>CP136063.1:124782955-125194906 GCA_032622095.1 Siphonodentalium dalli
AATGATTGTTTATGATTGAAGAATCGTCTAATCTAATGCACAAAATAACAAAATAAAAAGCTATTGTGACATCCAAGATTTAAGAAAAAAGTTATTCGCCGCCCCCCCCCCCCCCCCCCCCCTCCCACCAACCAATTCAGATTTCATATTTTCGTTCGCAATTCAACTTCCAGTTCAATCAAATGACTGTTTATGACCGAAGAATCGTCTAATCTAATGCACAAAAATGAAAAGCTCATCTGACATCCAAGTTTTAAGAATAAAGTTATTCGCCACCACCCCCAACCCACCCAACCAATTCAGATAGCAGATTTCACATTTTTGTTCGCAATTCAACTTCCAGTTCTATTAAATGATTGATTATGATTGCAGGATCGTCTAATCTAATGCAAAACAATAACTAGCTCATCTGACATCCACATTTAAAGAATAAAATTAGCTCATCTGACATCCATGTTTTAAGAATAAAATTATTCGCCACCCCCCCTCACCAAACCAATTCAGATCGCAGATTTTCGTTCGCAATTGCACTTCCAGTTCTATCAAATGATTGTTTATGACCGAAGAATCGTCTAATCTAATGCATAAAATGAAAAGCTCATCTGACATCCAAGTTTTAAGAATAAAGTTATTCGCCACCCCCCCCCCCCCCCCCCCCCCCCGCCCCCAACCCACCAACCAATTCAGATAGCAGATTTCACATTTTTGTTCGCAATTCAACTTCCAGTTCTATTAAATGATTGTTTATGACCGAAGAATCCTCTAATCTAATGCACAAAATGAAAAGCTCATCTGACATCCAAGTTTTAAGAATAAAGTTATTCGCCACCCCCCCCCCCCCCCCCCAACCCACCAACAAATTCAGATAGCAGATTTCACATTTTTGTTCGCAATTCAACTTCCAGTTCTATTAAATGATTGATTATGATTGCAGGATCGTCTAATCTAATGCAAAACAATAACTAGCTCATCTGACATCCACATTTAAAGAATAAAATTATTCGCCACCCACCCCCCCCCCCCCCCCCCCCACACCCACCAACCCATTCAGATTTCAAATTTTTGTTCGCAATTCAAGTTCCAGTTCTATCAATTGATTGATTATGATTGCAGGATCGTCTAATCTAATGCAAAACAATAACAAGCTCATCTGACATCCATGTTTTAAGAATAAAATTATTCGCCACCCCCCTCACCAACCAATTCAGATCGCAGATTTTCGTTCGAAATTCCACTTCCAGTTCTATCAAACGATTGATTATGATTGCACGAACGTCTAATCTAATGCTGAACAATAACAAGCTCATCTGACATGTTTTAAGAATTAGATTATTCGCCACCCCCCCCCCCCCCCCCCCCCCCCCCCCCCCACCAACCAATTAAATTCCACAAATTTGTGTTCGCAATTCCACTTCCAGGTCTACAAAATGATTGTTTATGATTGAAGAATCGTCTAATATAATGCACAAAATAAAAAGCTATTGTGACATCCAAGTTTTAAGAATAAAGTTATTCGCCACCCCCCCCCCCCCCCCCCCCCCCCCACCCACCCATCCAACCCATTCAGATTTTCAAATTTTTGTTCGCAATTCAACTTTCCAGTTTTATTAAATGATTGGATTATGATTGCAGGAACGTCTAATCTAATGCAAAACAATAACAAGCTCATCTGACTCCATGTTTTTAAGAATAAAATTATTCGCCACCCCCCTCACCAACCAATTCAGATCGCAGATTTCGTTCGCAATTACACTTCCAGGTCTACAAAATGATTGTTTATGATCGAAGAATCGTCTAATCTAATGCACAAAATAAAAATCTTATCCGACATCCAAGTCTTAAGAATAAAGTTATTCGCCCCCCCCCCCCCCCCCCCCCACCCACCAACCCATTCATATTTCACATTTTTGTTCGCAATTCAAGTTCCAGGTTCTATCAAATGGTTGATTATGATTGCAGGATCGTCTAATCTAATGCAAAACAATAACAAGCTCATCTGACATCCATGTTTTAAGAATAAAAATTTTCGCCACCCCCCTCACCAACCAATTCAGATCGCATATTTTCGTTCGCAATTGCACTTCCAGTTCTATCAAATGATTGTTTATGACCGAAGAATCGTCTAATATAATGCACAAAATAAAAAGCTATTGTGACATCCAAGTTTTAAGAATAAAGTTATTCGCCACCCCCCCCCCCCCCCCCCCCCCCCCCCACCCACCAACCCATTCAGATTTCAAATTTTTGTTCGCAATTCAACTTCCAGTTTTATTAAATGATTGATTATGATTGCAGGAACGTCTAATCTAATGCAAAACAATAACAAGCTCATCTGACTCCATGTTTTAAGAATAAAATTATTCGCCACCCCCCCTCACCAACCAATCAGATCGCAGATTTTCGTTCGCAATTACACTTCCAGGTCTACAAAATGATTGTTTATGATCGAAGAATCGTCTAATCTAATGCACAAAATAAAAATCTTATCCGACATCCAAGTCTTAAGAATAAAGTTATTCCCCCCCCCCCCCCCCCCCCCCCCCCCCACCACCACCAACCCATTCATATTTCACATTTTTGTTCGCAATTCAAGTTCCAGTTCTATCAAATGGTTGATTATGATTGCAGGATCGTCTAATCTAATGCAAAACAATAACAAGCTCATCTGACATCCATGTTTTAAGAATAAAAATTTTCGCCACCCCCCCCCCTCACCAACCAATTCAGATCGCATATTTTTCGTTCGCAATTGCACTTCCAGTTCTATCAAATGATTGTTTTATGACCGAAGAATCGGTCCTAATCTAATGCAAAATGAAAAGCTCATCTGACATCCAAGTTTTAAGAATAAAGTTATTCGCCACCCCCCCCCCCCCCCCCCCCCAACACCCACCAACCAATTCAGATATCAGATTTCACATTTTTGTTCGCAATTCAACTTCCAGTTCTATTAAATGATTGTTTATGATTGCAGGATCGTCTAATCTAATGCACAAAATAAAAAGCTATTGTGACATCCAAGTTTTAAGAATAAAGTTATTCGCCACCCCCCCCCCCCCCCCCCCCCCCACCCCCCCCCCCCACCACCCCACCAACCCATTCAGATTTCAAATTTTTGTTCGCAATTCAACTTCCAGTTTTACCACCAACCCATTCAGATTTCAAATTTTTGTTCGCAATTCAACTTCCAGTTTTATTAAATGATTGATTATGATTGCAGGAACGTCTAATCTAATGCAAAACAATAACAAGCTCATCTGACTCCATGTTTTAAGAATAAAATTATTCGCCACCCCCCTCACCAACCAATTCAGATCGCAGATTTTCGTTCGCAATTACACTTCCAGGTCTACAAAATGATTGTTTATGATCGAAGAATCGTCTAATCTAATGCACAAAATAAAAATCTTATCCGACATCCAAGTCTTAAGAATAAAGTTATTCCCCCCCCCCCCCCCCCCCACCCACCAACCCATTCATATTTCACATTTTTGTTCGCAATTCAAGTTCCAGTTCTATCAAATGGTTGATTATGATTGCAGGATCGTCTAATCTAATGCAAAACAATAACAAGCTCATCTGACATCCATGTTTTAAGAATAAAAATTTTCGCCACCCCCCTCACCAACCAATTCAGATCGCATATTTTCGTTCGCAATTGCACTTCCAGTTCTATCAAATGATTGTTTATGACCGAAGAATCGTCTAATCTAATGCACAAAATGAAAAGCTCATCTGACATCCAAGTTTTAAGAATAAAGTTATTCGCCACCCCCCCCCCCCCCCCAACCCACCAACCAATTCAGATATCAGATTTCACATTTTTGTTCGCAATTCAACTTCCAGTTCTATTAAATGATTGTTTATGATTGCAGGATCGTCTAATCTAATGCAAAACAATAACTAGCTCATCTGACATCCACATTTAAAGAATAAAATTATTCGCCACCCCCCCCCCCCCCCCCCCCCCTCCAACCAATTCAAATCGCAAATTTTGTTCGCAATTCCACTTCCAGGTTTACAAAATGATTGGTTATGATCGAAGAATCGTCTAATCTAATGCACAAAATAAAAATCTTATCTGACATCCAAGTTTTAAGAATAAAGTTATTCGCCACCCCCCCCCCCACCCCCCCCCCCCCCCCACCCTCCAACCCATTCAGATTTCAAATTTTTGTTCGCAATTCAACTTCCAGTTTTATTAAATGATTGATTATGATTGCAGGAACGTCTAATCTAATGCAAAACAATAACAAGCTCATCTGACTCCATGTTTTAAGAATAAAATTATTCGCCACCCCCCTCACCAACCAATTCAGATCGCAGATTTTCGTTCGCAATTGCACTTCCAGGTCTACAAAATGATTGTTTATGATTGAAGAATCGTCTAATCTCATGCACAAAATAAAAATCTTATCTGACATCCAAGTCTTAAGAATAAAGTTATTCGCCCCCCCCCCCCCCACCCACCAACCCATTCATATTTCACATTTTTGTTCGCAATTCAAGTTCCAGTTCTATCAAATGGTTGATTATGATTGCAGGATCGTCTAATCTAATGCAAAACAATAACAAGCTCATCTGACATCCATGTTTTAAGAATAAAAAATTTCGCCACCCCCCTCACCAACCAATTCAGATCGCATATTTTCGTTCGCAATTGCACTTCCAGTTCTATCAAATGATTGTTTATGACCGAAGAATCGTCTAATATAATGCACAAAATAAAAAGCTATTGTGACATCCAAGTTTTAAGAATAAAGTTATTCGCCACCCCCCCCCCCCCCCCCCAACCCACCAACCAATTCAGATATCAGATTTCACATTTTTGTTCGCAATTCAACTTCCAGTTCTATTAAATGATTGTTTATGATTGCAGGATCGTCTAATCTAATGCAAAACAATAACTAGCTCATCTGACATCCACATTTAAAGAATAAAATTATTCGCCACCCCCCCCCCCCCCCCCCCCCCTCCAACCAATTCAAATCGCAAATTTTGTTCGCAATTCCACTTCCAGGTTTACAAAATGATTGGTTATGATCGAAGAATCGTCTAATCTAATGCACAAAATAAAAATCTTATCTGACATCCAAGTTTTAAGAATAAAGTTATTCGCCACCCCCCCCCCCCCCCACCCCCCCCCCCCCCACCCTCCAACCCATTCAGATTTCAAATTTTTGTTCGCAATTCAACTTCCAGTTTTATTAAATGATTGATTATGATTGCAGGAACGTCTAATCTAATGCAAAACAATAACAAGCTCATCTGACTCCATGTTTTAAGAATAAAATTATTCGCCACCCCCCTCACCAACCAATTCAGATCGCAGATTTTCGTTCGCAATTGCACTTCCAGGTCTACAAAATGATTGTTTATGATTGAAGAATCGTCTAATCTCATGCACAAAATAAAAATCTTATCTGACATCCAAGTTTTAAGAATAAAATTATTCGCCACCCCCCTCACCAACCAATTCAGATCGCAGATTTTCGTTCTAAATTCGACTTCCAGTTCTATCAAATGATTGATTATTATTGCAGGAACGTCTAATCTAATGCAAAACAATAACAAGCTCATCTGACTCCATGTTTTAAGAATCAAATTATTCGCCACCCCCCTCACCAACCAATTCAGATCGCAGATTTTCGTTCGCTATTTCCACTTCCAGTTCTATCAAATGATTGATTATGATTGCAGGAACGTCTAATTTAATGCAAAACAATAACAAGCTCATCTGACATCCACGTTTTAAGAATAAAATTATACGCCCCCGCCCCCCCTCACCAACCAATTCAGATTTAAGAATTTTGTTCGCAATTCCACTCCCAGTTCTATAAAATGATTGTATATGATTGAATGATCGTCTAATCTAATGCACAATATAAGAAGCTCATCTGAAATCCAAGTTTTAATATTAAAGTTATTCGCCACCCCCCCCCCCCCCCCCCCCCCCCCCCCCCCCCCCCCCACCAACCAATTCAGATCGCAGATTTTATATTTATTGATCGCTATTGCACTTCCAGTTCTTTGAAATGATTGTTTATGGTTGAAGAATCGTCTCATCTAATGCACAAAATAAGAAGCTCATGATCTGTTCATCTGACATCCAAGTTTTAAGTATAAAGTTATTCGCCATCCCCCCTCCCCAACCAAGCAATTCAGAACGCAGATTTTTTTTCGCAATTTCACTCCAGTTCTATAAAATGATTGTTTATGATTAAAGGATCGTCTAATCTAATACAAAGAACAAGAAACTCATCTGACATCCAAGTTTTGAGATTAAAGTTATTCGCCACCCACCCCCTCCCCCAACCTATTCAGGTCACAGATTTGTTTTCGCAATTCCACACTACCAGTTCTAGAAAATGATTGTTTATGATTAAGGGATCGGCTAATCCAATGCACAAATGAAGAAATCTAACTGACGTCCGAGATTTAAGAATACTTTTATTCGCCACCCCTATCTCAAATTCCAATGACAAATATTTGTCCAAAATGTACTTCTAAACCTTGAAATGAACGCCTAATGTAGTACACAAATCCTTACATATAATGCACAACAAATAATATGACACCAAGTTTTTGACCAATAAACGGTACACCTTCCCCACCCCCTAAAATTCTCAATCAGTTATGCAACACCCCATCCCCTCCTCCCCTCATCCATCTCCACCTGTCATACAGATCACATAATTTTTAGCTAAAATATGCTTGTATGCCGTATTTGAAGTTCCAGTGTTAGGAAAAAAATGTTATGTACCCCCACCCCTCTCATATTGCAACCCAACTCACAGCCTTTTGCGTAAGGACTGACAATCATTATTCCCGATGCTCGAGATCACCATACTCTCCGTATGTGGAGTAAATAAAGAAAATATATAAAAAACGCTATTCGCCACCCGGGTGGCGAATAGCGATTTCTATGTTATATGACTATTCGCCACCCGGGTGGCGAATAGCCACTGCCGCTTACGATTGGTGAATAAAATCGGCTATTCTGCCTTTTATCCGTTGAAAACTAGCATGTCTGATTCACCTTGGTTAATTTTCAGTATCGAAATCACTGGCATTACCAGAAATATTGGATTTTACTCTCACAAATTTGACATAAATATCGGCAAAAATTCATTTTTTTTAAAGTAAACTGTAACTAACTTTGGTATGAAAGGTATTTATTGTTTCGATCTATTTTAAATGTGACACACTGAGGTGTTCAAAGACCAAATTACTCAAGATGGCTTCCAAAATGGCAACCAACTTGGGTAAAAAGTTAATTTTTCACATATATCCGGAATACTATTCTCTGCTGTTTGGAATTTGTGACTCACTTGGTTATTATGCATGTTAGATAATCAAATGACATCTCAATATTATATCTGGATGTCCCATTCCCTTATGGGGCTTACACATTAATTTTAAAGATGCAGTATGGAAATTTGCCGAAAAACACTTTTGGAATTCTGGCCAGATTTTTTTAAGGTAATGGGCAGAACTTTTGACATGGAACTGAGATGATATGTGGCTATTATGGCTGCTTAGGATAAAACAAATATGAACTTAATACAAGTGGGAGGTCAAACATCATGAGTGGAGTGTCCATTGTGAGATGTATAGGCATACAAGTAGTGATTGTATATGGTCATGTGTGAGGTTAAGGGAGGTCAAGCATCATGAGTGGGATGTCCATTGTGATATGTATAGGCATACAAGTAGTGGTTGTATGGTCATGTGTGAGATGAATATGTTTACAGGGAGTGACTGTACGGCTGTATGGTATGTGTGGATGTACGGGTAAACACGATGTGACTGTATGGGCAATGATAGGGTGTGTGGATATAATGAGAGTAGCTACGTGGTCATCTCTGTGTTTTTTGTGTATATATGGAGTGACTCTATGGTCATGGTGGGATGTGCATGTGTACCTTGAGTGACTGTATTGTCACAGGTGTTTGCGCATGTATACATGTGCTGTCTGTGTGATCAGGGATGGGGTATATGGATAAATAGGGAGTAGTTGAAATGTTATGTGTAATGTGTATAGGTGTACATGGAATGTATTATCATGCCTGGTGTATAGCTGGGTGGTCGTCGGCGAGCGTGTGGGTGGTATCTAGGGAGTGTCCTTGTGGTAATGGATGGGATGTATATTTATATATGTCGTGGATGTACATTGTCATTGGTGGGTGTATATGTATACAGGGAGTAGCTGTATGATCATGGGTGGCGTGTATAGTTGTACATCGAGTGGCTGAATTGTCATGTGTGGGGAGTATATACAAGTCTGGAAGGTATGGTTGGCCGTGTGTGCGAAATATTGGTACACCTGGAAGGACCGTATGGCCATTGGTGATGTGTATATGCACACATGGAGTGACGCAATGGGCATATGTGGGGAGTATATGTTTATATCGAGTGGCCACGAGTATGTCGAATATATATGCAGGGAGTAAGATGAATATGTGTACAAGGAGTGACTGATCACCAATATGGTGAATATGTATACATAGAGTGACTATATGGTGATGGTCAGCTGTAGGAGTATACCTCGTGTGCATGTATATGTATGGTGACTCATAGCTATATGGTCATGTGCTGTGTGCGGGTATACACACGTGTTGCTGTATAGTCATGGGTGAGGAATATGTGTATAGCTCGTGTGGATACATGGCCATTGGTGATGTGCACATGTGTACATGGAGTGGCTCTATAGTCATGAGTTGGGTGTATATGTTTATCTTGAGAGTGGCTATTTCGCAATGGGCGTGCGAGTAGATTTACAGGGAGTGACCGTATGGTCAATGGCGTGATGAATAGGTGTACCAGTTGGGACTGTATTATCATGAATGTGGTGAATAGGTATACATGGAATTACCTGGTGTACCTGTATGTTGACTCCTGGCTGTGTGGGGTGTATGTGTATACACAAGTGTGGTATTGTCGCGAGTGAGGGTATGTGTATAAGGCGAGTGATTATATGACCATTGGTGAGGTGCATATGTATACCTGGAGTGACTATATGGTCATGGGTGGAGTGTATATGCATATATTGAGTGGCTACTTGGCCATGTGTGTGGGGAAATAGGCACACATTGAGTGACTATGGCCAATGGTGGGGTCAATATGTATGCAATGATTGACTCTATGATCATGAATGTGGTGAATATGTATACATACAGTGACTATATGGTACCTGATGACTATATAGTCAAGGGTGGGGTGTATGGGTATACATATGTGTGGTATTGTTTTGGATGAGAGAGGGGTATGTGTATAAAGCGAGTAATTATATGACCATTGGTGAGGTGCATATGTATACCTGGAGTGACTCTGTGGTCATGGTGGGGTGTACATACATATATTGAGTGGCTATTTTGCCATGGGTGTGGGGAATATGTACACATGGAGTGACTGTATTGCCAATGGTGATGTCAATGTGTATACAATGATTGACTGTATGATCATGAATGTGGTGAATATGTATACATGTTGTGACGATATGACCAAGGGTCCAGTGTAGGACGTATACCTGTTGTACCTGTATTGTTACTGATATGTGTATGGTAATGTGTGATGTGCATGGGTTTTCACAAGTATTGCTGAACGGTGATGGGTGAGGTGTATGTGTAAACAGCGAGTGACTATATTGTCAGCTGCGTGTTGTTTATATATGGAGCGACTGTATGTTACTGGTGGGTTGTACAATGTACATGTGTATCTTTGGTGGCTATCGCTTTCCACAATAACTCAATGATATGTTAATCGATAGAGAGGTCACGTCAGAGAGTTCTCCTTCTTTGTGGCGTCTATACACACTGGAGGAAATGCTAAACGACTTTCCTGAGAACAGTTGATACTTTTTTATGTTAATTGCTAGAGTAACCACATATTATGGTCCCTCTTAGTTCCGTTTCAAAGTTCTGCCATATTTCTTTTCAAAAACATGGCCAGAATCCCAAAAGACGTGTTCTCACAATTCCACACTGCATACTTTAAAATTAAATGTTCATGACTCATACTGTACTGTGACAAGTCGATAAACTAACATGTCTAATAACAAAGTGAGTCACACTTTGCTACCTTTTCAGAGCATTATGTTCCGAATATATGTGAAAATCAACTTTTTACCCAATTTATGTGCCTTTTTGGAAGCCATCTTGAGTAATATGGTCATTAGACACCTTAGTGTGACACATTTAAGATAGATCAAACCAATAAACACCTTTCTAAACTAAGATAGTTACATTTTACTTGAAAAAATGGTTCAAACCTGAGAAGAGACTTTTTGCCGATATTTATGTCAAGTTTGTGAGAGAAAATCCAATATTCCCCAGTAATGTCTTTCTTACAATAGTAACAATTAACCAAAGTGCATCAAGCATATTAGTTTCAATGTATAGAAGGCAGAATATCCAATTGTATTCATCAACCACAACATGTAAGCGATTGTAGGGCACACTGGGGTAATATCTACCATTTTCCATTTTTTGACGGCCATTTTGGTGGCCAAAACTTTTGTTCCTATGAGTTGGAATATCGATGGGTAATGGTATGCCTCACTTACATTCCGCAGTTCTGCTTATTCCTTGTTGAAATATATATATAGAAACCCAATTGTAATTTTTTGGTGAAATTTAATACCGCGTTCTGTAAAATCAAATTTTTAGTGATCGGAAGAGGCTAGGAACCAAAGAATTGCTTTTTTCATTACCCCAATGATAACTTAATTTAAAAATACAAAAATAAGGTCACAATCCTCAACCAGTTCCAAATAGTAGAAACTGATATAGAAGATATTAGTGAAAAAACGTCATATTTTCCACTTCCGGTGGCTATTTGGCGGCCATTTTGAATAAATGAAATTCATACATATAAATAAGGAGTACTCAATTATCAATAGAACGACATATCGCACGACTTAATACCTCATATACTCCCTGAGTGATTGCGAATTAAAATTTGCCAGGTCAAATAATCAATTTTGGCGGCCATCTTGGATTCAATGGCCTCGAAACACGTGACCATTGACTACCTATATACATCCATGTGCTCGTGGAATGTTATAGAAAACTGCCATGGCCTATGTCCTAGTGGAAAATCATGAAAACATCGGTATTGTTCATAGTTTAATTACGTTGTGCATGCGCAAGTTCACACACTACTTTTTCATATATATCTTCAAAATAGATACAAAATAATATAATCGGTGTCACCTTAAGAAAAATATCGAGTCAGGTCCCCATGTAACGCTATCAGCGTAGACACTTATTATATACAGTTCGAATAGAACTGAGTTTGAACAGATACGTATAGTTTTAGTATTAATTTTGAGATAAATATTTCCCCTACCCCCAATAAAGATTTTATCGCAAAAAATCACAGTAGTTTGTTGAAAATCGTTATAACATGAAAAAGCCCCCACGCCCGAGTGGCAAACAAGCAGAAAAATGTGTGAAATACGTCCCTCTATCGGAAAAACATATGGTAGCTCACGGTCTATTAAGAGGTCAAATAGGTAGCTGAGTCCAGAATGCGGGGGGGTGGCTAGAATTCGCACGCACACCCTAAATCTAGATGGATAAAATGTCAACCCAACACGTTAGGTGCTGTGGGCAAACAACGGTTTATTGACTATTGTGTTACATTTTATCCAACTATAGATTTAGGGTGCACCGGGTGATGGTACAATCCACCGGGTGCTACCCCTAAAGATAAGAAACTCGCCAGATTTGATTTAGAATTCTTGAAATGGAAGCTCAAAGTTTTGCACTGGGTGGGTGCTTGTTTCGAAAATTTGCAGATTAGCCTGAGATACAACACTTGTTGTTTTTTTTTCAGACAGCATAAATGTGTTACCAACATTCATGCGAGGTAGGTGACGATCCGGGTCGGCAAGAGATATGGCAGTAACATTTTTCAGACCCAAAATTGCTTGAAAGTCTTCAAACATTTTAGTTGCCTCTCCATACATGACACTTAAATATACTTAATCCGATTCGATGGTCCCCGTATCATCCAGGTACAACACCAACGGAATTTCACCAAAAGCCGATTTAGTTATCCAAGTTTATTACCAAAATAATAGCTAAATTGTAAGATAACTTTCAATATGTTGAATACATATAACAATAACATACATATATTTTCTAATGCAAGATATGTGTCCCATAAGAGACAGGGTTGATGTTATTGGTTACGAATACAACACTTTCCGGTGTCAGACTAATGAAATAATGTTTTATTACTGTGATGAAATAATTAATTATGATAACCTATATTTTATTTGGCCCTAATTTTATGCGCGCCGTCCTTCTGTTTATTACCTATTTTGTTATATCAATAATTCAATTTGTGATATCACAGAAATGAATATATAATATATTATATCACCAAATCGAATATTATATTATCTTATTATTTGATCATACACTTTCTTCTAAAAGTGCCATACTAAAAGATACGCAATTTAACGGAAAAGAAGTTGATAAATCACGATATCTACAGGATGGTCCTATAAACAGGAATAACTAGAATGCACTCACTGGAGCTGCCTATACTTGCTCCCATCACATATTTGGCATGTTTTGTGGTGTCTTGCCAACAACAGTTGAGAGATCGATAAAAAATCTGGATATCAAATTTCAGTTCATCCATCGCTTGTCACTTATTCGAATTTGTGATATCTTATATTCATTTTGTGATATCCATAATTCGGAAGAAAAGACTATTTATTAATATCAATAAATGAATTTAGTGATATCATAAATTAGTTATTGATATCATCAAATGAATTTATAATATAGTCGGATTCCTTATGTCATTTTGCATTTTTGGTTTGTTTAAAAGCGATATGAAAACGGATTCTGTATGCCTAGTGGGTGTGTTTTCAGGATTGACTTGTTTCCATTCTTGAATTTTGGCGGGTCGGTCTAAATCGGGGTCAGCATAATTTGGAGAGCGTTTCGTATTTATAGAAAATGATAGATCGTGCCACCTGGCGTATGGTGATCGATCCGATTTGAAACTTCTCCAAACTATTAGATATGACCCTTTCATGTATTTTTGAAAATTTTGATGTGATCGGTTCATTCCTGTTGGCTACAATTGTGATCAAAATTTAACAGAGATTTTAGTACTTTGGATAAATGGCGTCATTTTGCGTATATGATGATATGCGCGTACCGATATTCCTAAAAAATACCAAGTATGCAACATAGACATATTTTTTAAAAGAATGGATGTGATCAGATGATTCTTGTTGGCTACAGTTGCGATCAAAATTTAACACTGAACCCTATGGAGAATTTCGTGTTATGCTCAAACGTTGATTGTAATATCACTTATTGGCAATCGTGCGCAACTATATATGAAGATTGACACTCGTGTTTGATCCACTATAACTATCCGTGATTTAATAGATGCAATATATGATATAATTATGCCCCAAGATACAGTAATTGGTAAAAGTAAGTGTCGAATGGTTTTGTAATTTCGATAATATGCAGTCTGTTGAATCAAACGAAAATATTCCCAACAAGACTGAAGTTTCACGATGTGAATACATATTAAGTTATTGTTCTATTTGGTACTTGTCTGTCTTGTTGTCCACTGACTAGTGTTTGAAGCCACATCGTTGATCATAACGGGATGTAGTGTCACAAATACACAGGTATAGATTGTAGTTGTTCATTGTCATTAACTCAAATTTTTGTCATCGGAGTCTTGCTGTCCCTTATACACTGGGAGAATCTGTGCTATTGATAAATGGACACTTCGTTGCAGCTAAGATCTTTACTATAGCGGTATAGGCTTTGCTTTCACACTTCCCACACCAGTTACATTTGGCGAACTTCAGTACAGCGACTGAAACCCAACATTCGCCATCAATATTCTAACCACAATTAATCTCCACGCTTCGTGTATAGCTGTGAAAATCAAGAAAATTCGAATATCCACTAAAGTAGATCTTAATGAGTAAAATAGATATCAACTATAGTTGGATTTTCCTGAAAATTCCGAATAGGTGCTTAGTAACCGTTACTAAGGAGCTATCGGGTGGCAAAGTCTCCCGATCTTATAATGATCAGTGGCCTATGCAGAACATGGCTGCATAGTTTTAGACTTACATGTGCCCAACTTTGAACAAAACCAGGACTATGTGATTAGACACTGACTAAATTAAGGCAATACCAATGAATGATTAGTATACCATTGTGGTATTTAATTAAGACATTCGGTTCACTCTGACGGCCAGGTATATCTCAAATTTCACATTATGGGTATTAACTTCATCGGAAACGCAAACACTGTCGTTGAATTACAACCCTATATATAAGCTATAATTGCAATTTCCAGTGAGTTCCAGGTAGTGTCCTAGACTAAGTTTCTCGATTTTATAATGATCAATGGCCCATGGGGCACAAAAATGTACAGTTTCATATCTGTGTCACAATTTGAACATAACCAATACCATCCGACTATAGACACTATCTAATTTAAAGCCAAGTTTATTATTGGGGCAGAACGATCCATTAAGCCTAAGTCGATGGTTTGTTCACAACAGATGGAATCATGATACATTGTGAAGGATGATGGAAGGGTCCCCTCATTTATTATATTATACAGTATTGCCCCCGCACTGTGTCACTTGCATCTCAATGTGTTGTACTACATATAAGACCAACTACATGATGCACATATATGTCTTCTTATAACTAAATTCTCTCTTAGAAAGTGTCCAGAGATGTCTTGCCTATGTATACTGACAATTTATTTTTATTCTTGTGGCACAGGATTTGAGGGCGTAAATTGCTATGTTGACTAAGATGTTAATTTAGTATGTGAAACGTGTATCCCGGGGGTGTATCGAGTGGATGGAGAAAGTGTCTTCTTTATCGTCAGATGAACATAATTTAAACTCCCAATTTTGGATAAACCTGATCAGGAATTATAGATCAACCATCTATGCCCAGCAATGTTTAGCAATACATATGGACATGACAACATTCTTTAAAATTTGAAAAAATACCAGCCTATTCACATGTATGGCTAAACATATCATTGGCATAGATGAGTTGTTGTAGTTGTTACATTGATGTTGGTCGGGTTTCTTCAAGTTTAATACTAACACAGAATGATACAAAAGCACCATAGCTTGGCATGAACATATAAAAAAGCTCTACACGACCGAACAATTTTAACAGACAGTACTGTGGCTAACATTTACATAAATATGACTCGCAGATTTGTTACCACACAACTCCGTATTATATATGCGGTACTACAACCTGGCAATAAACATTAATTTTGTCAATTGATGAAAAAACATCATCAATCAATTTACAACACCATTCTGAAACTTTAGTCTTGATAAACATTACATTTGTAGTATAGTGGACATTATCACTGAAGCACGTGGTTGTATATGATTGATGTGAACCAAATTTTTATCAACTACTGTATCTGGTGGCATGACTGTATAATGTATTGCAAGTTACTTTTGTAAAATAACATGTAGTTACAGTAGATTACATGTAAGAGCCATGCATATATGATAGCCATTAAGTTCCATCACTGAACATCTGAGTAAATTGTCAAACTCTCTGTAGGGTTCAACGTTAAATTTTGATCGCAACTGTAGTACTGTACCCACGGAAATTTATCTGACGACACCAATATTCTCAAAAATACATTCCAGAGTCATACTTGATTTCAACTCGCACAATTCATGATAAGACTAGTCGTGTTAGTTAATATGTGTATAATCAGGATTAATATGTGTATAATCAGGAAACGCTCTTTAAATTCTTAAAACCGTCCAAACAATTTTTTTCCACTAAAATGTCAGACTGGAAAAAAGTAGACTCTGAAAGTAGACCGCCATATTTGATACTTTTGTTAATTACAACTCGCACAGTCCACCAGAAGGTTAGTCAGGAGGATTAATATTTGCATAATAAATAAACGCTCTTTAAATTCTTAAAACACTCCAAAAAAACTTCTTTTTTTCAATAAAATTTCAACTGGACACAGGTAAACTCTGAAAGTAGACACGATATTGATAAATAAACCGTTCACATGTCGTCTTTGACATTCCGAAATTGCGTGACCGATTTTTTCGACCAAAGGAATCTGACGACTTGGGGGTAGGGTTAGCTTTTCTGTAATAT
Organism: Siphonodentalium dalli; assembly: GCA_032622095.1. Lineage (NCBI taxonomy): Eukaryota > Metazoa > Mollusca > Scaphopoda > Gadilida > Siphonodentaliidae > Siphonodentalium > Siphonodentalium dalli. The sequence continues at coordinate 124,799,125 of CP136063.1, forward strand.
CTTTACCAAAAATTGATGTATCGAAGTTTTGTTTGTGACATATGATCAAGATATCCTTGTAGATTGTTCATGTTCGCCTATATGTGATGTAGCTGATTTTAAGAATATACAATACCTTAATATTTGGGAAAGAAAATTGAAAATGCAGACATAAATACAATTCATCTGATGATTTTATGATAAAAGTTCACATTAAGATATGTAATTATGCAATTTGTGGCAAGATCTCTCCATGTTTTTCGATTTCCAGGAACAACGAAAGCCACTTCCGAACTCGCTATGCGTAATAGCATGTTTTTATTACCAGGTGGACGGGAAAAAATAGAGGGGTACACAAACAAAAGCCTCATACAAACCTGTTTCCACTAAAATATCAAGCTGGAAACAGGTAGATTCTGAAAATAGACACACTGGTGGTATAGAAACCGTTCTCATATCGCTTTTAACATTCCGAAAACGCGCGACCATTTTTTTCGACATAAGGAATCCCACTAATATCACAAAATCGAATTATTGAGATCACTTAAATGCTTTCTATTTTTGTTTTATTTCAATTATCCATATATGTGTTATACCACATGTTGTCCACTTTTTTGGTATTTCGTAATACCATAGTATATCATAAAATGTCGTATAAAGGAGACATCAGAATGTTCATAATAATGATAATATACCCGCTAATGTTCTAAGAGCTAGACAAACCTAGGCTAATGCAGATTAGTGTAGTCCGAAAGGAAATTCACCGAGCACTAAAGTTGAATGTCATGTGGTAAGCAGACGCGAAATTCATGTGAATATGAAACCCAGGATACATTAAATAAACACATTTTAATTTATTCATAGCATTGTGGATTTATTAGACCAGAGATACGTACACCTGTGTTGAGCTTACGTCACATACTTACGCTCGGTTGCCCCGAATACGTGGGTGTACAGTGTTTTCATTGTCAAAATATGAATCATGCGATGAAGTAACCCAGCATATATGTTTATGTTTCAAGTTCAACGAAGATTTATCACAGACCCGATCTGACTCGCCCAAGAAATATATCGACACTTACCTCAGTCATTGACGTCAATTCAATATATCTTTTCTATTTTTTAAATAGTTGTTTGTTATTTGATTGTAAGCCTATATAGATGCTAGGGTTTGTGGTTTTATATATATGTTTGTGCGTCTTGATTTAAAATGGCTCTGGTGGAAGACTTAAATATATTGTTGATAATTGTATACAGTTGGCAGGGACGTGGCAATGGATGGGGTGGGGGTACTAATACCCAACTTTGATCAAAATGTTCAACGGTTGGAAATTTCATACCTGGACAGTGTAGTTGGAAATTTCTCACCAACAATAGGTTTATAGTGTTTTCGTAGTTCGATTTTCCAACGAATAATTAGTTGGGAATTTGTTGTTTTTATACCTGTAATATATTTTTCTGCTAAAAGCATGTCCAAATTTTGGACTGAGATGGCCATCAGTTGGAAATTTTCCAACCTTATAGGGGGGCTGTCAGGTCGGAAACACTTGGAGAGCTTGGTACCAGTACAAAATGTTCTCCCACTGGGCTGAGGGGGCACTGATTCATCACAGTGGCCAGTTAAAGACTGCTAATCTCTTTTCAATAATTGAGTTAAATTACACCTCTAGATTTTAGGATTTGTAGTTTTCATGTTCATATTTCAAAATGTTCTCCCACTGTGACCGAGGGTCCTGGTGCCTCCCCAGTGGCCAGTTAAAAACTGCTAATATATATATATATATATTTTTTTTAATCTGGGCCTGGAGTTCTCCCACCGGGCCGAACCATGGTCGCGGTTCAACGGTTGGTCCTGTTCCCTCCCAGGTAGCCAGTTAAAAAACATAAATCAGGACTGTGAGAAGCTAGTTCTGAAATTTCAAGCCAAAGGTGGTGGGCAGTACAATTGGTATATATGCGATCTTGGGAGTTTAGACTGGTCCAAGGGGCGAGGTGCAGTTTGAAATTCCATGGTTGGACACCTCCCCCCAACGAAGACTCTTTAGCCACTTCCCTGACAGTTAGTTACCGGTATCAGAGCGAAGGTTCTTATGATCGTTATCACTTGAGCAGTTGCCCACTTGCCGAAAACATAAAAAATAATCACAGGGATAATCGACAAAGATGGACAATGGAAATTCATCAAATTCTACTGGGGAGGGTTTGTTTTGGTTTTTTGGGGTTTTTTTTCATAAAAAAACTGGGGATTATATTAGCAATTTTACTTGTAAGGTCTGGAGTAGAAAGGAACCCAGAGCCAGGCAGTTGTCGATCAACGAAAACAATAACTATATTCTATCAGAACATATGAGGCATATGCCACAAACTCGAAAACAATAGTAGATGTTATCATTGACTACCATATTTTAGCTTTCATTGAAATTCACTTAGATCCCTCTTTTCCCTCAGAAAACTCAGCTTACTGTAGCACAATAAAAGAAGAAAGAAACTCATCAGGATGTGGAATTTGTATATATTTTGCAGAGCATCTGTAATATATCGTCGAAGACATGATCCGGAGTTTGATTCCTCGATAATTTGGTTAGAAATATACTCAAAATCGCAACTATTCTGTTTGGATTGGTTACTCGGGAATTCAGTTCTCAAACACTATTGGAGGGTATCCCCCCCCCTGAATCCTGAATACCAGTTAATTTTGGGGGGTGAATCCTGAATACATGTTAAGAAATAATATACGATAAATTACATACAAATTGACTGTTTTAATATCAGACAGATATAAGCAGAAGTTACATAGACACATAATGATCCATTATTCCTGACATGATATTGGAGTAGAGTATTATGGGCGTTATGAGGCCGTTATGATACGATTAATGATACTTTATGATGGCATGGTGGTCGAATATGCCCAAGAACCCACTCACTCATACATATAACTAGCACAAAATAATATTTTGCTACATCAAAACCTGCGTCCAAGATGTTTTGCTTGAACCCGAATACAAGTTAATTCCGGGGTATGAATCCCGCGTACGGCTTCAAAACACCCTGAATCCCGCGTACCGAAGGGGAGGGGGTGATACCCTCCTATTGGACCGGACCCTATTAACGGCGAAATTAATCTACAAGATGCTGATACCATATATTTGGAAAGTTCTGACTATTACGGTGTTTATGCGACTCTCTGTTATGATCACGATAGCACCCTCGTCCAAAAGACAATTAAAACACGCCAGGTAATATTGACCATGACCTCACATCGAAGCAAAACGATCTATATAGGCCAAATGGTGAACTCAGTGCAATTGTGCATGTGAATAAATTATTTTCAGGCTATCAGTTGGTTGAATACTATTTCCCTTTTTACTAAAGTAAACAAGTAAATATCGAATGACGATACATATATTTGTAAACAAGCATTGCAAATAATATTTATTGGGACGAAAAGTCGCAAGACTTGTTCCGTATTATGATGATGATATGATTGATAGAACAAACCACTATTATGATGATCGTGTCGTTATTTGATTACAATACGTATCAATTGACATATATACGCACCCGTTCCCTCATTAAAATCAACATATTTCGACAATTTTAGGGGAACTCCGCGAATTCGGGGACATCCGCAAATAGGGACCTACTGCGAATTGTCAAAACCGGAAAAACCGATTATCTATTTATAAAACGTCCACAGATACACAGCGATCTAAAATTTGCCCACCAGTATACACCCGATGGGCGTTAATAAAACACCATTATTGGAAATTTTCGGTCAGATGTCCTTCAACAAAAACAAGTTACATGTTACAGGTACAATCCATATTACTGTTGAGTTCAAACAAGAACGTTGCATAGTTGCATATATAGACGGATTTGGTTGAACTCAACATTAATATTGATTGTCAAAAATGACCATTAAGATCGTGTTATATAGCCCTTATAAAAACACTCTAGCAAATGCCCGATAAACCATGGTAAAATGTGGTAAAGTCAGGTTAACACTGTTATACTCTGGTAAAATCCATATAAAGTCCATGTAAAAATGACATACCCTTGTAAATTCCAAGTAAAGGCATGGTGTACCCCACTTACATTATACTCTGGGAAATCCTGGTGTATTACCGATACCTACAAACATTAGCAACATCGGAGACTATGGTATACAGTATTTGGCCAGCTGCATATATTGTCACTGCTGTCTGTATTTCAGGTTTCCATCTTTCGGTCATGGACAGGCCAGCCCAAAGCCGGCCATACATGGCAGTAGTGTGTATATGCAGTTGGCGAAAAGCTGTTGGTTCTCTTATTAGTATTTCTTAAGCAACTTAAACTCAACCCTGTTGAGGGAGGAGGGTGGGATGGCATGGGTTGATTATTCATGTGTGTATATCTATTATATATTTTTGAAAGATCTGTGTGTGTGTGTGTGTGTGTGTATCTGTCTGTGTGTGTGTGTGTAATCGATGAACTCAAAAACGACCGACCCGATTTCGATGAAACTTGGTACGTGGGGGTATTTTCGGCCGGGGGTTAACATAGGCCTATTGATTTGCCCGTGCGACGTGACCTTGACCTTCAAAACTCATATCTCGGGATCCGCAGTGCTATCACGCCGGATTTAGCACTGCGATGCAGGGAGGATAACTCTATATTCATACGTCGACGAACGTTAGCAATTTGCAGGCATGCAATTACGCATCGTGTATTTATCCCAAAATTATAACATTTACAATATATATTGTCAATTTGCAGGCTATTAAAAATCGTGCATCTATCCCAAAATATATAATTTATTACAATTTCTGATATATAAATTTTTTTTACATCTAATATTCTTAGGTCTATTGTCGATAGATTTATTTTTTGTATATTCACACCACGCATAGGCTCAAGCTGTTTACATTTACCCCGCGGGTCTGGAATCTCATCCAAGAATCCATTTAGCTGAAATGATACTTCGTTGTTGCGAAATGGAATCTACCGGTGGCCCCAAGCCGTCAATGTCAACAACATCGAAATTGTTCAACTTTGACTGCGAGAAAATAATTAGTTAAAATTTACCACACAATGCTAATTTATCTTTACGTTGAAGCTTGATAATTAATGAGCGTGTGTATATGAGGCGCGTTTACATACTTTAGTGGAAATCAAATCGGGTAAAACTGGCGGATTTTTACGGACGAAATTTGATACATAGGGTATCTCGGTATCCGCTGGGCCGATTTCCCGGTATCCGCTTGCCCAATTTCCACCATTTTTGGGGTGTTGGTGTTGGAAAATTGCCAGACGGATTTTGACAAAATTTGATACTTAGTGGACCATAGTGGTAATTGTTTCCAGGGAGTGTTTTGGACGGGTCAAATCGTGACCCCACCTGACCTTGACCTTCAAAATGGTCAATTCAATGTCAAAGCCCGGACGAAGTCGGGTCACCTTCTAGTCTATTATATATTTTGGAAGATCTGTGTGTGTGTCTGTCTGTCTGTCTGTAATCGATGGACTCGAAAACGGCCGAGCCGATTTCGTTGAAACTTGGTATGTGGGGGTATTTTCGGCCGTGGAGTGACATAGGCCTATTAATTTGCCCGTGTGACGTGACCTTGACCTTGAAATTTTCAAGGTCAAACGCGCGAATATCACGGGATTTCGATGAAACTTGGTATGTGGGGGTACCTTCGGCCGGGGAGTGGCATAAACCTATTAATTTGCCCGTGCGACGTGACCTTGACATCGGGTCATTTCCAGGTCAAACGCCCGAATATCACGGGATTTCGATGAAACTTGGTATGTGGGGTACTTTCGTATGGGGAGTCTCATAAGCATATTCATTTGCCCGTGCGACGTGACCTTGACCTTGAAATCGGGTCAGTTCAAGGTCAAATCGCCAATTTTGATGGGATTTCGATGAAATTTTATACATAGGGTTACTTTTGTCCACTGAGTGTTTTGGACGGGTCAAATCGTGACCCCGACCCGACCTTGACCTTCAAAATGATCAATTCAAGGTCAAATCGGATAAACCGGATGGATTTCGACGGGCACGTTTGTCGGGTACATTTGTCCGGGCAGTGTTTTGGACTGGTCAAATCGTGACCCCACTTGACCTTGACCTTCAAAATGGACAATTCAAGGTCAAAGCCCGGACGAAGTCGGGTCACCTTCTAGTATATATATAAAGGTATGAGTATCTATTTAGTAGTCATTACTAAGCTAGGTTTATTCACTATCTTGTCCCTCTGCAGAACTGTCAAGCTGCATTCTTGTTATATTTATATATCTATACTTTTTATATTTATACTATATGAATGTCACACTCTGTGTTGCTCTTTTGTATATATACTTATGCTCAATTGTCTGCATCTTTTAGCCATTAAAAAAATTATCTATCTATCTATACCTGCAATTTTGAGAATGATTTTCGATCTTATTGTTCAGGAAGTGCTAATTAGATGCAAGTGTTTACTGTTGACTCGTGTTTAACAACGACGTACCTCCGGCTGTTGTGGTTACATACCGTAACTTATCATTGTCCTGTTGTACGTGTGCTATAAGTAGGTATCGTTTACTCTAAATAGCAACTGGTCAAAGACCCGTGGACATTTCTCGTATTCGATTTCCACCATAATATAACTTACATTGCACTACAGTTATACAATGATATGACAACCGGCTGTGCGTGTCACACAGACTTGTTTGCATCAAGCATGTGCCAAGACGGGTCCTCTCTTGCAGAGAATTAATCGGCTTTTCTCTTCCATGTATGCTATTGATCGACAAATATGTTTTACCGCGTGAGCATGGGAAGTACAAGCAATTCCCTGAAGAGAAATGTACATAGCACGCTATTGACATTATTTGCCACACAAGCTGGAAGCTCGTTGGAAAATGGCTGAGTATGCAAACCCAATCAGTATCTAGTTTCCCCGGCAGTCGGTTCAGTGTACCATCGATTAATCTGTCTGTCGAAGTTTCAGCCGACCTAAGATCAGTAATCAGTAACGCAGTGGTGGAGGTTAATATTGGGGGGGGGGGGGGTCTCGCCACACTAAATCGACCATGCATGTGCGGAGACGGAGCTAGTGAGAGCAGTTGCATCATAAACGTGAATTCAGTTACTAATTCGGGAAAGTTTCTAGTCGAGAATGGAGGCAATCATCCCAAATCCGTGTTTTGCCACCTGGGCGACACATATTGGGTCGAGTTTCAAAAAGTAGTCCAAACACGAGCATCCGTTTTGCTCGATATATATATTTAAAGGTATGTGGCACGGGTTCAGTGGAATAAATCACTTTTTTCTTTCACTGTCCTTCAAGTTGGTGAACATTAAATGTGAGTCACCCCTGCGTGCTTGCCTTGAGGGCTGATTGAAATGCTACGCTGAGAAGTCATTTAAGCATACCGATGCTGGTAAATAAATTAAGAAATTGCCATTAAATAAATAAACAAAGGTTAAACAAACATATTTCTTTCAAAACGGTGGTGGTAAGTGTTTTCTCCTGTTTTTAGCTTAATTGACAGTATAAGCTATCTGCACAGTATAGAGTTACTCTCCATTGTAGATCCATAACTCCATGCACATTGATTTGAAGCCACTGACAATCCGAGCCAAAAACACTGTGCAACACAAGCATCTTGTAAAAAGTTATTTCGCCCAACGGGTGATTTAATAATACGGGGAAACTTCGCTTATCCTGTGTCAATATATTTCATATGGGCATCGTGGAGTGAATGTTAGCCCGACATTAATATTGCTTTTCTTTGTTATCATATGGAATCGTATTAAACCAGCCTCGAATCGCATAATACCAGCCCAAATATATTTACAGGGTGTCATGACTAAAAAACGCACGCAGCAGTTATGATCCGGATCAGCCGAGACCGACCACATGGTGTATAGGTGGGATTTTAGAAACTAGAAAAGTGCGGAATCTCATGAAAACCCACGCATGCACTGTTATTAACCCCTAACTTGCCAGAATTTCCACATTGACATGACTCGCAGACAGGACCCCAATGTTGACATTGTACCGCTAAGAACTCCCCATATATATGTAGCGGAACTACCGTCGACTACATCGCAAAGAAACAGGTGGGAATCGCCCTCCAAAGCCATGACAGGCAATTAACACTCGAAATTCCGACATCAAGATGTTTGTCGCGATGAAACTAACCAGCCCGGATAGTCCAGGAGATATTGGTCGACCTCTGCACCCCCCCCCCCCCCCAGGACTTAACTTCACCCCACTAATTTTCTTCCTTAAGGTCTCCTCTAAATTTTTTCACTTGTTAACAAGAAAAAAAAGTGGCCGCAGAGACTCCAGACAAGATGGCGTCCATCATGGCGGCCATTTTTTTTAAATGCACCAGGTCTCTTTGATCGCCATTATAGTAAAGATGATAGCACATGCGGTCTTATTTTCTGCTCGATTCGTTATGCTAATATACAACCCTTACAAATTAGCCAAAAATCCGACACCAGAATCCAATATGGCGGCCAAGATGGCCGCCGAAATGTGGAAATATGCTATTTTTCTGACATGTTACCACCTTTCGTTTGTCTCTGTGGGAAAATGTTAGAATTTTTGCGTCATGTTATACATTTATCATATAGAGGAGTCATTGGCGAACACATGGGGACCATAATATGCATTCATTGCGGGATATTTTTGTCCGATATCACGTTTTCCCAAATGCCGGTATCATAGGTCAAAGCCGAATCTCCGTTAATAACGCGATGTTATGTTTCGAATCAATGAATGTTATTGCTATTATAACAACACCCATGCATATATATTTGCAGGAGATACTCGAGCTAGGATTCCTCTTATACCTGAGTTGAGGAATATTTACCCAAATCCAAGATGGCGGCCAAAATGGCCACCAGAAATAAAAAATCGCCGAAAATCGCTGATTTTAACATCAGTGAGCATTATTGTCACGACAACTCCACACCTGCTTACTATTGTAAGTTGGGAACACTTAGGCGAAGAACTTTCCTTGTATCATATCCAAATAAAAGTCCCCCAAATCCAAAATGGCGCCCACAATGGCGGACAGATTTTGAAAAATCACCGAAATTCCCTCATATTCACATCATTGGGCATTATTATCGAGACAACTCCATCCATGCGTACAGTTGAGTTGGAAATACTGAGGTGAAGTAATTACCTTACATCTCATGCAAGAAATGGTTTTCCAAATCAAAGATGGCGGCCAAAATGGCGACCGAAATTTGAAAACAAGTCTACATTCCTTTACTTTCTTACGATGGGCGTTATTGTTTCGCGATTTCTATCCACCATTACATGTTGATATGGAATAGTGACATGAAGTATTCATTAGGGTTTGGCAATTGATACTCACAGCCAAGATCGCTGCTAAATTGGCGGCTAGAAATTGAAAAGAAATCGATATTTTCACATATTAATTTCAACTTTTTGTCATAATATCGGTATGTATGGACGAAACTGTACATAAACCATCTACTAGTTCAACCTAAAGGTATCAAAACGCATAACATAGCTCGTATCCTTCTGGAAAGATGAAACACCACAATTAATATCGCGATGTGGCATTTCGAAATCCAGTCTCCACTTAGCGCCGATAATGGCCGTAAGCGTAGGTGCGCCGAATAGTCATATCAGAACAATTACCTGATAACAGATTCTGATTTGCCACGTCACGTCCATAATTATCTGGACCAGCTTCCATTTCTTTGTCTGATAAATCTAGGTCGCTCACACCGACAAAGTATTCAACACTTCCTGGGAGTAGGGTCCCTCTAATCATAACGTTTCAAACAATTCATTTTCCGGTGTCTAGCTTACAGAAGGTTATCTCTATGTATGTGTCTCATACCCCATGGGATAACGACATGTACACCTGGCGAACCAGTTAGCTAGTCACTTGTCAATAGATGGTTCGTCAACTCACAAACTCAGCGAACGCATTGGCATATGTGGACAACTTCGACAGTGTTTCGAAGGTTGCTAGCTGTCTCATTCCCTTGGACAGATGTCTATCTGCTAAAGAGAAGACCCTAGTGTACAGACTACCCACGCTTCTTGACCATTATCCGAAGCAAACTGTGTGACGCCCCGCAGTTGTCTCGTCGAATATCTCCCAGCAGAGAAGAACAATGCTCGCGGTGCTAGTTTGTGGACATGCGCCATGACAGTGGGAATGAAATGGGCTACTGTATACACCACCCCTACACCTGGTGCATGTTTAAGATATCGAATGTCATGCGTGTCGGTTTTATTTGGTGTGGTAAGGTTGTATTCCACATCCGCTTCGAAGCCTTTCTGATTCAACTACGTACACTTTTGTCTGGATAATAATAGGCTAGCCTCCCTCAAAACAGTCGGATGGACTAAAGGATAATGTCTGTATAGCATGAATGTATGCGTGTTTTGTTATCCTCTCTCGGCGTTTGTGTCAGTATGTGGGCGGTATTATTCAAGAAAATGTCAGGAACTGTGGTGCATTTATTTCACTATGTATTTAAAGAACAATTTACAGTCTCGATGGCAATGGCTGTGGCCGTTGGGGAACGCGACCTTTATGATCATATAGCTTTATATATATATAACTTTAGAATATAGTAGTTAATGTCTCATGCAGGAAAATGGTCGCATTGGTGATGTTACCAAGAAATCACTTGGTGTACCAACGTTTGTTGAACTGAATGCAAGAGCTCATCAACGTAACATTCCTCTGGATGTTCTTCGCGTTGAACATTTCACCCTTTTGTTGATGGCATTTGTACTTTCTTGAACCATACCACCCAACGTGCGTATGACATATCAACCAACTATCAAAGGTATCGCCTTTAAGACTACACCCCAGTCTTGGTGGGGCTTATACAGCAGTAGCCAATGGCATACTCCTGGTCCAGTTGCTTAAGAACGGCTTCCAAACGGATGGGAACATACAATCTTAGCATACAAGGAAAGCAAAGCCACACATGAGATCCTGTCTGAATCTAAAACTTAACAAAATAAGGGGCGGTGCAGTCATGGTCCAATTTCATTTCCACTATCATGACACATACCCACAAACGAGCACCGTGTGTATTGTTATCATCTGCTTGGATCTGTTCGGTGAGACGATTGCTGGACGCCAACAAGCTTGTTCTTATGATCATGTTCAAGGAGTTTGGGTATATTATGCATTATGGTCTTCTACGCCTTAGCAGAAATGCATCCGTCAAATGTCGGGCTTTCAACATTCGAAGCCATATACAGAAGTTGACCGGGTATTAGATGAGTATGTGAATTGATGAACCATATATTGAGAAGTGGCTGTTTGGGAAGATCACCAGGTGTACACGTTGTTATCCCCATTAGGTCACCAAAGCTGACAATACGCAGATAGATAGGTCCTTCTGAAAGCTAGTATATACGCATCGACCGAATACCTTTATAGTGTATCGCACAAGATGACGCATATACCCCATATGTAGCATCTGATTTATACCATAAGCTATACCACGAATGAAGCTCGCTAAGAATTCCAAGCTTTCGAAACCAACACGTGAGCTGGACACCGGCATATGTATTGTTTGAAACATTCCGATTAGTGGCACACTCCTACAAAGAAGAGTAGTGAACTGTTGTTGTGAGTGAGATAGATTAATCTGTCGAAGAGACGGAAACGAGTCTAGATAATGCTGAATGTGGCAATTCAGAATAAGCTCAGGTACTGTTGTTTTGATTCTTGGAAGTCATAATATGACTATTCGGCGCACCTATATAAGGTTACGGCCAGTATGAGCCCTTAGTGGAGAATGGATTTTGAAATGCCACATTGCGATTGTGGGTTTTCATCCTTCCAAAAGGCTACGACATACATTGGAACTAATATATGGCCTATATTATGTACCTTTTCGTTTATACAAATCAATATTATGACAAAAAGTTGAAATTAGTATGTGATAATATCGGCTTCTTTTCAATTTCTGCCCGCCAGTTTGGCCGCCATATTGACTGTGGGTATCACTTGCCAAACCCTAATGGATAATTCATACATATCAACATGTAATGGTGGGTAGAAATCGCGAAACAATAACGCCCATCCTAAGAAAGTAAAGGAATGTAGGCGTGTTTTCAAATTTCGGTCGCCATTTTGGCCGCCATCTTTGATTTGGAAAACCATTTCTTGCATGAGATGTAAGGTAATTACTTCACCTCAGTATTTCCAACTCAACAGTACGCATGGATGGAGTTGTCTCGACAATTATGCTCAATGATGTGAATATGAGGGAATTTCGGTGATTTTTCAAAATCTGTCCGCCATTATGGGCGCCATTTTGGATTTGGGGGACTTTTGTTTGGATATGGTACAAGGAAAGTTCTTCGCCTAAGTGTTCCCAACTTACAATAGTAAGCAGGTGTTGAGTTATCATGACAATAATGCTCACTGATGTTAAAATCAGTGATTTTCGGCGATTTTTTTATTTCTGGTGGCCATTTTGGCCGCCATCTTGGATTTGGGTAAATATTCCTCAACTCAGGTATAAGAGGAATCCTAGCTCGAGTATCTCCTGCAAATATATATGCATGGGTGTTGTTATAATAGCAATAACAATCATTGATTCGAAACATAACATCGCGTTATTAACGGAGATTCGGATTTGACCTATGATACCGGCATTTGGGAAAACGTGATATCGGACAACAATATCCCGCAATGAATGCATATTATGGTCCCCATGTGTTCGCCAATGACTCCTCTATATGATAAATGTATAATATGACGCAAAAATTCTAACATTTTCCCACAGAGACAAACGAAATGTGGTAACATGTCAGAAAAATAGCATATTTTCACATTTCGGCGGCCATCTTGGCCGCCATATTGGATTCTGGTGTCGGATTTTTGGCTAATTTGTAAGGGTTGTATATTAGCATAACGAATCGAGCGGAAAACAAGACCGCATGTGCTATCATCTTTACTATAATGGCGATCAAAGAGACCTGGTGCATTTAAAACAAATGGCCGCCATGATGGACGCCATCTTGTCTGGAGTCTCTGCGGCCACTTTTTTTTCTTGTTAACAAGTGAAAAAAATTAGAGGAGACCTTAAGGAAGAAAATTAGTGGGTTGAAGTTAAGTCCTGGGGGGTGCAGAGGTCGACCAATATCTCCTGGACTAGGACGGCGTCAAAACATTAGTGGCCAAAACATCGCAGACGTGCCGTTATTAACCCGTTATTATTCAATATTGTCGAAATCGTATATCCCAATAACTCCACACATGTATATGCATAGCGGAACTGTCGTCGACTAGATTCGCGAAGAAATAAGGAATATTGCCCAACAAATCCTGACAACTAACCCTCGAAATTTTGCCATCTCCTATTATGTTTGTCGCGAATGCAGCGAATAGCCCCCGACTTCCCTTGCGGTGTCTTATTATGATGATTTTAGTGGACAGCACAGTGCTAGTGTCTCATGAAAACCCATGCACGTCATTCCTTGTGTGGAAGTTGATGTTTATGTACACTCAGCCTTGTATGGACGTGGCAATAGGGGTTTGTGTCAATTTGGTGTGCGTACTATATATAGTGCATGGGGACACTGTCGTGTCTGTTTGAACACGTCGTGTGCATGTTTTCATGGCTGGTAACGGTGAGATAGACGCTGTGACAGCGGTTGGGGGTCTACGTACATATATTTATATTGCATGGGGCACTGTCGGGTCTGTTTAAACATTCCATGTGCATGTTCTCAAGACTGGTCGCATGTATATAGGGATGCGGCGACAATTGGTTGGGCCGTTGGTATGTACGTACTGATATTGCATTGCACAATGTCGGTCAATTTGAACAGTTCATGCATGTGTACGTTTTCAAGGCTGATCAACGGGACGCGGCGGCATGGGGTTGAGGTGCACGTATACTCACATTGAGGGGGGCGGGTATTTTCGGGACACCGGGGTCGACCCTTTTTATATTTCGGGAATTGGGATCGTCAGATTTAATTTTCCGGGAATCGGGAACAGAATTCCACCGGGACCCGGGAAAGGTTGAAATTATTTTCCGGGACCCGGGAAATTATCCCCAATTAATCGGGATTTCCATTTTTATTCACCTAATTATGAACTGATTTCCCCAAAAATGCACACACCCGACCGGTATTCCAGCGATGAAAGATGAGTCAGGCATGTTTTGTTCCGTTTCATGTGTTTTGGTGATATTCCACGATTTGGATTTTCCCAAGTTAGTCCCGCAGAAACATCAACAACATAGACCATTTTACAGATAGCGAGAATGATGCATTGTGGGCCAGAAAGTATCCAAACAAAGCCACGTGCTTTACGGCCGCATGCATTTACTATGGGGGATTTAGCCTGAGGGTGGGTCTATAAAACTAATTATAACTTTCGTAGCTGTCATAGTTTACGCGAGAAATTTTAAACATATATCAGGGACATGTACCCCTTCTAGAATGTTCAAAAACATTTCCAGTTGCTTGTCGTATTTTAATTGATTTTATGCGATGAAATAATGCGAAAATTCATAAAATTGCACTATATAATTTCTCAATATTTTGCGGTTTTAGTAAACGCCTGATAAAAGTCGTTCTATTGGGAATTTGTACACCAAATTTTCAGAGAATATAGAGTAAATACAGTACTATCGGAATATCGTAAAGGAGTTCCGTGCATTTGGGATTAATTAACCCTCAGACTGCCGAAGCTGCCGTCAATAAATTCGCTTTTTCGTGTTCGACGAAAATGAAACTTGTCTGTTTAAAGGTCCCATTTTCGTGTCGAATGGTGATAGCATCTCCATTTGTCAAGTTCATGGATAAATTACATCACACTTAATCGGCTTATGTCCGCGGCCATAAATCTGTGTTTTTATAACAATTTATTTGAGACAAACTGTTGCGCGCATACGTAGCAGTCGGCGCTTATCAGATGAAGTTAATAATCGTGAAGCCTGTGTAACAAATGTTCAAATACAACAGAAAAAACTACGTAAAATAAATAGCGTGACCAATGAGCATTCACAAAACAATATACATCAGTTTTGAAAACGAGTAAAAATGATTATAAATGAAAACGCTCTTTATTGTGTACCGGTGCTTTTGCGCAAGAAGGTTTTTAATATTCTCAATATTTTGCGGTTTTAGTAAACGCCTGATAAAAGTCGTTCTATTGGGAATTTTTACACCGAATTTTCAGAGAATATAGAGTAAACACAGTACTATCGGAATATCGTAAATGAGTTCCGTGCATTTGGGATTAATTAACCCTCCGACTGCCGAAGCTGCCGTCAATAAATTCTCTCTTCGCACATCTGGCTTCGCATGCGTTTCACGAAAATGAAACTGTTTTGTAGAGTGAGTGGTTCGGGGGGCTAGCCCGGGATTGTCGAAAGGGTCGAGTGACCCTTTCCTTAATCCCTCATGTTTTTGCCTTTATTTTGAGAACAAAAACAAAAACATTTAAGCATTTTTATGATGTTGACTTTATCTTTTCTTTTTCCTTTTTTTCTTTGCATTCGGTTTTTCGGTCGATGATTGTGGTGATGGAGGAGGTTGAGATTTCTGAAGAGTCTTTTGGATAGTTAGTTGTGTTTGTCTTTCCTGATCTTTCGTGAATTGCTGGGTCTTTCTCATGTATACTTCGAATTCTTCTTCTGTCATTTTGCTGCATGGTTTGGTGGTGGTGGTGGTGGTGGTGGAGCTGGGGGACACCGGGATGTGATGGTATTCCGAGGTCCGAGGTGTTAAGCTATCCTGTTCCACGTCGAAGCTGGCGACAGGAACAGCAGGGTGGTGTCCTGCTCCCTTTCTCCGCAAGTCTCGACGACGACAGCAGGGACCTCCGGCAGATCCAGAGTCCCTGCTAGCTGGTATGATGTCGCCTGTCTCCGTGCAGGTCGGGTCGTCTGGGCGTCTCTCAGACAACTGCGACCTACCGGCTGTGACACTGGACGTCGGCTGAACCACACGGGGAGGGGTGACTGGCAGATCAACAGTCACCCCTTTCTTCTTCCATTTCGCCCGTCTGGCGGCGTCCCTTCTTCTCATTGATGGCGTCTTCTTCTTGGGCGGCCCCTTCTTCTTCCCACTCAGATGACAGGAGGCAGTCTTGGAGTTGGGGTCCCGGGCTTGCGATCTCTGGATGCCAGCATCTTCAGTCCGGAACTCCAGGCAAAGGGTCAGGTAGCCTCTGCTAGACTGGAGACTCCAGTTAGCAATGTCCACTACCGAACACCTTTGCACTGCGGCCAACACGGCGTCTGGGATTAAATCCATAAGCCTAATCCAAAACCGTCTCACTGGCGTTAAGCACGGGGGCAGCTGCATCCGGAGGCGCGGCCACACGACTCACCCGTGCTCAACGCTCTGACAAAAGAGGAACTAATCAGATCGAAGCAATCACGACCCTTTCGCTCCACTCTCCTGTCAGAGATGAAACTGATTTATGAAAAACTTCGTGTTTTAATTGACAACTGAAGCATGTGAGAGGGCGAGGTGATACTCTTTCGTGTCTATTGTGACGGTTGCACATCAGGACGAATTTGTATTATTTTCACAACAGTTATCAACAGTTATCAACAGTTATCAACAGTTATCAACACACTAGTGGAGGTCTTGCCGTCGTTTGTTTGTTTAACTGTATGAAACGAAGCCCTTGCTATGATTAGGTTGAACCTAATCCATATGCTAGGGTTTCTTCTAAAGTTGTCTGAAAATGCCGCCACTGTATTTGCATATCCTATATATGCGACTTGGTTTGGAGAACAAAATCACTTCGCTTCGCGCCCATCTACTACTCTTACAAAATCATAAATTGAAAATGCCTTCAAATCGCTGTGCAGTTTTCGGTTGCAATAATGACCGACGTAACCCAGAAACGTGAGTATTATTTAATTTGATATGAATATTCGTACATGTACTATAAGTTTATTGATTTTCTACAAAAAAACTTCAAGTTTAGAGTTATATTCGAAGTATACTCGGAAGGTCATTTTATACCATATAAAACGGAACCAATAAAGAGCGTTTATGTTCTCATTACATGACCGCAAATATGTCGTTTTCAATCTACATCGATGTGTTAAGATGGAGATGCACGTTTTGCATAAATACAGCAAAATGCGACAAGAGATTTCAACAAAGTATATCTTTCGATCTATCTGGCGAAAAATCTTGAATTTCACATATCATCATCTTCATTGTATGTAGAATCTGAGCATTTATTAAGAGACAACACAAACAAAGGATTTTTATACATTTGAGAGGTTGAATATATTTTTTTCTTTGTTGTTCCTTTTGTATTGTTTGTTTTTTTGTTTTAGCTTAGAACAAAATCCAATGATTGCGTCCATTAAAAACCTTCTTGCACAATAGCGTTGGTACACGATAAAGAGCGTTTTCATTTATAATCGTTTTTACTCGTTTTAAAAACTGATGTATATTGTTTTGTGAATGCTCATTGGTCACGTTATTTACTTGGCGTAGTTTTTTTTCCTGTTGTTTTTGAAAATTTGTTACACATGCAGGCTGTACGATTATTAACTTCAACTGATAAGCGCCGACTGATACGCGCGCAACAGTTTGTCTCAAATAAATTGTTATAAAAACACAGGTTTATGGCCGCGGACATAAGCCGATTAAGTGTGATGTAATTTATCCATGAACTTGACAAATGTAAATTCTATCACCATTCGACACGAAAATGGGACCTTTAAACAGACAAGTTTCATTTTCGTCGAACACGAAAAAGCGAATTTATTGACGGCAGCTTCGGTAGTCTGAGGGTTAATTAATCCCAAATGCACGGAACTTCTTTACGATATTCCGATAGTACTGTATTTACTCTATATTCTCTGAAAAATTGGTGTAACAATTCCCAATAGAACGACTTTTATCAGGCGTTTACTAAAACAGCAAAATATTGAGAAATTAGTGCAATTTTCTTAATTTTCGCATTATTTCATCGCATAAAATCAATTAAAATACGACAAGCAACTGGAAATGTTTTTGAAGGGGTACATGTCCCTGATATATGTTTAAAATTTCTCGCGTAAACTATAACAGATACCAAAGTTATAATTAGTTTTATAGACCCACCCTAAATCCCCCATAGTAAATGCATGCGGTCGTAAAGCACGTGGCTTTGTTTGGATACTTTCTGTCCCAGCATGCAACAGTCAAAATGGTTATTTGTAAAATGGTCTATGGCGGAAGAGTCGCCGCCGGCGGGAGTTAAAATATGTGTGCCAAATTATATTTATATATATCGTTAATAGTTCAAATGTTTATTGAGTTATATGCTTATTAAACCGTTATAATATGTCAAATTAAAAATATATAATTTATTTAACTCTTTTTAATGTAAGTTCTCTGTATGGAGTATTCAGCTGTTGTCGATACCGTGCATCTGTAACAACTACCAACAAAGTCTGCTGGTATCCAGTAAATTTTAAAGTCATTTATTTACACGAGTTTTACCACTTGGTCAATCTATGCTGTTGTATCTGGTGACTTGTGAACATCCGTGTTGTCCAGTGTTGTCTCCTATTTCTCAGTTGGTTTGTGACTTGGTTTTTTATACCAACATTCCAGTTATGGCGCACAATCTCAAATCACAAACCGTCTTAGATATATTGAGACCACATGAATTTGCATACATCACCTGGACATTTAGGGAATGCCTGATTTGCGGTGGTGTAGATCAGTGTAAAGAGTGATCTGTTGATTCTGTTCAATGGATTTGCATATAGGTTCGCATTTTATGTCATGTAAAATGATGTAATTGACCAGACAGTAGCCAGTAAATCATAAGATAGCATAAAAATACAATATATGTACATTGATCTACATTACTTGTGAATATTGTATGTTTTGTCGATACACTATATATAATATTTTAATTCCTGGGAACTGGCTCTTTTTTTTTTACTGGGAACTGGGATTTGCTTTTAATTCCTGGGAACTGGCATATTTTTTTCCTGGGAACTGGGATTTGCTGATTTATTTCCTGGGAATCTGGTATTGGACCCCCCCCGAACCCCCCCCCCCCCCCCATATTGTCTGTGACACTGTCGGGTCTGCATGCTCTCAAACTGGTCACATGTAGGGACGTAGCCAAATGGGGTTGGGTGTACGTACTTATATTGTATGGGACAGAGTTGGGTCTATTTGAACAGTTCATGAGTATGTTATCATAGCTGGTCGAAGGGATGTGGTATGCAGGCGATGTGGGGTATTCACTTATATTGAATGGCACACTGTCGGGTCTCTTTGAACATTACATGTATGTTCTCAGAGCTTGTCACATGGGCTGTCGACAGTGGGTGGGTTGTACGGACACATTATGGCATTATGAACAGTTCCAAATACCCCCGGGTTGAATATTTTCCAACAGTTGAAAACGTTGACGCACCTGTTGACGTGGGAATTTATGTGTAGCTGTAGGGACGGGAGACAAGGACGTGCATGGCTAGACGATCTACGCTGGGCGGGGTTCCATCCGGTAATCTATTAACTGCAGCCCCTTTGACCAGACCGAAAATGTCAAGTTGCATTATCACCGCAACATATACCTCAAGTTTTAATTGTTGGACATATCAGACCGATTAACACCACCTCTGGACGCTCTATCACATATTTCATCCAATTAATTTTATTTTGTTTATATCATGACCGCCATTAGCTGTCTTGGATTTCTACATTTGATTTCATTGAAACTGCAGCCGTCATTTATGAGCGGATTTTTGAAATATTTACAGGCATTATCATCTCTATAATGGTAACCTATCGATTTGAATGTTTTCGATCAAAAACATTGCCCCGGGCAGCCATTTTTGACTTTGTATCATTAGTTACTTTGGCGCTCTCTACAACCAAAACCTTTCATTAAATCGGTCCTAAATTTAATATGCATGTTTGTGATTTCATCTATATGCGATTTCTCAAATTGTTCGGAATTCCGTTGAAAAACATGGCTGCCAGGCCATCTTGGACTTTTATCTTTGCATCACTAAATCATTTGGCACTCACTACAGCATGATACATGGTCGAGATGAGATGAAATAGGGGGGGGGGGCAGCAACATTTTCCAGATTTCGTATTAAAAAACATGGCTTGCAGCTGCCGTCTCGGATTTCATAATTATTTCAATCCATCTGCAACGCCTATATCATCAGCTAGCAGTGCATAATTCGTAAATAGTACATACATGATCACCTCTAGACTGAAGCTGTCGAATTTGAACTATATTTTAGATGAAAAAGATGGCCGCCGATCGACAGCCTTCTATGTTTGATTTTTGCTGTAACTTGGTCATTTGGCGTGATTAATTATTGTAAAATAGTTCATGGACGATCTGATGAATCCATCTTTTTTTTTCTTGTTTCGCATTTCGGGTCTATAATCAGCTACTTTTCTTGGTATTTAATGGGCGCATGTGTGTTTTATTCATAGAAATGGGGATTTTTGGGACGCATTAAAAGTTGTAGTCCGGTAAAACGTGTAGTTGGGAATTTCAATTTCGTTCATTGTCGTTTACATTATTATTTCATGCAGCGGGCGTCTCTCGGGACATGCTTGATTTTACCCATGGTTTGTTATTCGCATGCCAAGAAGTGCGAGCCGATTAATTCTAACGGGAATTCGCGCGTTAACCATTATCGCGCTGCGCGTTATGTGTTTCTATTGTTCTTTAACCTGCTTTGTTGCATTGTTATTTAAACATCTTTCGTTTATTTTCACGTGACATAAATCGGAATGCTACCTACTATTATACTGCACGGGGATTTGACGATTGAATAAGAAATATAATTCGAACATGAATCCTACGAGGTGTTTGTTTTTTATCGGTGTTTAACATGTTATTTAATATCGTTTAGTGAACTTTTTCATTTAGTTATACGCGACAAATATCGGCATGTTATATTCTAAATGAATTGGGATGGTAATTATTAACCAATTCCCACGTTACTCCTTCGTGCTGTTTGTAAATATTGACTTTTCATTTCTTTGTATGCGCAATATATCGGAGCTATATAGAGATGTTATAAGAAAAGTTCCAACACTAACCCTTCACATTGGTTGTTTAACATACAATGTGGCCTAATTCTAAACATCATTTTATTTATGTGTACCGATGATATATCAGAATGCTATATGAATTGAAGAATGTTCAGAAATTACCCCCCCCCCTTTTCATGTGACCATCTTTTAATTGATCCTCATGTGGGAGAGGGAATATTATAATTAGTCCTCATTGGACCTTATTTTAATTGACCCTCATGGGACTATAATGTATTTCAGCCCAGTGGGACCGTAGTTTAATTAACACTGATGACACCATATTTTTATTTTAATTAACCGTCATAATGGGACCATATATTTATTCTAAAGTTAATGAAGTCACGTTACCATATCTTAATTGACATTAATGGGACCATATTTCAATTAACCCCCATGGGTCCATATTTTTATACTAAATGTGATTAGAATCGTGCTCGGTGTTTGCGTACTTGAACCATGTTACGAAGATCGCAAATTTTTGCCCGATTATTATTCATAGGTACCTGTGCCTCCTGTTTTCGAAATATTCCAACTAAACCAACTTACACTGTTGTTGGAAAACAAAATCTGTAGTCGTTTTCAGTTTGTTGTCTTAAATGTACTCAATCCGATCAGATTAACAATAATAACCTTGATTTTAGAGTTATCCATCTTACACCCACAATCTGTCCGTTTTTTATCACGTGGTTCTGCTAACTTGTGGGACAGATCGCCAATAATTAACAAACTTCAAAAATCGGTAATACGTCGACCCTACTCACGACAAAGCTCAGGAATGATGGGAAACGACAGTATGGTGGTTGTTTGTTGGGACTTTTGTTTTACTTCGATGTTTTTATTTTTATGTTTCTGTGTTGCGTGTCCAACAGCTTCGCCAAATGTATTTGCCTCGAAATCGCAGTTACAGCATTTAAACATCGTTGGATATCTTTAGGGCTGAAATGAAACGTTTACTCATTGTGAATACCCCATAAGAGACAATGATTGTGTCAATACGCGCCCATATTGTGTGTATTACAACTATTAGGACATACTCGCATACTGCAGTACACTTCCCAGCATACTGCATGCCGTACACCAACATGCTAGAAAAAACTCGATTTTTTGTCACAAGTATCGCCAAAGTGGCAACATGTTATATACGTATACTATAGAACCATTAGAACAGTGGGAAAACATACCACGTGCAAATCATGCGTGAATATTAGTTATTATATGTGAACATACACAGTGAACTGGAAGAGTGCGTTATTTACATGTGAGTTTTCATACATTCGCTTTCTTTTTCTCGACATCAAACCGTCTGATAAAACGAGTCTGCTGTATGTGATTGGAAATATATATGCTATTGAAAATACCATCTCATAACATTTTTATAGTACTGTGAGAATAATTAGAAGCCAAAACACTTACCCTGGGGGACATGACAATCTGCGGGATGGGATGGGATATGGGACAAAACGACAATCTGCGGGACAGAATTTCAAATTGCGTGGGACGGTCGATATCTCGAGGAATACAGGGCGTTGGGGGCTCATTTTGGTGTCTAACGAAAGGCCCACATTCGCCCTATCCACACATATTAACCCCGCCACTGACCGGACACCAGAAGTTGCATTATTTGATCGACAACTGACCTAACATGGGGTGGAAATTGGGATAGCATGACAATCTGCGGGACGGGATTTTCAAATTGCGTGGGACGGCCGATATCTCGAGGAATACAGCGCGTAGAGGGCTCCTTTTGGTGTCTCACGAAAGGTCCACATTCGCCCTATCCACACATATTAACCCCGTCACTGACCGGACACCGGAAGTTACATAATTCGGTCGACAACTGACCTAACATAAAATGCCACAAACACGAAAAACTGCGTTCGACATTAATGTTTAGAATTTAGATTTCTCGATGAATACGCGAGAAAACAACAAGTTTTGGGTATCAAATAACGCATTGGAATACTGTGCATTCGTTTTAGTGCGAATATTGTAATGGCGAACACTCGCCGATAAAACAGCTAAAAATAGACTCGATGTTTACAATTACAGGATCGATTTCAGCTGGTATATTCAATATAATGGGACGTATGGTATATCAAAATGTAGGATTAGACACAGGGAATGTACTTTTTTTAAATGGGTCCCACCAGGCGGTGAAATTGTTGCAGAAATTCGCTCCAAGATATTCTCACTTATTTTTATTTCAGTTGTGACTAAAAGCCCAGATGCCGGAGCCCAGCGACTAAAAGCCAAGTTACAAAATAGATCAACTGGTTTGAACGAATGAATATGTCAATGGTAAGACTATTCAAAAGAATATTCAAATCAAATAGTGTTTATAGACTTAAAAACTTATGTGTCCGCCATTCATATGCGGTGGAGGTTCTCATATTATCTGCCAGTCATACACGGGGGAGGTTCTCATATGAACATATTATCTGCCGGTCATACGCGGTGGAGGTTCATATTATCCGCAGGTCATACGCGAGGGAAGTTCTCATTTTATCCTCCGGTCATACTCGGGGGGAGGTTCTGATATGAACATATTATCTGCCGGTCATATGCGGTGGAGGTTTATATTATCCACCGGTCATACGCGAGGGAGGTTCTCATATTATCCTCTGGTCATACGTTGGGGAGGTCCTCATATGAACATATTATCCGCCGGTCATATCCTCCCTCGGGTGTGACAGGTGGATAATATGAGAACCTCCCTCGCATATGACCAGCAGATAATATGTTCATATGAGAACCTCCACCGCGTATGACCGGTGGATAATATGAACCTCCACCGCGTATGGCCGGCAGATAATATGTTCATATCAGAACCTCCCCCACCTATGACGGAAGGATAATATGAGAACTTCCCTCGCGTATGACAGGCGGTTAATATGAACCTCCACCGCGTATGACCGGTGGATAATATGTTCATTTGAGAACCTCCACCACGTATGACCGGCGGATAATATGTTCATATGAGAACCTCCACTGCGTATGGCCGGCGGATAATATGTTCATATGAGAACCTCCCCAACGTATGACCGGAGGATAATATAAGAACCTCCCTCGCGTATGACCAGTGGATAATATGACAACCTCCCTCGCGTATGACCGGCGGATAATATGAACCTCCACCGCGTATGACCGGCGGATAATATGTTTATATCAGAACCTCCCCACATATGATCGGAGGATAATATGAGTACTTCCCTCGCGTATGACCGGCAGATAATATGAACCTCCACCTTGTATGACCGGCGGATAATATGTTCATATGAGAACTTCCACCGTGTATGACCGGTGGATAATATGAACCTCCACTGCGTATGACCGGCGAATAATATGTTCATATCAGAACCTCCCCCACGTATGACCGGAGGATAATATGAGAACCTCCCTCGCGTATGACTGGCGGATAATATGAACCTCCACCGCATATGACCGGCAGATAATATGTTCATATGAGAACCTCCCCTATATATGACCGGAGGCTAATATGAGAACCTCCCTCGCGTATAACCGGTGGATAATATGAGAACCTCCCTCACGTATGACCTGCGGATAATATGTTCATATGAGAACCTCCCCATCGTATGACCGGAGGATAATATGAAAACTTCCCTCGCGTATGACCGGTGGATAATATGAACCTCCACCGCATATGACCGGCGGATAATATGTTCATATGAGAACCTCCCCTACGTATGACCGGAGAATAATATGAGAACCTCCCTCGCGTATGACCGGTGGATAATATGAGAACCTCCCTCGCGTATGACCGGCGGATAATATGTTCATATGAGAACCTCCCCTACAAATGACCGGTGGATAATATGAACCTCCACCGCGTATGACAGGCAGATAATATGTTCATATGAGAACCTCCCAAGCGTATGACCGGAGGATAATATGAGAACCTCCCTCGCTTATGACCGGTGGATAATATGAGAACCTCCCTTGCATATGACCAGCGGATAATATGTTCATATGAGAATCTCCACCGCGTATGAACGGTGGATAATATGAACCTCCACCGCGTATGACCTGCGAATAATATGTTCATATCAGAACCTCCCCCACGTAAGACCGAGGATAATATGAGAACCTCCCTCGCGTATGACCGGCGGATAATATGAACCTCCACCGCGTATGACCGGCAGATAATATGTTCATATCAGAACCTCCCCCGCGTATGACCGGAGGATAATATGAGAACCTCCCTCGCGTATGACCGACGGATAATATGAACCTCCACCGCGTATGACCAGCAGATAATATGTTCATATGAGAACCTCCCCCACGTATGACTGGCAGATAATATGAGAACTTCCACCGCATATGAATGGCGGACACATAAGTTTTTAAGTCTATAAACACTATTTGATTTGAATATTCTTTTGAATAGTCTTACCATTGACATATTCATTCGTTCAAACCAGTTGATCTATTTTGTACCTTGGCTTTTAGTCGCTGGGCTCCGGCATCTGGGCTTTTAGTCACTACTGAAATAAAAATAAGTGCGAATATCTTGGAGCGAATTTCTGCAACAATTTCACCGCCTGTTGGACCCATTTGGAAAAAAGTACATTCCCTGTGTCTAATTCTACATTTTGATATACTATACGCCCTATTATATTGAATATACCGGCTGAAATCGATCCTGTAATTGTAAACATCGAGTCTATTTTTAGATGTTGTTTAATCGGAGCGTGTTTGCGTGTTCGCCATTACAATATTCGCACTAAAACAGCCATATTGTAGCTAAAACGAATGCACAGTATTCCACTGCGTTACTTGATACCTAAAACTTGTTGTTTGCTAGTGTATTCATCGAGAAATCTAAATTCTAAACATTAATGTCGAACGCAGTTTTTCGTGTTTGTGGCATTTTATGTTAGGTCAGTTGTCGACCGAATAATGTAACTTCCGGTGTCCGGTCAGTGGCGGGGTTAATATGTGTGGATAGGGCGAATGTGGACCTTTCGTTAGACACCAAAAGTAGCCCTCTACGCGCTGTATTCCTCGAGATACCGGCCGTCCCACGCAATTTGAAAATCCTGTCCCGCAGATTGTCATTCTATCCCAAATTCCACCCCATGTTAGGTCAATTGTCGATCAAATAATGCAACTTCTGGTGTCCGGTCAGTGGTGGGGTTAATATGTGTGGATAGGGCGAATGTGGGCATTTCGTTAGACATCAAAATGAGCCCCCTACGCCCTGTATTCCTCGAGATATCGGCCGTCCCACGCAATTTGAAATTCTGTCCCGCAGATTGTCGTTTTGTCCCATATCCCATCCCATCCCGCAGATTGTCATGTCCCATGGCGTAGTCGATAACGCTCTTATCACTACAAGTTCGCTCCCCGATACCGCTATCTGCTCCACATCTTCCGTTCAAAACGATCACGATAGAATTAATACACATATCTACTAGTTTATACCCGTAGCAGTTTGCTTTCCCAGTATCCTGGGAAACTCGTTTTGGAATGTCGCTGGGCTCGCACATTCCACGAGGATGCTGAACTGCATGCATCATCACAAATGAAACTAGAATGCACTCAGAGAGATGCCAACGTGCGCAAAAATGTATTAAACAATAATTTAAAAAATAATTTCACTGTATTTTACTTAATTTATTTTATTTAATTTAATGTTAGCAAAAAAAGACAATTACCATTTCTCATTTCATCACAGATAAAAGGCAAATTACTATGTTAATCATTTAAGTAATTAAAACCAATTCCATGTTGCCGAAAGGATGAGACTTTAATATCGATTACATTTTTTTCAGCGGCATATTTTGATTTTCATTTTCCGATAGTCAAAGTTGACCAAAGGAGCAATTATAAGAAATAATTAGTACTATTTTTGTAAATATTGATAGCAGCCAATATGCAACACTAAATATCAATAATTAATCAATAATTAATCAATAACGATCATTTTATGTAATAATAAACTCTTCAAACGGTGTTTGTGTTAACAAATGCGTTTTGTTTTGTGTTACGTCATTCGTCGTATTTGACCCGGAACTCTGCTGAAGGTTAGGCTATTCAGCCTATTGCGTCGAATTACGAAATCGCGTTTTGAATGTCTCTCTTTTCCCGCACGATAAAAAGAGGTCTTCGCATGAACCAAAAATGATAAAACTTCCCAATTATAAGTGAAAATACCCAAATGAAGGAGTCTATGTAGGTCCCGAAGGAGTCTATAGACTCTTTGATGTAGATTTCTGATGGAGAAAATGTAGGTCGATCTATTTTTGTCATAACTCTGACGAATTTTGACCTGGGAGAAAAAATCGAAATCGAGGCCAACTACGAGCATGCCAGTTTTAAATATAGAAACAGGGAATCCTGACAAATGGCGATATCGGCGACAAACAAATAATCGAAAACAACACATAAAATAAACATAGCAAAAACGCGGCACAGCAAAAAATGTCAGAACGCCACGAGGTTTTACGTCGTTTTTGGTGACGTCATGGAGTGTGACACCAAGCTACGAACGAATCTGTCTGATCGCCATACTGTTGCGCGAGCGCACGTAATTAAAAAAACGAATCCCCATCCGGTCCATCAAGGACATAATCTAAGTCCCGTCTATCCACGCGCATAATATCGTTCAAACAACTGGTGCGAGCATTAAAACCCCCAACCAGCTTCTCCAAAAATAAGTTCATTTGGGCAGAAGTATCGTTGAAGGACTTTATTGCCCCCCCCCCCTTTCCTTTCCTGTGTGGTATTTTGCACAGATTTATGGTTGCATTGCTAAGCTCCCCTCTGACGATAGCAAGACCCTTTGTATATTCTACGATTACCATATCGTAATCACTATATTGGTGAATTATGTCATTTGTTCCGAGATTCACGAATACTGGTACTTTACTCGGGTGTTGTTAACCTATATTAGACGGGGAAAACAATACGTTGGTTAAATATCTTGTCACTGCATGACTCAGTTTCAATGAGTGCAATATAATTATACCATTTGGGTTAAGCAGAGTCCGGTTTTAGCATATTTGGTTTTATCCATTTCCAGCATTATACCATGCATCCGCTCGGATATAACACACTACAATTTCTTTGAGAAAA
Source organism: Siphonodentalium dalli (assembly GCA_032622095.1). Classification (NCBI taxonomy): domain Eukaryota; kingdom Metazoa; phylum Mollusca; class Scaphopoda; order Gadilida; family Siphonodentaliidae; genus Siphonodentalium; species Siphonodentalium dalli. Next base: position 124,827,261 of record CP136063.1, read on the forward strand.
CCGGAATGAAATTAAAACCGCATAAACAATCATATATCTGATTATAGTGATCCGTATATGCAGGAATGCTATCGAAGAAGTACAGCGTCTCGTTTCAATGTCACTGTATAGGAACTGTTACATCGGAAGTCGTTCTATCGCCGGTATTGTGATGGTTCTTGACTGATTTGTTACGCTTCCTTATTATTAAAAATTGCCATTGTCGGGACAAAATCACGCATAATTATATATATCTTAAATACATTAAACTGTCTTGAACGAACAGAGGCTGCATAAGTGCCGATTTACCGAAAACTGAACTTTATATCACAATTAACTCCGATATAGCGAGTTAACGTGTAATTATCAACATGTAATCACAGAAAATCAAGCCTTGTAAACGTAATTTCTTTGTTTTCGGTGGCATACCGACTGTGAAACGCATTCTGAAGACGAACACTGAGTATAAATTTTACATGTGCTATTCTCCTGTAAAATAGCTGAGGAAATATCCCGATGTGTGTCGATAATTTGTAGCATTAGCCTCATATATAATCACAACTTATGGGAGTTACAGTTCGTTAGGACATCTGCATTTATGTGGAAACGGTTTCATTTTGATAATGGTTAACTAAAGTGACCAGCGCTCTTTCGGAGTAGAATAGCGTTAATGTTCTATTAATTCATTTACTGTTATTTGGTAAATTATCTCTGTCACATGTAGCATTGGCCAATTCAGTACCATGCATCCTTCCGCCAAATATGTATATATTTAAAATTACCCATATTTCCTACATGTATACACTGTTTACAGTTTACGTACTATACACTTCACATAGCCTCACTAAGCTCACTTCAACGGACATCCATGAATCTTAGTATTCTCCCGGATGCATGATCACACAAACCATACCCATGTGTATTCTCCCGGATGCATGATAACACAAGCCATACCCATGTGTAATTGTATGTGTGTATACATATATAGGCGTAAGAATATATATATATATATATATATATATATATATATATATATACATGTGTATAGGTGTATATATGCATATGCATGTGTATATATATATATATATGTATATTCATGCCATATAACTTTCGCAATTATCCAAACTTTGGAGTTATCTCGCTTGCACTTCAGATAACCGTCTTAACAAAGCATAACCTTTCTTTAACACAGCATAAAACGTCCCGCTTCAGCTCAATGCGAATTATTCCATACCCTTTACTTCATCATACAGCCATGTTCCATATATGCCTTGGTGTATATTTAATCAGATATACATGCACATATAAACGTGCATATATAGGTACCTGACCGTTACATATGTATTCATATATGTGTGTGTTGGTGTGTGTATGTCTACGTGAATGTATGTATATGAATATAAGCATATATATGTAAATGAACATTTATATATATGTATATAACCATGCATATATTCACGAGTTCTGGCGCGGCTGTGTACGTGCATTTGCGCTCTCGCGCGCATTTATATGTGTTTTCATGTATATTTTCGTATATATATGTATATATGAGTATATACATGTGTATGTATATGTATGTATGTGTGTATCTATGTGTATGTATGTATGTGAGGGTGGGCGTGTATGTGAATGTGCGGATGTGTGATCGTGCCGGTGCTCGTGAGGGTATACATACTTATATGCCCTCAAATATGTTCGTATTTGTCTTTGTCAGTCAAATTATATAACCCTATATATTGTATAGCCAAATTCCTGCATGCAGGATGTATTTGTGTTCTCAATTTATTTATAATGTTTATATATATGCTCTTCATTATATGGAGGAATAAAGATATATATAATGGTTGCAGCGGATGTTACCTACATAATCCAACAAGTGTATAGCTATTTATTGTAACAGAAAATTAAGTGGCACTACCTTCACTTCGAGTGGCAGATACAACATATTGAAAGTCATGTTGGGTTGGGTATAGGATCATATATAATCGTGCACGCCCGCATAATTGACCCAATGAAATTAGACATCTACTGTCATGATATTCTGTTAATTTAAATGGACATGGCTCATTCGAGCTTCCATATTTTGTCTAATTAATTTCTAAGGAAGTATAAGATTGGTTGCAAATACAAGAAATGTTGATAAGTATATATACCGGCCTCACATACTGTGGTCAGAGCCCTTTTCCAACTGTTTACATTTTTTTCGTACAGAAGTGAAACAAAAGCTCTTTGTTTCTACCATATCAAGAATAGACTAACACGGAACGCTCTTTTCTGTTCCATGTCGTGCAAATGTTGTTTTTTTTTGGAACCCAAACATCGGGTGTCCAATAAAAGATTCGAGATTATGATGCAAGTTGTTTTCTGTATTTATTCTACACCGTCCAGTCAGATAAGTTCAATCCATGAATGTCACCTTCATTGTTACTATAGCTACCTTTATTTTGATTTAAGTCTGACAAATAACCAGTAATTATGGAGGGATCACCTGAGGCGGATGATCGACGTAATGTACGCCATCTTTCTTGGCGACAACGTCAACAAGAATAGTTCCGGCTTGTATTCCACTAGAGGTATACACTAATATGTATTCAATGGCTGGGAGTCCGTTGAATACATGTGACTCACGTCAATGGGTGTGGAATAAATTATTATACTGCTCATAGAAAAGTATTTCAAGTGTTTATCGAGCTATTTCTATATCGGGAAAACTTAATAAGCTACTATTATTACGCGTATTTTGGAGCGCAAACCACCAAGTGACTTTAATTGATAAATGAAGGTCTGTGGTTGAAAGTTCCAGGTGGGATATGTGTTCAATTTTAGCCAGGGTTGGTGCGATTACATGCCAATGTAATCGATTACGATTACAATTACTTTTGATTTACATGATTACGATTATTGATTACGTTTTTTTTCAAATGTAATTGTAAAATGTAACTGATTACTTTTCGATTACATCTGATTACAATTTTTAGTTTCCAACCATTTTGATCCCATAGGAATAAATAATGAAATAACTCAAATTAAAATATCAAATGTTATTTAATAAATAAAAAAAACTTTTAATACGTAAACAAGGAACGACTTAACAAATAAAACAAGCAAGCAATAAGCACATAATCTTTTTACATTAATGTGTGATGTTTCGTCATGGAGTTGTGCACCAACATATTGGGAATAGACCATGTTTTATGTGTATTTATTTAATTTTATTAAATATAGTTTTCATTTCGCTCGAACCATCCAAAATATCATCGAGTGAAATGTTAATACGCTCGTATATGCTTAGCTGCCTATTTGTATATGAAGCATTTATATAAATAACCCAAATTGCACAAGTAAGCCCAAAATAGAGTTAAAACGAACTTAATTACAAACTATATACCGATACACGGACTGGCTAAATCGACTCGCACTCACTTTATCGTTCATACTGCCTCAAGGTGAAATGACAAATGTGAACAAAATGAAATTAAAACACGTGTCCACAAGACACCATAAACACTCCCCCGATCCAAATTCAGTTGACCGCCGTCAATTTTGGATCGGGTGGGGTTTGTGGTGACCATTTAAGGCAACTTACAGCACCCTTTGTTTGACTTTAATATATAAAGGAACCGAGAAATGGCATGGGTCATCTATATGAACCCCTCTGCATGGGCGGTGGCCATTTTCGAATAAGGAATTGACGTCACGTGGTTCGTATAAGTTTAATACAAGCTGAAAAATGCGACTTTTTGAAATAACAGTGGCTCCGGCCTTTTGAAAAAAAAGTGGCGGCCATATTGTAAAAAGTGGCGGCCATTTTGAATCAGTCGACCATTATGATTGGTTTGTTGGGGAAAAATCAGTCATTGCAGTTCACATTGACCATTCACGTCAAATTGCATGCTTTGCGTCACAATAAAGTGAACGATTCTGTTACTACTGTTGACACATAATTATATATAAGAAGGCAGTGTAACTCACCGAAATTGATCATAAGTGGTGTAAATTCAACATAATTGATATTTCGTTGTGTTCACTTGGTTATTATCACGTATCCTTCCAAATAATAGTCATCGTATTTCCCGGACTGAACCGATTAAATTGGGATAGAACCAACTCGATCGGGAGAGAACCGATCGAGATATCAAAATTCGCAGTTTTCGTCGTTGGTATTACTCGCACAATAGGATTTTCATTATGTTTACGTTATTTGTGACCATAGATTACGAGGGGAATGGAAAAACTAATCGAATTATCACCTAGATGGCTCAAAAATTGCGTTTTAACTTTCAAAAACTCGCGAAAATGTATAATTTTGATCATAAGGAACCGTCACAAATCAGTCAAGAACCATCACAAATCGGCGAGAGAACGACTTCCGATGTAACAGTTCCTACACAGTGTTCAATGTTGAGGTATGTAAAATGTAATGTGATGTGTTTGGTTTGCTTATATATGGTAGTTCGTATATTGGTCTGAAGGACATTGACAATAACTCGACGTGATAATATGACATATTCAAATGTCTCTGTTATCGCTTTCACGTTCGTCTACCATCCGTGTAATCAAAGGTATCTGTATAACTAATGTACCTAGCCATATACTGCATGGTGTAGGCTAGTGTGTAAGTACATAGTAAGGTAAACTTTCGAGAAGCTACTCACGCACATCGCAATATCGAATGAGAAATATCTCAGGAACGCAGGGGCTATATACAGATCGGATAAAACGTACTAAACAATCGACAACGTACGCCGTCTTCAATATTATTTGAGTTCGACATGATCGCGAAGAACACGAATGTGTGTGTGTGTACATAGCACGAACACCTCATTCTCAAGAGAAGCTAGCAGACACAAAGATAAGGTGAAATTAGTGTGGTAGTTTGATTTTCCAACTAGTAGTTAGTGTGAAATTTGTTGTTTATAGACCATATGTCAATTATTCCCCTGCTTGTGGCCAACCCATTTGACTGAAACGATCAAAGAAATTTCCAAAGTTCAAACCTTAGTTGAACAGTTGATCAGGTTGGATATACATTCAACAGTTGTAAACCTTGAGGCTTAATGTACCAGTTGGAAAATTCCAACCCAGATAGAATTTTCCGAACGTGGGAATATTGACAATATTGGGTTTGATTCATACAAGGTGCACGTGCAGTTGGAAATTCTAAAGTGGACACACACCCATGCAACCGATACCATATAGCCACGTCCCTGGTACCAATAATTTAACTTCATCCCCATGCAGGAGAACCAAAATCATTGACGTATGACAGTTGTGGCCATGTACATTTGTTACCTACCGTAATTTATCGATAGTCATCAATTGTGACTGACGTGCAACCAAATCCATCGATATGTATGCCAACAATTTTGACTACAAATAAAATAATAATTGTGACAAGGTCCAACGAAAGTCGACATTGCAGATGCAGGACAATGCCTTTGTGCTCTCATTCCACAACAACGGTAAACCTATATACATTGTTTTTCTCAAAATCATGGTGACGTCAACTACCCACACAATAAATTTTTTTTAGAAATTCGAAGGACATAATTGTCTCAAACACTATATCGATTGATTCTGGTAGTTTGATTTGCCAACCAATATTTAGTGTGAAATTTGTTGTTTTAGACCAGATGTCAAATATTCTCCTGCGTGTGGCAAACCTATTTGACTGAAAAGATCATCAGAACTACGTGAATTTCCAAAGTTCAAACCTTAATTTAATTATAGTGAGGATTCAGGTTGTATATATTTAACTGTTGTAAACCTTGAGGCTTGATGTACCAGTTGGCCATTTCCAACCCAGACATTTCCGAACTCGGGAATTGCATGGGTCTGGTTCAAGGTGCAGTTGGGAATGATAAATTGGACCCATCCTCCCCCCAACCAAAACCATCTAGCTACGTCCCTGGTACCAAGATTTTAACTACATCTCCATGCGGGAGAACCAAGGTCCTTGACGTATGTGGCCATGCACATTTGTTACCTACCAGTACCTACCGTAATTTATCATTGTCATTAATTGTGACTGATAACCCAGTGGACATATACGTACGTCCCGGCCACCAGTAGACTGCATGGTTACTGTTACTACGCACCACAAGCCATCTCAATATCTCGTCAGTGCTAAAATGGCTTCCGATGAGAAAGGACTGTGTTGTTAAACGCCATGTAACACGATAATATAGCTTCTTTCTGAATATCACGATTTTCAAGATACCTTTGTGTGTATATATGCATCTTGTAAAAGTGACGGTCGTTAGATATAAACAAAAATAGAACCAGTTTTTAAACATAAAACCAGGTGTGATTGTTAGGCCACTTCCGATAACCAACAAAGATAGCTGTTTACGTTGAATCAAACTGTGTAAATGAAGCCATTATGAAACTTCAATATCAAATAGCAAATTGAATATCGAAGCTATATGCTAATGGTTCACATCTTGATGAAATAAACCAAACGGAGGTGTACATGTGGTAATTAATCTATAATCCCTCTTTTGTCGAAATAAATATAACGATATCAGTTTACCATAATACCACGAGCGTCCTGAATGAGCCCCGGTGACATGCCGGATGCAAAGGATTATCAAATAATGGCATTTTAAAATTCCACATCCTATTTTTCCGTCAATAAAGTACATTAAAGAAAACGCCGACTATCATGGAGTCAGTTACATGTTGCCATGAGGCAACAATGGCACAAAATGAACTTGTTCGGCGAAGGTTGCTTGTATACACCGCGAAGCACGTGCAATGTTTGAAATTTCGTGTAATTCTCTTGGAAAACATGTGTTGATTCTCAGTTATACGTACATTGTCGCATTAATATGGAGGAAGCTTTAGATTCTCAAATGGATTCAGTAAAACGTTCGCAGTAGATCCTACAGGTAAGTGTGAATAGCAGACATTTGAACTCAATATTACCACGGCGTTATAACAGCAACAAATGTATACATTATAACGAAAAACATTTCACATAAAACACATGTACTCGCGGCACAATTAATATTCATAACGCATCATCGATCGGGACTACTATGTCCACGTTTTAGTTTGAAATCTGTTATATATAAATATTGAAATTTAAATAACACTATCCGAGTGTGTCGTTGGCATTGTTTAATCCAGCGTAAACAGATGTCTTAGTTACTTTTTATTTAGGAAACCGAACTAAAACATGCATAAATATCGTTCGTCAACCGGACATGTTCCCCATGTACATTTCAATGCCATTTTAGCTTCTTAAGACATATTTTGCTCTCGTGTTCGTAATTTCCCTATGGCTTACAATGGTAGTTAGGGCACCGCTTGTGGTGCGATTCATATCACTAGGCAGGCGTATGTCGCTTCCGGGTTTAAGCTATCGGCTCATTGGCTATAATTGAAATTGGGGCGGTACCTACGGATAGGTCCATTCATCGATAGTTCGGCATGTATGCCTACAATTTTGACTGCAAATAAAATAATTGTGAAAAGGTCCAACGAAAGTCGACATTGCAGATGCAGGACAAGGCTTTATGCGCTCATTCCACAACAACGGTAAACATATATACATTGTTTTTCTCAAAACCATGTTGACGTCAACAACCACACACCTTAAAAATTTAGAAATTCGAACGGCATGATCGTCTCAAACACACAGGTCGAAGATTCCAACACGAATATATCAGGTGGACTTTGGAATAATTACCTTTCATTCGAATCGAACATATTGAACATACGTCTGGAATAATGTTTTAAATACCACAGAAAGTGGTGAAATGGGTTAATAAAGAATAATGTTTTAACTGATGGGGTATTAAGTCGTGCGATATATCATTCTATTGATAATTGAGTGCTCCTAGTTTATATGTATGAATAAATTTCATATATTCAAAATGGCCACCGGAAGTGGAAAATATGACGCTTTTCACTAATATATTCTATATCAGTTTCTGCTGTTTGGAACTGGTTGAGAATTGTGACTTTATTTATTTTATTTTTTTTATATTTACTGATCATTGGGGCCATACAATAAGGAATTCTTTTGGGTCCTAGCCCCTTCCTATCCCTAATAAATTTGATTTTACTGAACGCGGTATAAAGTTTTCACAAAAATCGCAATTGGGATTCTAGTCACATTGTTATGTAAGTGAGGCATACCATTACCCGTGAAATCAAAGTTGTTACTTTGGTTCAAAATGGCCGCTAAAATAGGGAAAATTGTAAATATTGCCCCGACGTGCCCTGCAATCGCTTACAAGTTGTGGTTGATGAATAAAAATGGCTATTCTGCCTTATATCCATTGAACACTAACATGTCTGATTCAGCTTGGTTAATTTTTAGTATTGTAACCACTGACATTACCAGAAATATTGGATTTTACTCTTGCAAACTTTAAATAAATATCGGCAAAAAATAACTTTTTAGGTTTGGACAATTTTTTTTAAAGTGAACTGTAACTAACTTCGGTATGGGAGGTGTGTATTATTTTGATCTATTGTAAATGTGTCATAGACCGCTTCCAAAATGGCAACCAACTGAGGTAAAAAGTTCATTTTCACATATATCCGGAACATTATTCTCTGCTGTTCCCAAAAGTTAGTAAATTATGACTCACTTTGTTATTATGCATGTTATGTAATCAACTGACAACTAAATATTATATCTGGTTGTCCCAGTTCCTTGTGGGGCATGACAAATTCATTTTAAAGTTGCAGTATGGAATTTTTCCGAATACCTCTTTTGGGATTCTGGCCACATTTTTTTAAAGGAAATGGGAAGAACTTTGAACTGATGGCATTTCATGGGGATGAATATTTCACACAATTGTTCTGCCCTGTCCTGTTATTTTCACCAGGGGGTGGTCAGGAAAAAAATTCCGGACACTAGGCGCTTTTTTATTTTTTCCGCCCTCTGGGTAACCACCACCCCCTAATTTTTGGGTTTTTTTCCGATTCTGTGATAGGGACCCACCCTTCAAACTGCTTCAAATGACTATTTTACTTAGTTGTCCTGATCTTATCCGATCTATGTTCCATATCATGATTATAGAAGCATTCCTACTTTTGATTTACCAATAAGGCTGTAAAGTTTCAAAGCAATTCTCCAACAAATGTGGACTGTAGGTTGTGCTGATGGATTCACATTTGAAATCCAAGATGGCTGCTTGCGGCCATGTTTGTTTTGAACAAATTTCGGGAAAAAAGGGAGGCTCCCATCTTGAGGTCACCCCGAATATCCATATGAAGTTTGCTGACGATTGGATGAGAAATGTGACATTAATATTTGCTAAAGGGTTTAGTCATACAAAGAGTAAAACCCAAGATGGCCGCTGGCAGCCATGTTATTTTTTTTTAAGAATTCACGAAAAAATGGTAGGCACCCATTGAGAGGTCACCAAGGATTCATATGAAGTTTGGTGATGATTGGTTGAGGGATAAGCTCTGAATGGTGTGCTAAAGGATTTAATGGTGCAAAGAGTAAAATCCAAGATGGCTGCCGGTGGCCATGTTTCTCATCGAAAATCGTTCCAACTTTCAGAGCCCCCATCTGTAGGTGATCCTAGACCCATGTAGTGAACAATGTTGAAATCGGTTAAAATTTGTTTTAACAAAGTTTTATTTTTTATGGTTTTTTGAATAGTCTATTTTTATTTGTAGAGTTTACATTTATTTGAAGAATCTATTATTGTGTTATGTTTTCATTTGTATCAGGTTGAATAAATGATTTTTAATAGCACTATTTAAACTTGAGCCTTTCCATGTCAATGTGCATTGATAGATCTTTGATGAAAAAACATTTAGCAAACTGACCCTTTTATTACCCATTGGTGTCATCCCTCATTATTAACTGGTAGTGAACTCAAACCCCCCTACTAAGAGTTAAGTTCATACCTATTACATAATAGAAGCATTCTTAAAACCTTTTGTCGCATTATTTTGAAGAAAAATCACTACAGGAACAAATTTACGGAGTCAGGAAAAATTGTGTTAGCCGGGCTGCTGAACCACCCACCCACCCCCGCCAAGTGTTCGGAAAACAATTTACAGACCCCCCCCCCCCCCCTGTTTTCACGGGAAAAAAAACTTGCATTCCCGTGGTAGTGGGCCCCAAAAATAAAAAAAATAAAAACAAATTTTATATTCTGGATTTTTTGTTCATGACCTCCCCCTGGCACTTCCAGATATTATGCAATATAACATAATTTCCCCGATACTTGATTTTGTGTGAAGATATGATAATTGACCCCCCCCCCCCCCACCACCACCACCACCACCGCTTCAAGCACGGTCGTTGTGCTAAGCGGAGTTTGATACACCAATACATCGATATATCGACCGATGTGTAGCCCAAACAATCCCATCAGTGATTTACAACCAGATACCACAACATTAATTCCATCTCTGGAATGCCAGACATGTAAATGTGGGTTGCAGCAACCGAATGACGATCACCAACAGATCAAACTGGAGAAATAACAATTTAGGGCAATCTGGGGCGATTAATGGAATTTATAAACTATAACTTACATGTCAGCAGGTTCTAGTTTTCGTCCCATCCATCCTTACAGAAAGGTGGGATTCCTATCGCATCCAAACCGTCGATTTGAATAGAGGCGCCCATGCATACATTTCGATTAGTGATTTTGAATAGCTGTTTTTCATAACCGGGTGTATGCACTGACACATTGCATGCATATAGACATCGGTACAGCGAGGCAATGGCGAACAGATTGTAGAGATGTGTATTGCAGACAAGATTCTTTACAGTAAAAATCGATCGCGCTATATAGGGTTCGTAACTCTACAGCACGATTTAACTGTACTCTCTTATAAAGCAGACCATATCGCATCAAGTGGCATTTTTGTTTCATTCGATAAGGCAGCAAATATTCAATATATATATATATATATATATATATATATATATATATATATATACGTGAAATGGGCATGACCGTCACAGTGTACTGAGTATGGGCGGCCGTTGGATCGGAAATTACATGAAATAAAAGTTAATGGTGGTTTGTTTAAACAATTACATGCACCGCACATTCAATATAAGTCCATTCCGTTTTAATAGCTATCTTTTTCAAACCAATGGTATACATTTTCAAATGGTCATTCTTATATTCAATAGGAGACAATTCAATTGTAATATATATCGTTTCATAATCAATGTTGACCGATGCAGAATTAATGTTCTACAATGTATTTCAATTTAATGTAATACATTTTTCAACCAACATCTAATAACAACAATTAGTACAGCTATCGCATATTCAATATATGTATATTCCGTTTCAATAGCCATATTTTCCTAATCAATATAGAATTCCCCAATCAACAATGTTCATTTTCAAACCAATAGACATATTTTCCTGATCAATATAGAATTCCCCAATGAACGATGTTCATTTCCAAACCAATAGACCTTGTCATTCTTATACTTAATAGATATCATATCCATATCAATTATCATCGACGCAGAATTAATGTTCTATTTCAATTCAATATGTTTCGTATTTCAATCAATATCTAACAGCAAAATCAATGATATATTTCCGGTAATATTCAATGATCGCTTATTACTGCGGGTTTCTCATTCACCACACCAGAAAGCCACTAAATGCGGACCAAAAATCTGCTAATCGGATTAAATACACGCCCGATACTTCGCAATACGACCTTTATTCTATATTCCAACTTAGACATACACCATCAGCAAAGTTAGCTGTTATATTAAGCATTGTGTTCCCGAAATAAAATATTCAAGACTAGCCCAGCTATTGTTCATACATAAACATAGAAAGCAATTAATGCGGTCATAAAAGTTACATACTGCAACAAATGAGACATCCGCGAAGATAAATCGGCGAAAACCCGAAATGTGTTGTCCTGCGAGATATCCCCATCGCTATAGCTCCATGTACACGACCAGACCAGCCTTACTACAATTTCCTAAAATAACTCGCATCGCGTGAAACCCGAAATGTGTTGTCCTGCGAAATATTCCCATCGTCCCATTGGCATGGCCATATCAGAGTACGTAGCAGTAAACACCCATAACTATGCAGATTTTTTATATCTGTAGGCCTACTATGTGAATGCCACATTATGTATTGATCATTTGTATAGGTGCTTATGCTCACCTGTCTATGTGTTATACAGAATATTAGCCTTTACAAAATGTATCTATCGATCTAGGTGTGAACAATTGATGTGCCACTCTTGACGATTTTATTGCCGGAACACAACGCATAATATAACATCTAATATTACTGACGAAGTATGTCTTAGTTGGAAAGTAGACTAAAGGTCGTACTCCGAAGTATCAGGGGTGTATTTAATCCGATTAGCAGGTTTTTGTTCCGCAGTTAGATGCTTTCTGGTGTGGTGAATCTTCTTCATCAGACATGCAGCGGCTTGCAGTCAATGTCTGACTAAAATATGCCGCCTGGAGGACATGATTGTATTAATCGTCTAAACAGATGACTCTTTCACATATGTAAGAGATGTTAATGAGTCACATTGATTTAAATTTGATGCGCCATCAGGATTTGTGTTTTATTTTTGTTGGGGGGGGTGTTTTTTTTGGCTATAGGATAAAATCTGTAAAAACTATTTGCAAACGTTGGTGGTTTAGATAAGTTTGCGTCGCTTGCGCCTCGTAATAATGCAGTGACTGGACGATATCTGTGGTCTGTTTGGATTTGACGATTTTAGGCTCGGGTTGTAAGTTTAATGCTGCTGGTAATAGGTTAAGTTATTCTATGGTTCTGGGTAAGAAATGTATTGCGTGGAATGTTAGCTTCTGTTCGTCGTTGTATCTTGTAGTAGTGGTGTTAGTGATACGAATTTTATTAGGGTACCGGTATATTAAGGCTGTGTTTACACTGCTATAGATCTGTATACATATCTGCATGAAGTCACGTGTCGCGCATTACTGTGATCACAACATAATTACTAATAGTGAACGCGCGCTGATCGGTATATACGGTACTCTGGTAATTGACAATTCATTACGAGTCGTGTCAATTTAGGCCAGACATAAAAATGGATCAACTATCAGAAGACAACAGCGATTTGGTATGTGCCGCATGTATTTAAAGTGTGTCCTTATACCACTTGTTATTAATTAGATATCGAGTTTTTGCTGAGATCGGCCTATTATCAAACTCGGCTGATATCACCTCAAACTCGGCTGATATCACCTCAAACTCGGCTGATATCGGTTTCTCAGGAGTTGTCGCCCTTATGACGTCACGATGAGCAACGTTGTTTACATCGAAACGTAATATCAAAGTTAGTGAGAAACAGGTAAATGCTTTTCCAAGTTTTGGTTGCCGTTTTCCCTTCAACATTAACTTTGATGGGGCAACAATTAACAACGTAAATGTATATTGCGCACCAACGAAGAACAGACACGAAGAGTAACCATATCAAGAGGAAAGTTATTATAAAAGTTGTTATAACGTCGCATATAATTGGTATATAAAGGTAAATTTCTGTTTAATCTGATTTATTCTTTTGTAAGGAGCATATACGCGAAAGTACACGCGTAGGACCTCCTAATTGATCTTATAATGACCCGGGTCATCTAATTAATAAGAAGGTATTTACTTGGTATAAAAATTTTACCTCGGTAACTTCACATAAGCCTTCGACCTTCGGTCTCAGGTTGATATGAATGTGACCTCTGGCTGATATCTCGGCCGATATCAATCAAACCAAGTAATAACCTCTAAATAATGGTTCGCAGAAAGAAGGAAAGTCGCATAGGAATACACAACAAACAACCGTGTGCACAAATAGAGAGGCTAGAGAGCACCCATATAGCTTTAGATGGCGATTCCACCAATATTAAGGATTTCAGGTGATCATCTATATATCTATAGTATAGGTCTCCTGTTTGACACCATCTGGGCGGTGGCCATTTTGGCTCTGTATGGAATGGGTATCCACCCTACAACACCCTTTATTTGACCAAATGTAGTAAAAATTCCAACTGATGACAATTCCAATGGCAATGTTGACCAAATGTAGGACAATATTTTTGTCTTAAATTAACTAGCAGTTTTTGACTGGCCACGGGGAGGGACCAGGACACAATCTTTCCAAGTGTTGGAAATTTCCAACCTGACACCCGCCCCCATAAGGTTGGAAAATTTCAAGCTGATGGCCATTCCATCCCAAAATTTTGATAAAAAGTAGGAAATTATGCAAATATTGGTCCGAAAACAATACCCCCCCCCCCAATATAATGTTTGAAAATCAAACTACAAAATCATTTTCAACCTATTGTTGGTTTGGAAAATACAACTAATGTTGTGTCAGGTATGCAATTTCCAACAGTTGAAAATTTTGACCAAAGTTGCCACGTCCCTGTCCGTGTTCAATATTCGAAATACACGGGTTGAAATGACAACGAACGCTAAAACACATTCGCCAAGCCCTAGTAACAATTAATCAAAACAGATTTGCCTGTCACAATGCTTCGGCGTTGACCGTGACGTATATAGCGGGCACGATTTTTGCTCACACGAACTAATACCGTTTTCTTTCTGTGTGCATTTCTATATCAACCCGTTTACACTAGTCTGCGTGTAGATATGTGTACAGTTCTATAACAATGTAAATGCACCATATAAGAGTCCCTTGTTAATTATTTTGGAGAATACAGTTAGTCTGATTTGAGTTCGGCGCTCTTCATGTTTTTGCTATTTTATTTCACTGAGCATCATTGGTTACCGAGCTGGTGTAGTGGTAGCAATACTAGAATATATATCTGGCTGCTCTTCTTTGGACCGATTCTAACGTGCTGGTTTGATATTCGTTGTGTGGCTCCCAGATGGTGGTTGGGTATTCCATTATAGATATTATTAGTGCTGAGTATGCTCGTTCTCTGATAGTGCGGTTTGAGATTTTTAAATTACGTTTTAGGAAACCAAGGATTCTGTTGGCTGTGGGTGCGGCGTTTTTTACGTGTTCATCCCATATCTCAGCTCACTTTGGATAATATAACACCTAGATACTTGACAGATGATATTTTCTCCGTTTCGGGAGTACTTAGAGTAACACGTAATTTTTTAACAAGTTATACATTCAGCTGCATGGGAAGCCACGAGCCAGTCACACTCCCATTTGGCTGCGTTGTCGATATCCATTTGCAGCTTGGTCAGGTCGTTGGTGTTGCGAACGGAGCGATAAATTAGTCCGCGCTCCGCGTGTATAATGTTTCGCTGTTTCTTAATTACAGTGGGCGCATGGGCATTTTATTTATAGAATGGGAATTTTTGGACGGATTATAAGTCAAACTGCGACCCGGAGGCCGAGTCCGCTAAAATGTGTATAGTTGGGAATTTCAATTTCAATATCAATTGTTATTCGGATGCCAAGAAGTGCAAGGCGATTAATTCTATGAGTTGGGTCTTTCGTGAAACCAATATATTTTATATTCTATAATTACAATCATGGGTATATAAGGCGCGTATACGCGCGTTACCATTTCTGACTATGGTGTTCTTGTACTGTCATTCGGCTCATTGCGCCATCCGGGTGTATAATCAGTTAGAGATTCTTGGTGTATAGTGGTCGCATGGGTGTTTTATTTATAGAAATGGGATTTTTTTTTGGACACACTAAACGTTGTAGTGCGACACCGAATACGAGTCCGGTAATATTTCAATATCGTTTATTGTCGTTTACATTATTATGTCAATAATGTTGATTTTTTTGTTTGTGATAAGCTATGCCAATTACAAATTAGAAGAAATGAAAAAGATAATTCGTAAATTTTATATTTCAACTGTTATTGATATTTTTCGTTCCGCAGCGCTCTAAGAGTTCCAGTCGGACTGTCGGAGACAGCCGCGAGTCAGCCACCGGTTCGTTAATTATGTGCTGATCGGTGTGACAATTTGCAATAGATCCCTATTTGCGGAGGTCCATTTGCGGATGTCCCCGAATTCGCGGATGTCCCCTAACATGGTCGAAATAGGTTGATTTTAATGAGTGAACGGGTGCGTATATGCCAATTGATACGTATTTTAAACAAATAACGACACGATCATCATAATAGTGGTCTGTCCTATCAATTATATCATCATCATAATACGGAACAAGTCTTGCGACTTTTCGTCCCAATAACATTATTTGCAATGTTTGTTTACAAATATATGTATCGTCCTTCGATATTTTCTTGTGAGTCACTTAATCGTATTACTTGTCGTCGAACTCGTATTTTATATATAATAGAAGAATGAGTCTATGTATATTTTGAATTGATCGAGTGTTGGAACCTCAACAGCGAAGTCAGGCAGAGAGTTCCAGCTATTTACCACCCTCTGCGTGAAAAAATATTTTCCTATCTCCTTATTAACAGTGTGCATCTGTAGCTTTTTATTATTTAGTGTTGTTCTTCCTGATGAATTTCCTTCTAACAGGCCATAGGCATTGATATTGTAATGTCCATTCAACAGTTTATATACCTCGATTAGATCTCATCTAAATCTTCGATATTTTAAAGACATCAGATTGAGTCTTATCATTCGGTCTCGGTAGCATGCATAGAGTTTTGATTTGAGGAACTAGTTCCGTTGCTTTTCTTTTTATTTTCTCTAACAGAATGCTTTGATATTTGGGATGTGGGCTCCGTGCAGAGTTACAGTATTCGATGATATAGGTTCGACCATGCTTGTGTAGAGCGATCGAAAAGTATCCATGTCCATGTTCGTGAAAGTTCTATTGACTATGCCGATGATTTGATAAGCTTTATTGTTTTAGGATATAGTAGGAAGGCTAATTTGGCCGTGTCAAATTGAGCTATAGCGATGGGATATCTCGCAGGACAACACATTTCGGGTTTTCGCGGGATGTGTATAGTCGCTAGATGTCTGATAGTTGCAGTATGTAGGCCTAACTATTATGACCGCGTTAATGGCTTTCGATGTTTAGGTATGAACAATGGCTGGTCCACTCTTGAAGATTTTATGGCGGGAACACAATGCCTTCGGTTACTATATTTTTGATCCGCATTTAGAGGCTTTCTGGCGTGGTGAATAAAAACCTGCAGTAATAAACCGTAGTTTTTGTAAAATCATTTGAAGGATTAGTTGTTTTAACGGAATTCTCAGGCGGTGCATTAATGTATAACTAATATATTTTATATTATAATTTATATTTAGGGGAGACCCGGGCAAAGCGGATCGCCCGGGCAAAGCCGGTCACCTTTATTATTTCAATACTATCAAATTATTCCTTGTCTATTCGTATATTAGAATAAAGTCATTTCGTGTTGGGTTAGTTTTTTTTACATTTACACAGAGAACAAGGTATAGTAAAATTTTGTAGCCCAGTAGAAAATTTTCGTCGAAATTTTACGATTTTACCAATTTATAATTATTGTGCGTTTGCGCATATCTATTGCGCAGGTCGATGATCACATACCCATCTACCCGAATAAATGTTGTCGGTGTCTTAGGCAATACATGTGTGGAATAAGACAATATGTCAATTTGCTAAATTCGATAGGACACCCGCGTAATGCCCCGGACTGTAAAAAGATGTGCTGTGGGCAAAGCGGATCGGGCAAAGCGGATCATTCATATTATATGACTAACTTCCGGTACACATGCGTAGATTAAGTGAATTTGGACAATTTTATTAAGATGATCATGGGTCGACAAAACTCGTGCCTTGTCGGAGCATGTCCATTATTTAAAAATTTGAACGTTTGAAAAAACGCGATTTTAATTATTTGCAATACATTTGTATAATTGTCATAAATAAACTGAAACGTATGTATACGATTAGTTGAGTAGCATTGCATTTTCAGAAGGATTCGTTTGCTGATCCGCTTTGCCCGATGTGTTGATCCGAGTTGCCCGACGGCCGGGCAAAGCGGATCAAAATTAAAAATCACCATAGCAACCAAACCAATAGATGCATCTGAATGCATCCTACGTCAAATGTTATGCCAGCATGGTTAGAAACTGACAGTGATAATATTTCTGATTGCCGGTTGCATTGTGTGGCCTTAAATGGACGAGTCTCGTTTTAAAATTCGAAATTATTTTTTTTCAATTATCCATATAACGATCATACAAACTTAATATGCCATATTCAAGTTATAGTTTGCTACATTAATGGCACCGGAGACTTCTTGTTTAATATTTATTTCATGCTCTGAAAAGTATGATGGTATTTTGTATATGTTTTCTCCGTTACCACAGACACATTTATATCGGATAGTGAGAATTGGCTATGATCCGGCTTTTAGGATTGTGTATTTCAGTGGTAGATATCTGGCAACCGACTAATCATTTGACAGTGAACACACACCGTGTTCTTCCATTTCCTTAGATATTGGTGACTGCGAATGACGATTCATGGAAGTCGATTGCCACGTTATCATGCCATTATTATTTAAGTTTCCAAACAAACCATGACATAGATGTGGGCTTTCAGCTAATTGTGCAATATAAATTCTGGTCTATTGGTGACTATATGAAGTTTCTATGGTCAACCTATTCGGTCATAATTTCAACTGCTGAAACAAAATACGGAAAATCGAAAAAACACAACTAGTATGGTAACGGAGAAAACGCGTATCATTTTAATAGTTGAAACAATTGTTTGTCTACTGCAAAAGATGGAAGTGTCTATTCGCCATCGGATGGCAAATAGCGATTCTACCGATATGCGCTATTTGCCATCCGATGGTATTTTAAATAAAAGAAAACATATCATATCATCACAATACGCTATTATAACGAGGATTCATACCGCCTTCGTGATCATTAGGCCCAGTTGACCGTCGGTTGACCACCTACAGATATCATGTGGGGATGGCAAATAAGAAATCGACAAATTTTGAAGGAAATTTCGTATAGTTTGAACATTTAGTGGCACAAGCTGTCGCTATATGGCCACATAATCATCATTTGTACCCGCCTTACTGAAAACCCGGACCAGTTGACCGTCGGTTGACCACCTACAGATATCATGGGGGGATGGCAAATAAGAAATCGACAAATTTTGAAGGAAATTTCGTATAGTTTGAACATTTAGTGGCACAAGCTGTCGCTATATGGCCACATAATCATCATTTGTACCCGCCTTACTGAAAACCCGGACCAGTTGACCGTCGGTTGACCACCTACAGATATCATGGGGGGATGGCAAATAAGAAATCGACAAATTTTGAAGGAAATTTCGTATAGTTTGAACATTTAGTGGCACAAGCTGTCGCTATATGGCCACATAATCATCATTTGTACACGCCTTACTGAAAACCCGGACCAGTTGACCGTCGGTTGACCACCTACATATATCATGGGGGGATGGCAAATAAGAAATCAACAAATTTTGAAGGAAATTTCGTATAGTTTGAACATTTAGTGGCACAAGCTGTCGCTATATGGCCACATAATCATCATTTGTACCCGCCTTACTGAAAACCCGGACCAGTTGACCGTCGGTTGACCACCTACGGATATCATGGGGGATGGCAAATAAGAAATCGACAAATTTTGAAGGAAATTTCGTATAGTTTGAACATTTAGTGGCACAAGCTGTCGCTATATGGCCACATAATCACCATTTGTACCCGCCTTACTGAAAACCCGGACCAGTTGACCGTCGGTTGACCACCCACAGATATCCTGGGGGGATGGCAAATAAGAAATCGACAAATTTTGAAGGAAATTTCGTATAGTTTGAACATTTAGTGGCACAAGCTGTCGCTATATGGCCACATAATCATCATTTGTACCCGCGTTACTGAAAACCCGGACCAGTTGACCGTCGGTTGACCACCCACAGATATCCTGGGGGGATGGCAAATAAGGAATCGACAAATTTTGAAGGAAATTTCGTATAGTTTGAACATTTAGTGGCACAAGCTGTCGCTATATGGCCACATAATCATCATTTGTACCCGCCTTACTGAAAACCCGGACCAGTTGACCGTCGGTTGACCACCTACAGATATCATGGGGGGATGGCAAATAAGAAATCGACAAATTTTGAAGAAAATTTCGTATAGTTTGAACATTTAGTGGCACAAGCTGTCGCTATATGGCCACATAATCATCATTTGTACCCGCCTTACTGAAAACCCGGACCAGTTGACCGTCGGTTGACCACCTACAGATATCATGGGGGGATGGCAAATAAGAAATCGACAAATTTTGAAGGAAATTTCGTATAGTTTGAACATTTAGTGGCACAAGCTGTCGCTATATGGCCACATAATCATCATTTGTACCCGCCTTACTGAAAACCCGGACCAGTTGACCGTCGGTTGACCACCTACAGATATCATGGGGGGATGGCAAATAAGAAATCGACAAATTTTGAAGAAAATTTCGTATAGTTTGAACATTTAGTGGCACAAGCTGTCGCTATATGGCCACATAATCATCATTTGTACCCGCCTTACTGAAAACCCGGACCAGTTGACCGTCGGTTGACCACCTACAGATATCATGGGGGGATGGCAAATAAGAAATCGACAAATTTTGAAGGAAATTTCGTATAGTTTGAACATTTAGTGGCACAAGCTGTCGCTATATGGCCACATAATCATCATTTGTACCCGCGTTACTGAAAACCCGGACCAGTTGACCGTCGGTTGACCACCCACAGATATCCTGGGGGGATGGCAAATAAGGAATCGACAAATTTTTAAGGAAATTTCGTATAGTTTGAACATTTAGTGGCACAAGCTGTCGCTATATGGCCACATAATCATCATTTGTACCCGCCTTACTGAAAACCCGGACCAGTTGACCGTCGGTTGACCACCTACAGATATCATGGGGGGATGGCAAATAAGAAATCGACAAATTTTGAAGGAAATTTCGTATAGTTTGAACATTTAGTGGCACAAGCTGTCGCTATATGGCCACATAATCATCATTTGTACCCGCCTTACTGAAAACCCGGACCAGTTGACCGTCGGTTGACCACCTACAGATATCATGGGGGGATGGCAAATAAGAAATCGACAAATTTTGAAGGAAATTTCGTATAGTTTGAACATTTAGTGGCACAAGCTGTCGCTATATGGCCACATAATCATCATTTGTACACGCCTTACTGAAAACCCGGACCAGTTGACCGTCGGTTGACCACCTACATATATCATGGGGGGATGGCAAATAAGAAATCAACAAATTTTGAAGGAAATTTCGTATAGTTTGAACATTTAGTGGCACAAGCTGTCGCTATATGGCCACATAATCATCATTTGTACCCGCCTTACTGAAAACCCGGACCAGTTGACCGTCGGTTGACCACCTACGGATATCATGGGGGATGGCAAATAAGAAATCGACAAATTTTGAAGGAAATTTCGTATAGTTTGAACATTTAGTGGCACAAGCTGTCGCTATATGGCCACATAATCACCATTTGTACCCGCCTTACTGAAAACCCGGACCAGTTGACCGTCGGTTGACCACCCACAGATATCCTGGGGGGATGGCAAATAAGAAATCGACAAATTTTGAAGGAAATTTCGTATAGTTTGAACATTTAGTGGCACAAGCTGTCGCTATATGGCCACATAATCATCATTTGTACCCGCGTTACTGAAAACCCGGACCAGTTGACCGTCGGTTGACCACCCACAGATATCCTGGGGGGATGGCAAATAAGGAATCGACAAATTTTGAAGGAAATTTCGTATAGTTTGAACATTTAGTGGCACAAGCTGTCGCTATATGGCCACATAATCATCATTTGTACCCGCCTTACTGAAAACCCGGACCAGTTGACCGTCGGTTGACCACCTACAGATATCATGGGGGGATGGCAAATAAGAAATCGACAAATTTTGAAGAAAATTTCGTATAGTTTGAACATTTAGTGGCACAAGCTGTCGCTATATGGCCACATAATCATCATTTGTACCCGCCTTACTGAAAACCCGGACCAGTTGACCGTCGGTTGACCACCTACAGATATCATGGGGGGATGGCAAATAAGAAATCGACAAATTTTGAAGGAAATTTCGTATAGTTTGAACATTTAGTGGCACAAGCTGTCGCTATATGGCCACATAATCATCATTTGTACCCGCCTTACTGAAAACCCGGACCAGTTGACCGTCGGTTGACCACCTACAGATATCATGGGGGGATGGCAAATAAGAAATCGACAAATTTTGAAGGAAATTTCGTATAGTTTGAACATTTAGTGGCACAAGCTGTCGCTATATGGCCACATAATCACCATTTGTACCCGCCTTACTGAAAACCCGGACCAGTTGACCGTCGGTTGACCACCCACAGATATCCTGGGGGGATGGCAAATAAGAAATCGACAAATTTTGAAGGAAATTTCGTATAGTTTGAACATTTAGTGGCACAAGCTGTCGCTATATGGCCACATAATCATCATTTGTACCCGCCTTACTGAAAACCCGGACCAGTTGACCGTCGGTTGACCACCCACAGATATCCTGGGGGGATGGCAAATAAGGAATCGACAAATTTTGAAGGAAATTTCGTATAGTTTGAACATTTAGTGGCACAAGCTGTCGCTATATGGCCACATAATCATCATTTGTACCCGCCTTACTCAAAACCCGGACCAGTTGACCGTCGGTTGACCACCTACAGATATCATGGGGGGATGGCAAATAAGAAATCGACAAATTTTGAAGGAAATTTCGTATAGTTTGAACATTTAGTGGCACATGCTGTCGCTATATGGCCACATAATCACCATTTGTACCCGCCTTACTGAAAACCCGGACCAGTTGACCGTCGGTTGACCACCCACAGATATCCTGGGGGGATGGCAAATAAGAAATCGACAAATTTTGAAGGAAATTTCGTATAGTTTGAACATTTAGTGGCACAAGCTGTCGCTATATGGCCACATAATCACCATTTGTACCCGCGTTACTGAAAACCCGGACCAGTTGACCGTCGGTTGACAACCCACCGATATCCTGGGGGGATGGCAAATAAGGAATCGACAAATTTTGAAGGAAATTTCGTATAGTTTGAACATTTAGTGGCACAAGCTGTCGCTATATGGCCACATAATCATCATTTGTACCCGCCTTACTGAAAACCCGGACCAGTTGACCGTCGGTTGACCACCTACAGATATCATGGGGGGATGGCAAATAAGAAATCGACAAATTTTGAAGGAAATTTCGTATAGTTTGAACATTTAGTGGCACAAGCTGTCGCTATATGGCCACATAATCATCATTTGTACCCGCCTTACTGAAAACCCGGACCAGTTGACCGTCGGTTGACCACCTACAGATATCATGGGGGGATGGCAAATAAGAAATCAACAAATTTTGAAGGAAATTTCGTATAGTTTGAACATTTAGTGGCACAAGCTGTCGCTATATGGCCACATAATCATCATTTGTACCCGCCTTACTGAAAACCCGGACCAGTTGACCGTCGGTTGACCACCTACAGATATCATGGGGGGATGGCAAATAAGAAATCGACAAATTTTGAAGGAAATTTCGTATAGTTTGAACATTTAGTGGCACAAGCTGTCGCTATATGGCCACATAATCATTATTTGTACCCGCCTTACTGAAAACCCGGACCAGTTGACCGTCGGTTGACCACCTACAGATATCATGGGGGAATGGCAAATAAGAAATCGACAAATTTTGAAGAAAATTTCGTATAGTTTGAACATTTAGTGGCACAAGCTGTCGCTATATGGCCACATAATCATCATTTGTACCCGCCTTACTGAAAACCCGGACCAGTTGACCGTCGGTTGACCACCTACAGATATCATGGGGGGATGGCAAATAAGAAATCGACAAATTTTGAAGGAAATTTCGTATAGTTTGAACATTTAGTGGCACAAGCTGTCGCTATATGGCCACATAATCATCATTTGTACCCGCCTTACTGAAAACCCGGACCAGTTGACCGTCGGTTGACCACCTACAGATATCATGGGGGATGGCAAATAAGAAATCGACAAATTTTGAAGGAAATTTCGTATAGTTTGAACATTTAGTGGCACAAGCTGTCGCTATATGGCCACATAATCACCATTTGTACCCGCCTTACTGAAAACCCGGACCAGTTGACCGTCGGTTGACCACCCACAGATATCCTGGGGGGATGGCAAATAAGAAATCGACAAATTTTGAAGGAAATTTCGTATAGTTTGAACATTTAGTGGCACAAGCTGTCGCTATATGGCCACATAATCATCATTTGTACCCGCCTTACTGAAAACCCGGACCAGTTGACCGTCGGTTGACCACCTACAGATATCATGGGGGGATGGCAAATAAGAAATCGACAAATTTTGAAGGAAATTTCGTATAGTTTGAACATTTAGTGGCACAAGCTGTCGCTATATGGCCACATAATCATCATTTGTACCCGCCTTACTGAAAACCCGGACCAGTTGACCGTCGGTTGACCACCTACAGATATCATGGGGGGATGGCAAATAAGAAATCGACAAATTTTGAAGGAAATTTCGTATAGTTTGAACATTTAGTGGCACAAGCTGTCGCTATATGGCCACATAATCATCATTTGTACCCGCCTTACTGAAAACCCGGACCAGTTGACCGTCGGTTGACCACCTACAGATATCATGGGGGGATGGCAAATAAGAAATCGACAAATTTTGAAGAAAATTTCGTATAGTTTGAACATTTAGTGGCACAAGCTGTCGCTATATGGCCACATAATCATCATTTGTACCCGCCTTACTGAAAACCCGGACCAGTTGACCGTCGGTTGACCACCTACATATATCATGGGGGGATGGCAAATAAGGAATCGACAAATTTTGAAGGAAATTTCGTATAGTTTGAACATTTAGTGGCACAAGCTGTCGCTATATGGCCACATAATCATCATTTGTACCCGCGTTTCTGAAAACCCGGACCAGTTGACCGTCGGTTGACCACCCACAGATATCCTGGGGGGATGGCAAATAAGGAATCGACAAATTTTGAAGGAAATTTCGTATAGTTTGAACATTTAGTGGCACAAGCTGTCGCTATATGGCCACATAATCATCATTTGTACCCGCCTTACTGAAAACCCGGACCAGTTGACCGTCGGTTGACCACCTACAGATATCATGGGGGGATGGCAAATAAGAAATCGACAAATTTTGAAAGAAATTTCGTATAGTTTGAACATTTAGTGCCACAAGCTGTCGCTATATGGCCACATAATCACCATTTGTACCCGCCTTACTGAAAACCCGGACCAGTTGACCATATAGCGACAGCTTGTGCCACTAAATGTTCAAACTATACGAAATTTCCTTCAAAATTTGTCGATTCCTTATTTGCCGTCCCCCCAGGATATCTGTGGGTGGTCAACCGACGATCAACTGGTCCGGGTTTTCAGTAAGGCGGGTACAAATGATGATTATGTGGCCATATAGCGACAGCTTGTGCCACTAAATGTTCAAACTATACGAAATTTCCTTCAAAATTTGTCGATTTCTTATTTGCCATCCCCCCAGGATATCTGTGGGTGGTCAACCGACGGTCAACTGGTCCGGGTTTTCAGTAAGGCGGGTACAAATGGTGATTATATGGCCATATAGCGACAGCTTGTGCCACTAAATGTTCAAACTATACGAAATTTCCTTCAAAATTTGTCGATTTCTTATTTGCCATCCCCCCATGATATCTGTAGGTGGTCAACCGACGGTCAACTGGTCCGGGTTTTCAGTAAGGCGGGTACAAATGATGATTATGTGGCCATATAGCGACAGCATGTGCCACTAAATGTTCAAACTATACGAAATTTCCTTCAAAATTTGTCGATTCTTTATTTGCCATCCCCCCAGGATATCTGTGGGTGGTCAACCGACGGTCAACTGGTCCGGGTTTTCAGTAAGGCGGGTACAAATGATGATTATGTGGCCATATAGCGACAGCTTGTGCCACTAAATGTTCAAACTATACGAAATTTCCTTCAAAATTTGTCGATTTCTTATTTGCCATCCCCCCAGGATATCTGTGGGTGGTCAACCGACGGTCAACTGGTCCGGGTTTTCAGAAAGGCGGGTACAAATGGTGATTATGTGGCCATATAGCGACAGCTTGTGCCACTAAATGTTCAAACTATACGAAATTTCCTTCAAAATTTGTCGATTTCTTATTTGCCATCCCCCCAGGATATCTGTGGGTGGTCAACCGACGGTCAACTGGTCCGGGTTTTCAGTAAGGCGGGTACAAATGATGATTATGTGGCCATATAGCGACAGCTTGTGCCACTAAATGTTCAAACTATACGAAATTTCCTTCAAAATTTGTCGATTTCTTATTTGCCATCCCCCCAGGATATCTGTGGGTGGTCAACCGACGGACAACTGGTCCGGGTTTTCAGTAAGGCGGGTACAAATGGAGATTATGTGGCCATATAGCGACAGCTTGTGCCACTAAATGTTCAAACTATACGAAATTTCTTTCAAAATTTGTCGATTTCTTATTTGCCATCCCCCCAGGATATCTGTGGGTGGTCAACCGACGGTCAACTGGTCCGTGTTTTAAACAAGGCGGGTACAAATGATGATTATGTGGCCATATAGCGACAGCTTGTGCCACTAAATGTTCAAACTATACGAAATTTCCTTCAAAATTTGTCGATTTCTTATTTGCCATCCCCCCATGATATCTGTAGGTGGTCAACCGACGGTCAACTGGTCCGGGTTTTCAGTAAGGCGGGTACAAATGATGATTATGTGGCCATATAGCGACAGCTTGTGTCACTAAATGTTCAAACTATACGAAATTTCCTTCAAAATTTGTCGATTCCTTATTTGCCATCCCCCCAGGATATCTGTGGGTGGTCAACCGACGGTCAACTGGTCCGGGTTTTCAGTAAGGCGGGTACAAATGATGATTATGTGGCCATATAGCGACAGCTTGTGCCACTAAATGTTCAAACTATACGAAATTTCCTTCAAAATTTGTCGATTCCTTATTTGCCATCCCCCCAGGATATCTGTGGGTGGTCAACCGACGGTCAACTGGTCCGGGTTTTCAGTAAGGCGGGTACAAATGATGATTATGTGGCCATATAGCGACAGCTTGTGCCACTAAATTTTCAAACTATACGAAATTTCCTTCAAAATTTGTCGATTTCTTATTTGCCATCCCCCCATGATATCTGTAGGTGGTCAACCGACGGTCAACTGGTTCGGGTTTTCAGTAAGGCGGGTACAAATGATGATTATGTGGCCATATAGCGACAGCTTGTGCCACTAAATGTTCAAACTATACGAAATTTCCTTCAAAATTTGTCGATTTCTTATTTGCCATCCCCCCATGATATCTGTAGGTGGTCAACCGACGGTCAACTGTCCGGGTTTTCAGTAAGGCGGGTACAAATGATGATTATGTGGCCATATAGCGACAGCTTGTGCCACTAAATGCTCAAACTATACGAAATTTTCTTCAAAATTTGTCGATTCCTTATTTGCCATCCCCCCAGGATATCTGTGGGTGGTCAACCGACGGTCAACTGGTCCGGGTTTTCAGTAAGGCGGGTACAAATTATGATTATGTGGCCATATAGCGACAGCTTGTGCCACTAAATGTTCAAACTATACGAAATTTCCTTCAAAATTTGTCGATTTCTTATTTGCCATCCCCCCAGGATATCTGTGGGTGGTCAACCGACGGTCAACTGGTCCGGGTTTTCAGTAAGGCGGGTACAAATGATGATTATGTGGCCATATAGCGACAGCTTGTGCCACTAAATGTTCAAACTATACGAAATTTCCTTCAAAATTTGTCGATTTCTTATTTGCCATCCCCCCTGGATATCTGTGGGTGGTCAACCGACGGACAACTGGTCCGGGTTTTCAGTAAGGCGGGTACAAATGGAGATTATGTGGCCATATAGCGACAGCTTGTGCCACTAAATGTTCAAACTATACGAAATTTCCTTCAAAATTTGTCGATTTCTTATTTGCCATCCCCCCAGGATATCTGTGGGTGGTCAACCGACGGTCAACTGGTCCGGGTTTTCAGTAAGGCGGGTACAAATGATGATTATGTGGCCATATAGCGACAGCTTGTGTCACTAAATGTTCAAACTATACGAAATTTCCTTCAAAATTTGTCGATTCCTTATTTGCCATCCCCCCAGGATATCTGTGGGTGGTCAACCGACGGTCAACTGGTCCGGGTTTTCAGTAAGGCGGGTACAAATGATGATTATGTGGCCATATAGCGACAGCTTGTGCCACTAAATGTTCAAACTATACGAAATTTCCTTCAAAATTTGTCGATTTCTTATTTGCCATCCCCCCATGATATCTGTGGGTGGACAACCGACGGTCAACTGGTCCGGGTTTTCAGTAAGGCGGGTACAAATGATGATTATGTGGCCATATAGCGACAGCTTGTGCCACTAAATGTTCAAACTATACGAAATTTCCTTCAAAATTTGTCGATTTCTTATTTGCCATCCCCCCATGATATCTGTAGGTGGTCAACCGACGGTCAACTGGTTCGGGTTTTCAGTAAGGCGGGTACAAATGATGATTATGTGGCCATATAGCGACAGCTTGTGCCACTAAATGTTCAAACTATACGAAATTTTCTTCAAAATTTGTCGATTTCTTATTTGCCATCCCCCCATGATATCTGTAGGTGGTCAACCGACGGTCAACTGGTCCGGGTTTTCAGTAAGGCGGGTACAAATGATGATTATGTGGCCATATAGCGACAGCTTGTGCCACTAAATGTTCAAACTATACGAAATTTCCTTCAAAATTTGTCGATTTCTTATTTGCCATCCCACCATGATATCTGTAGGTGGTCAACCGACGGTCAACTGGTCCGGGTTTTCAGTAAGGCGGGTACAAATGATGATTATGTGGTCATATAGCGACAGCTTGTGCCACTAAATGTTCAAACTATACGAAATTTCCTTCAAAATTTGTCGATTTCTTATTTGCCATCCCCCCATGATATCTGTAGGTGGTCAACCGACGGTCAACTGGTCCGGGTTTTCAGTAAGGCGGGTACAAATGATGATTATGTGGCCATATAGCGACAGCTTGTGCCACTAAATGTTCAAACTATACGAAATTTCCTTCAAAATTTGTCGATTCCTTATTTGCCATCCCCCCAGGATATCTGTGGGTGGTCAACCGACGGTCAATTGGTCCGGGTTTTCAGTAAGACGGGTACAAATGATGATTATGTGGCCATATAGCGACAGCTTGTGCCACTAAATGTTCAAACTATACGAAATTTCCTTCAAAATTTGTCGATTTCTTATTTGCCATCCCCCCATGATATCTGTAGGTGGTCAACCGACGGTCAACTGGTCCGGGTTTTCAGTAAGGCGGGTACAAATGATGATTATGTGGCCATATAGCGACAGCTTGTGCCACTAAATGTTCAAACTATACGAAATTTCCTTCAAAATTTGTCGATTTCTTATTTGCCATCCCCCCATGATATCTGTAGGTGGTCAACCGACGGTCAACTGGGCCTAATGATCACGAAGGCGGTAGGAATCCTCGTTATAATAGCGTATTGTGATGATATGATATGTTTTCTTTTATTTAAAATACCATCGGATGGCAAATAGCGCATATCGGTAGAATCGCTATTTGCCATCCGATGGCGAATAGCCGCTGCCGCAAAAGATTGATGCTTTTATGATCGAATTTTGTAGAACATGTTTCCAAGAGAGAGAGAGATACTTTATTCCTCCATATCAACGGAGATTGCGTATAATACAGATATATACAACAAAATAATGTTACATAAGATTTGTTAAAGCTCAGAAGTTAGGCATGTAAACAAATGTGCTCAATTTCAGTGCAATTTTAGTGAATGGACGCATTTGGTATTCAACGCCAACATACAAAATGGCTAGGATATGTTTAGCCACAAGTTTTGTGAGTCATCGGTGATCAAAATATCGTGTGCTGTATGCAAATCAACTGTACAAGGGTCAGCTTCGTATATGTTATATGCTGGTATATAAGTTCCTGTATATGGGATAGTTTCTCCATGCAGTTTAGTATGCCAGCTTATATACAATCACACTTGAACGGTTCTGCACGAAACGTGACCACATAACATTTACGTATATACCGTATAGTAACAGTACACTATATACATGGCCGCAGGATATGAAATATGTGCATACAAACACTTTCTACATGTATACAGTAACGGAGAAAACCAGGGGCAAAATATCAACTATAAGTTGGGTTGACTAACTTGACTATATACTAATAAAACTCAATTATGTCTGTTTGTCTATCGGGCTATATGGGCGACCAATCGGTTGGAATGGGTCAATTGATCCGGGGAGTGTCATGTTATATATAGCTGTTATTGATATATATTTACCTATACCAATAAAAGGAAGATTTGTAAACATGGCTCAATTGAACAATGGGTGTCATTTGTTAGGTATCGTTGACATGTGTCTTAAAGCGGCAGTGATAACTATTTTAATTAAAGTAAACAAATATATTATCACATATGAGCAATAAAGAGCGTTCCTTATCGGCTTAGACGCTATGTACGACAATTGATACACAAGTCACAAGTGTCACCTGACCGGGGAGATATCATGGGATAGGCGCCTTTGACCTCAGATGACTTAAACTGGGACTAATATGTGAGCATCAAAGAGTGTTCCTTGTAAGCTTAGAATGGGTCATCCGACCAGGGAAATGTCATGGGATATGCGTCTTTGACATCAAGTGACTTCAACGGGGACTAATATATGAGAAATAAAGAGCGTTGCTCCTTATCAGCTTAGACGATGTGTAGTAGTAAAATTGGTATACGGGGTCGCCTGACCAGGGGAATACCATGGGTAGGCGCCTTTTACCCCAGGTAACTGAAATAAAGATTAATAACTTATATTAACATAGATTATCAATGGAGAGCATTTATTATCAGCTCAGAAAATTGGCATACATATAGGTAATTTAACTGAGGTATAATATCTTTATCCAATGTGTGTCATGAACTAGGTAATGTTAATTACCCCAGGTGACTACTCATTCTTTACCCGAGCAACGCCGGGTAACCCAGCTATAGTACTATATGTATTACATGCATATGTAGCATATCGTAATTATCGTTAGAGTGAGTAGGTGTGAGCTAGTGTCACCTTGGCCATTATATTAATATGCGATTATATAAACGAGGTACTGTCATAACCTTTGCATATTACGGGGAGTGTATATGCAGACTGCATGCATGCCACTAGTATTGTCCCGGAAAATTAATAAATGTGATTAAATACACAAATCATTAATAAATTTGGAGCGCATGTCGCAAATATAAATGCCATCGGGAAAGAGTCGACTTGAACAGTCCAATACGGCAATTAAATTCAAATGAAACTGGCCACACTTAAACATATATAGAAGACGCTTTAAACTAAATTCAATAGCCGGTGTGTTATAGGCTGTCATCCTGGCGGGCGGGGGTTCAAATCCTGGCAGAGACATTTAAAAATAAATATCTATAAGTTTATTAGCAGAATAAATAAATGTGGATATATAATTATAATGGCATTAGCGTTCAATATATTTTGTTTTATACTGTATATGCTTTATTCATGTATACATATATAGTATAAGCGAATTATCAATCACGTCAGATGAATCGATTCCCCTATTCAGAGCTGTCAGTTATATAGGCATAAAATAATTTATCGTGGGATATATATATGATTATTTATATATATAGGCTATAAGCCTGTAGCTGTCTGAAACCAACTGGAAAGTGGAATATTTTTTTTTAATACGGATATTAGGGTAGTTATTTGCCAATTGGATTGACCATTTGAGTTTATGCTTGTACTCCAAATTCGAAAATATGAACGCGTGTGTCTGATATAGGCGTATTATAATCACATGTAAATTTGGTGGTAACGGAGAAGACATCACGGAGAAAACATCAAAATGTTATCTGTGTGCTCTGCCCAAAATATATATTAGATTTAAGTTATTCTGAGTTGGCCACATGCACGTGCTATTAAATGGGCTTATTCTACAGTCAAGTCTCATTATTTGTAACGAGATACTATGGTAACGGAGAAAACAACATTAAAAAAAACTATTGGAGACCATTATCGATGCTGTTGTCAAATCCATTAAACGCCGACGAGAACACAAACTATTAGTTTATTCATGGTGACAAAGCATTTGAGAGTTGCACTATCTAATATTCAAAAATATATTAGGATTTCTTCAATGTTCACCGTTGTCTTCACTGATGGTAACGGAGAAAACCGCGATTGTTTGGACATCATGGTATCTGATTATTTTCTCGGATAAATGGTTTTCACACAAAAACTGAATATATGCATGGGCTATCGATCCATACAAGTTCAAAAACTTGAGCCCATATCCACACCGTTTGCAATACAATTAGTTCAGTATACAAAGCTTCCAAAATGTGGACACATGCACGGACATCGGAAAATTGGCAAATAAGTAGCATTTACCACGACCTGTAATCAACAAAGGCTCTCCATATATGTGTTATAACCTATATTCTATTTAAATAGATACCGTGTGTTAATATAACCAATGACTCGCTTATTATTGGGTTGGTATATTCTATAGCAATGAAGGTAAGACAACATTTTCTTTGATTTTCCACTTAAGGAATTTCAGGCCGTGTACAAGAAAACCTTATACGTGATCCGCTTTGCCCGGGT
Source organism: Siphonodentalium dalli (assembly GCA_032622095.1). NCBI lineage: Eukaryota > Metazoa > Mollusca > Scaphopoda > Gadilida > Siphonodentaliidae > Siphonodentalium > Siphonodentalium dalli. The sequence goes on from CP136063.1 coordinate 124,859,927, forward strand.
CTCCCCTATGCCTAATAATATGATCTTGAGGGCGCTACCATTTATGCTTATGGTTTTATTGTCTGCAACTAGCAGCTGTTAGATATTCATTAAAGTCGTTTATATACAGGATAAAGAGGATGGGGCCCAGGACATATCGTGTCACTGTGGTATACCCCAGATGTGACTGGTACATTAGCAGATTTATTTCTTTCCAGAAAAATCTTGCAATGGGTATAGGGCCTATACGGTTAGATAGAGCGTTTGAAGCTCGAGACCCAATCAGCTTGAGAAACCTTCAGTGATAAGCCGAATGGTTGTTGTAATAAGTTGAAGGAGCGGGAATTCTGAGGTGGTGAATTCTTGAAACCAACTTGAATATATTTTCTAGTATATATATGCTTAATTATATGATCTTGAGGGAATATATACGAGATGATGGATCAGCCATGCACAGGCATGCTGTCTGAGCTATTTAAAGCTTCCATCCCTTGAGACTGATGTAAAGAACAACGACTGGTTCAATACCATAATATAGTTATGGGGTTGGTCCGGCCCAGCCATACCTAAGCCTGACTATATCTAAACACAAAAAGAAACATGAAGACACCAGGAAAATAAAACCAACACTATTCGAGGACTGTGTCAGTCAAAATCCGGTGGAGAAGGGGGTTTGTAACACACAGAATCGTCCAACCTACTGCGTATAGCAGTGCACAATACGAACACTCCTTCGTTATAGTAGAGCGGACAAACTCAAAAAGCTCACTAGAAGTAGGAGTTTAGTCCATCGGCACCACACACGGGCTTGTGATACATCATTTTGAAGGTTATGACATTCCGCATCGGATAGGACCCGGTGTGAAATATACAAATGATGCAAAAGATGATTTTTAGCTGATTAAGTGCCAAAATTCAGCAAAAATCCCTGTTTTTGTAAAATTCGGCAAAATGAGAAATAAAAGTATAGAAACGCGAACATTTTGCGCTAAAATATTGTAGTCTACATATCTCTAGATATTTACTATGATAGTGGTACGATTTCTCTGATATAACGAAGATTTTTTTAGATTTATTGTAAAAATAGACAAAACAGCGCAATTTTTAATTTGTTTTGCCTCACTTAATGGGCGATAGATCAATATTGTTCTTACCGGGGATATCGTATATAGTCTAGAAAAGTGCGTATATATATACCGCATACGACAGTATGCTGAATATGTCATCATATTTAACACGTGATGTGTTATGTAAGATTATTTCAACCCTCACCCCAAAATTCAGCAAAAAGTCACTGTTCTAGGGAAATTCGGCACAAATGAACACAAAAGAACAGGTATTCGGGATATGTTTGTGCTACGATATAGCAGGTTACACACTTATAAATACAAAGTAATGTAATGCCATGATTGTGGTGATAGATGTAAAAAATTCTTAAATTTACGTGGAAAATAGACAAAAAATCATTCATTTTCAGTTGTTTCGCCCCTCATAATAGGCGATTATTCAGTATTGCATTCAATGGAGATCCCGTATATAATATAGAAACTTGTGGAAATATATACTGCATATGATTGTAGGATAAGAATGTCATTCTTTGTCATAGATGCTATGTGGTGCTAGATTGTGTCACCCCCAGCCCAAAATTTAGAAGAAACAAAATCGGTTTTAGAAATTTCGGTATGGCAGAATACAAAAGCACAACTCCGATTATTTTGTGCTATTATATTGAAGTCGATCCACTTCGAGATATACATTATGATAACGCCATGGTATAATTTACAGATGGCAACATTTCGGAGTTTTCTGATGAAAGTAGACCGAAAATCGTGAAATATAAACTTGTTTTGCCCATCTAGATGAGTGATAATTCAATTCCATTTTGAACAATAATCCAGGACAAACTCTCAAGAGTTGACGAGATACATAATGCATATGAATGTTTTCGGATTGTATCATCTTCTGTCACATTTGTTCGGTTACGTTATTGCACCCATCGCACCAACAGTACAATACATTGCAAGATGAGACAAACACGGAATATTCCTTTACACATTTATGCATTATACACATACCTTATCAAGCTGATGCGTTTGATAGCTACTTGAGTTGAAGAAATTACATCATTGTATATGTTTACTTCGCATAATATAGCTTCAGTTGTATAAGATTATACATATTTGGAGGTTTAGTGTTTGTTAATAACCAGGTCCAGCCACAGTATATGCATGTAACTTGTAACACGTGTTGCCATTACCAACGAAATCACCTGACTCACATGACCATTCCGCTTACACGTACACCACCAAACAACCGTTTAGACGTTTTGTGTCAAATGTGCAGCATTGCGAAATGTGTATCAGAGGGGTGTCCATTCTTTATATCAATCGACGAACATGTGCTTAGTGAACTTTTGTTAAATTCTTCAGTATCGGTGACCACGTCGTTACTTTTCCCAAATGGGTTGTTGGTACGAACTACCATTATAGTAGTACTATACATATATGAATTACGAGTATAGCTTATAGTAGGCGTATGTGTTTCGTACGGTCTAAACACATTTTTACAGAAGTGACGATTGCGAGTCCATTTGGGAGAAAATAGTGCCGTTCATTGCATTCAATCTTCTTGCCACACACAGTATTGTGATATAGTTATGTTTGTATTTAATTATGTTGTTTACATGATAAATATTGTTAGTTGTACACTAGATGAATGCATGCAAAACTCGCGTGCCCATATACTTGGGTTTCTCGAATCCGTAATCGTAACTACAGCTATTGAAAATCGACAACTGATAGAAAGAACACATATTCTAGTGATGTACCTGTAGCACCATATGCGTAATTCATGCGTGCAGTACAGGTTATTATGCGTAAGCTGTCAAGTTCCAACACAGCAAATAATGATTTACAGTAGGCATCCATTGTAATGCATTGCGCTAAATATCGCCCGAACCAAACTTTTTCTAGAAAATTCGGTGAAAAACGGAAACAATTTGTGACACCAGATTGATTGTTTATTGCAAAGTCGTCAATTAAGGCGAAACATGCTATAACATATATACAATATTTACAATATTTACAATATAGCTATGATGTCACAAGATCATGGTTAGATTACCAAGCACACTTTGAAATTTGTTCCAATATAAATGGATTGGAAACTGATGACATGGGCCTTTATCTATGCGCATCCTTGAGATGATTGGCGCAAGGAACACTCGGTGACCTACTCCCAGGACGAGAAGAAGACTACAACGTTCTTGTTGGTGCGATAAAAGGCCGATTTGCTGCCAAAAACCAGACTGACCAGATGGTACAATTGCATGCACGACGGCAAAGGGCAAGGGGGGAGTTACCGACGTCTGACCAATATATTATATCATACTGCGACACACGAATTGAGAGACACCTTGACAAAGGACCAATTCATTGGTGGGTTGTATGATCCAGATATATATACGGCTCATTGTACAACAAGCACGACTGGGCTCTCTTGGTGAGAGACATGCATTTGAATTAGAGGCTTTTGCCAAGTCTGAAAAACATAGGGCTAAACATTATGCTAGGGTAGTAAATGAAGAAGACACAACACAAAGCAAAAATATAGAGTTTGAAGAACTAAAAAAGATAAGATATGAACTGAAGCCCCAAACTGGTTCTAATGGGAAAGCTCAAAATAGCTCACAACCGTCCGAGACATCACAGTCCATCTCTGAGATGAAGGACATAAAACAAATATTGACTGATGTGAAGAGGTGTAAAGGGGAGATTAACAAAGAATGACAAACTTGGAGAACCAAAACCAGGAGAAAAATGGTAACACAAATGAGTCCTGGAGGGACTGTCGTGACGATAGACAATGGAGACATAATTATAATGATAATCCTGATTATAACACGAACGAATACAAAGAACGCACCAGATGCAGAACTTATGACAATCCACGCGACATGTGCCATAATGCATATCGTGGTAGGGGAGACCAGCAGAACACAAGTGGACATCATAATCATAACTCCAACGAGTTTGTTAGATACAGCTCTTCTGAAGAGGGGAGCTGTATTTAGATTGCAATCTGTATGGTCAGCCAGTGAGGTTTCTGATTGGTACTGGAGCAACAGTTTCCATACTCTCAAGAAACTGTATGACTACTTATCGGAAGATAAATACCAAATGTTACATAAATGATGTAGCAAACGAGCTGCTGATCATTGAGTCCAACGAAACGAACAAGGCATACCGAGTTGTATCATCTGACTCATCGGAAACTCTGCCAGAGATAGTATCTTCTCGCCACTTGTCAGAGCACATCAACACAAATTCCCCAGAAGGAATTGGAACTATTGAAACTGATGATCACGAGCCCACTTATACCTCGATAAGCAGCATGGATCAGGCACCAGCTATTAGTCCAGGAGATATTGGTAAACCTCTGCACCCCCCCCCCAGGACTCAACTTCACCCCACTAATTTTCTTCCTTAAGGTCTCCTCTAATTTTATTCTCTTGTTAACAAGAAAAAAAGTGGCCGCAGAGACTCCAGACAAGATGGCGTCCATCATGGCGGCCATTTTTTGTATATGCACCAGGTCTCTTTGATCGCCGTTATAGTAAAGATGATGTCACATGCGGTCTTGTTTTCCGTTCGATTCGTTATGGTAATATACAACCCTTACAAATTAGCCAAAAATCCGACACAAAAATCCAATATGGCGGCCAAGATGGCCGCCGGAAATGTGAAAAATTCCTATTTTTCGGACATTTCACCACCTTTCGTTTGTCTCTGGGAAAATATTGGCACCGTGACGCGATTTTATACATTTATCGTCTATAAGAGTCATTAACGAACACAGAGGGACCATAATATTCATTCCTTGGCGGATATTTTTGTCCGATATCACGTTTTCCCAATTGCCGGTATAATCCGGTCAAAGCCAAAACGACGCTAATAACGCAATGTCTGTTTCGAATCAATGAGTGTTATTGCTATTATTACTCCAGCCATGATTATATATGTGCAGGAGATACTCGGGCTATGATTCCTCTTATACCTGAGTTGAGGAATATTCACCCAAATCCAAGATGGCGGCCAAAATGGCCACCAGAAATAGAAAAATCGCCGAAAATCGCTGATTTTAACATCAGTGAGAGTTATTGTCACGACAACTCCACACCTGCTTACTATTGTGAGTTGGGAACACTTAGTCGAATAACTGTCCTTATGTTGCATCCAAATAAAGTCCCCCAAATCCAAAATGGCGCCCACAATGGCGGACAAATTTTGAAAAATCACCGAAATTCCCTCATGTTCACATCATTGGGCATTATTGTCGAGAAAACTCCACACATGCTGACAGTTGAGTTGTAAATACTGAGGTGAAGTAATTACCTTTCATCCCATGCAAGAAATGGTTTTCCAAATATAAGATGGCGGCCAAAATGGCGACCGATATTTGAAAACACGCCTACATTCCTTTACTTTCTTACGATGGGCGTTATTGTTTCGCGAATTCTACCCACCATCACATGTTGATATGGAATATTGGTATGAAGTATTCATTTGAGTTTGGCAATTGATACTCAAGGTCAAGATGGCAGCTAAACTGGAGGCCAGAAATTTAAAAGAAATCGATATATTCACATACAATTTTCAACTTTTTGTCATAGTATCGATATGTATGGACGAAACCATATATTAGTTCAACTTAAAACGTATCAAAACGCATAACATTGATCGTGTCCTTCTGGAAGTACGAAAACCCACACTTAATATAGCGATGTGTCATTTCGAAATCCATTTTACACTTCGCGCCGATAATGGCCGTAACCGTAGGTGCGCCGAATAGCCATATTAGAACAATTACCTGGTAAAAGATTCTGATTTGCCACATCCTTAATGATCTGGACCAGTTTCCATTTCTTTGCCTGATAAATCTAGGTCGCTCACACCGACAAAGTATTCAACACTTCCTGTGAGAAGGGTCCCTTTAATCATAACGTTTCAAACAATTAATTTCCCGGTGTCTGGCTTAAGATTTTAGATGCTTGCTAAATATGGGATTTGTTCGTCATCTTGAACTAGAAAGGCATGGTCGATAAGTATACAAGCTGTCGCTATATGGCCACATAATCATCATTTGTACCCGCCTTACTGAAAACCCGGACCAGTTGACCGTCGGTTGACCACCTACAGATATCATGGGGGGATGGCAAATAAGAAATCGACAAATTTTGAAGGAAATTTCGTATAGTTTGAACATTTAGTGGCACAAGCTGTCGCTATATGGCCACATAATCATCATTTGTACCCGCCTTACTGAAAACCCGGACCAGTTGACCGTCGGTTGACCACCTACAGATATCATGGGGGATGGCAAATAAGAAATCGACAAATTTTGAAGGAAATTTCGTATAGTTTGAACATTTAGTGGCACAAGCTGTCGCTATATGGCCACATAATCACCATTTGTACCCGCCTTACTGAAAACCCGGACCAGTTGACCGTCGGTTGACCACCCACAGATATCCTGGGGGGATGGCAAATAAGAAATCGACAAATTTTGAAGGAAATTTCGTATAGTTTGAACATTTAGTGGCACAAGCTGTCGCTATATGGCCACATAATCATCATTTGTACCCGCCTTACTGAAAACCCGGACCAGTTGACCGTCGGTTGACCACCTACAGATATCATGGGGGGATGGCAAATAAGAAATCGACAAATTTTGAAGGAAATTTCGTATAGTTTGAACATTTAGTGGCACAAGCTGTCGCTATATGGCCACATAATCATCATTTGTACCCGCCTTACTGAAAACCCGGACCAGTTGACCGTCGGTTGACCACCTACAGATATCATGGGGGGATGGCAAATAAGAAATCGACAAATTTTGAAGGAAATTTCGTATAGTTTGAACATTTAGTGGCACAAGCTGTCGCTATATGGCCACATAATCATCATTTGTACCCGCCTTACTGAAAACCCGGACCAGTTGACCGTCGGTTGACCACCTACAGATATCATGGGGGGATGGCAAATAAGAAATCGACAAATTTTGAAGAAAATTTCGTATAGTTTGAACATTTAGTGGCACAAGCTGTCGCTATATGGCCACATAATCATCATTTGTACCCGCCTTACTGAAAACCCGGACCAGTTGACCGTCGGTTGACCACCTACATATATCATGGGGGGATGGCAAATAAGGAATCGACAAATTTTGAAGGAAATTTCGTATAGTTTGAACATTTAGTGGCACAAGCTGTCGCTATATGGCCACATAATCATCATTTGTACCCGCGTTTCTGAAAACCCGGACCAGTTGACCGTCGGTTGACCACCCACAGATATCCTGGGGGGATGGCAAATAAGGAATCGACAAATTTTGAAGGAAATTTCGTATAGTTTGAACATTTAGTGGCACAAGCTGTCGCTATATGGCCACATAATCATCATTTGTACCCGCCTTACTGAAAACCCGGACCAGTTGACCGTCGGTTGACCACCTACAGATATCATGGGGGGATGGCAAATAAGAAATCGACAAATTTTGAAAGAAATTTCGTATAGTTTGAACATTTAGTGCCACAAGCTGTCGCTATATGGCCACATAATCACCATTTGTACCCGCCTTACTGAAAACCCGGACCAGTTGACCATATAGCGACAGCTTGTGCCACTAAATGTTCAAACTATACGAAATTTCCTTCAAAATTTGTCGATTCCTTATTTGCCGTCCCCCCAGGATATCTGTGGGTGGTCAACCGACGATCAACTGGTCCGGGTTTTCAGTAAGGCGGGTACAAATGATGATTATGTGGCCATATAGCGACAGCTTGTGCCACTAAATGTTCAAACTATACGAAATTTCCTTCAAAATTTGTCGATTTCTTATTTGCCATCCCCCCAGGATATCTGTGGGTGGTCAACCGACGGTCAACTGGTCCGGGTTTTCAGTAAGGCGGGTACAAATGGTGATTATATGGCCATATAGCGACAGCTTGTGCCACTAAATGTTCAAACTATACGAAATTTCCTTCAAAATTTGTCGATTTCTTATTTGCCATCCCCCCATGATATCTGTAGGTGGTCAACCGACGGTCAACTGGTCCGGGTTTTCAGTAAGGCGGGTACAAATGATGATTATGTGGCCATATAGCGACAGCATGTGCCACTAAATGTTCAAACTATACGAAATTTCCTTCAAAATTTGTCGATTCTTTATTTGCCATCCCCCCAGGATATCTGTGGGTGGTCAACCGACGGTCAACTGGTCCGGGTTTTCAGTAAGGCGGGTACAAATGATGATTATGTGGCCATATAGCGACAGCTTGTGCCACTAAATGTTCAAACTATACGAAATTTCCTTCAAAATTTGTCGATTTCTTATTTGCCATCCCCCCAGGATATCTGTGGGTGGTCAACCGACGGTCAACTGGTCCGGGTTTTCAGAAAGGCGGGTACAAATGGTGATTATGTGGCCATATAGCGACAGCTTGTGCCACTAAATGTTCAAACTATACGAAATTTCCTTCAAAATTTGTCGATTTCTTATTTGCCATCCCCCCAGGATATCTGTGGGTGGTCAACCGACGGTCAACTGGTCCGGGTTTTCAGTAAGGCGGGTACAAATGATGATTATGTGGCCATATAGCGACAGCTTGTGCCACTAAATGTTCAAACTATACGAAATTTCCTTCAAAATTTGTCGATTTCTTATTTGCCATCCCCCCAGGATATCTGTGGGTGGTCAACCGACGGACAACTGGTCCGGGTTTTCAGTAAGGCGGGTACAAATGGAGATTATGTGGCCATATAGCGACAGCTTGTGCCACTAAATGTTCAAACTATACGAAATTTCTTTCAAAATTTGTCGATTTCTTATTTGCCATCCCCCCAGGATATCTGTGGGTGGTCAACCGACGGTCAACTGGTCCGTGTTTTAAACAAGGCGGGTACAAATGATGATTATGTGGCCATATAGCGACAGCTTGTGCCACTAAATGTTCAAACTATACGAAATTTCCTTCAAAATTTGTCGATTTCTTATTTGCCATCCCCCCATGATATCTGTAGGTGGTCAACCGACGGTCAACTGGTCCGGGTTTTCAGTAAGGCGGGTACAAATGATGATTATGTGGCCATATAGCGACAGCTTGTGTCACTAAATGTTCAAACTATACGAAATTTCCTTCAAAATTTGTCGATTCCTTATTTGCCATCCCCCCAGGATATCTGTGGGTGGTCAACCGACGGTCAACTGGTCCGGGTTTTCAGTAAGGCGGGTACAAATGATGATTATGTGGCCATATAGCGACAGCTTGTGCCACTAAATGTTCAAACTATACGAAATTTCCTTCAAAATTTGTCGATTCCTTATTTGCCATCCCCCCAGGATATCTGTGGGTGGTCAACCGACGGTCAACTGGTCCGGGTTTTCAGTAAGGCGGGTACAAATGATGATTATGTGGCCATATAGCGACAGCTTGTGCCACTAAATTTTCAAACTATACGAAATTTCCTTCAAAATTTGTCGATTTCTTATTTGCCATCCCCCCATGATATCTGTAGGTGGTCAACCGACGGTCAACTGGTCCGGGTTTTCAGTAAGGCGGGTACAAATGATGATTATGTGGCCATATAGCGACAGCTTGTGCCACTAAATGTTCAAACTATACGAAATTTCCTTCAAAATTTGTCGATTTCTTATTTGCCATCCCCCCATGATATCTGTAGGTGGTCAACCGACGGTCAACTGTCCGGGTTTTCAGTAAGGCGGGTACAAATGATGATTATGTGGCCATATAGCGACAGCTTGTGCCACTAAATGCTCAAACTATACGAAATTTTCTTCAAAATTTGTCGATTCCTTATTTGCCATCCCCCCAGGATATCTGTGGGTGGTCAACCGACGGTCAACTGGTCCGGGTTTTCAGTAAGGCGGGTACAAATTATGATTATGTGGCCATATAGCGACAGCTTGTGCCACTAAATGTTCAAACTATACGAAATTTCCTTCAAAATTTGTCGATTTCTTATTTGCCATCCCCCCAGGATATCTGTGGGTGGTCAACCGACGGTCAACTGGTCCGGGTTTTCAGTAAGGCGGGTACAAATGATGATTATGTGGCCATATAGCGACAGCTTGTGCCACTAAATGTTCAAACTATACGAAATTTCCTTCAAAATTTGTCGATTTCTTATTTGCCATCCCCCCTGGATATCTGTGGGTGGTCAACCGACGGACAACTGGTCCGGGTTTTCAGTAAGGCGGGTACAAATGGAGATTATGTGGCCATATAGCGACAGCTTGTGCCACTAAATGTTCAAACTATACGAAATTTCCTTCAAAATTTGTCGATTTCTTATTTGCCATCCCCCCAGGATATCTGTGGGTGGTCAACCGACGGTCAACTGGTCCGGGTTTTCAGTAAGGCGGGTACAAATGATGATTATGTGGCCATATAGCGACAGCTTGTGTCACTAAATGTTCAAACTATACGAAATTTCCTTCAAAATTTGTCGATTCCTTATTTGCCATCCCCCCAGGATATCTGTGGGTGGTCAACCGACGGTCAACTGGTCCGGGTTTTCAGTAAGGCGGGTACAAATGATGATTATGTGGCCATATAGCGACAGCTTGTGCCACTAAATGTTCAAACTATACGAAATTTCCTTCAAAATTTGTCGATTTCTTATTTGCCATCCCCCCATGATATCTGTGGGTGGACAACCGACGGTCAACTGGTCCGGGTTTTCAGTAAGGCGGGTACAAATGATGATTATGTGGCCATATAGCGACAGCTTGTGCCACTAAATGTTCAAACTATACGAAATTTCCTTCAAAATTTGTCGATTTCTTATTTGCCATCCCCCCATGATATCTGTAGGTGGTCAACCGACGGTCAACTGGTTCGGGTTTTCAGTAAGGCGGGTACAAATGATGATTATGTGGCCATATAGCGACAGCTTGTGCCACTAAATGTTCAAACTATACGAAATTTTCTTCAAAATTTGTCGATTTCTTATTTGCCATCCCCCCATGATATCTGTAGGTGGTCAACCGACGGTCAACTGGTCCGGGTTTTCAGTAAGGCGGGTACAAATGATGATTATGTGGCCATATAGCGACAGCTTGTGCCACTAAATGTTCAAACTATACGAAATTTCCTTCAAAATTTGTCGATTTCTTATTTGCCATCCCACCATGATATCTGTAGGTGGTCAACCGACGGTCAACTGGTCCGGGTTTTCAGTAAGGCGGGTACAAATGATGATTATGTGGTCATATAGCGACAGCTTGTGCCACTAAATGTTCAAACTATACGAAATTTCCTTCAAAATTTGTCGATTTCTTATTTGCCATCCCCCCATGATATCTGTAGGTGGTCAACCGACGGTCAACTGGTCCGGGTTTTCAGTAAGGCGGGTACAAATGATGATTATGTGGCCATATAGCGACAGCTTGTGCCACTAAATGTTCAAACTATACGAAATTTCCTTCAAAATTTGTCGATTCCTTATTTGCCATCCCCCCAGGATATCTGTGGGTGGTCAACCGACGGTCAATTGGTCCGGGTTTTCAGTAAGACGGGTACAAATGATGATTATGTGGCCATATAGCGACAGCTTGTGCCACTAAATGTTCAAACTATACGAAATTTCCTTCAAAATTTGTCGATTTCTTATTTGCCATCCCCCCATGATATCTGTAGGTGGTCAACCGACGGTCAACTGGTCCGGGTTTTCAGTAAGGCGGGTACAAATGATGATTATGTGGCCATATAGCGACAGCTTGTGCCACTAAATGTTCAAACTATACGAAATTTCCTTCAAAATTTGTCGATTTCTTATTTGCCATCCCCCCATGATATCTGTAGGTGGTCAACCGACGGTCAACTGGGCCTAATGATCACGAAGGCGGTAGGAATCCTCGTTATAATAGCGTATTGTGATGATATGATATGTTTTCTTTTATTTAAAATACCATCGGATGGCAAATAGCGCATATCGGTAGAATCGCTATTTGCCATCCGATGGCGAATAGCCGCTGCCGCAAAAGATTGATGCTTTTATGATCGAATTTTGTAGAACATGTTTCCAAGAGAGAGAGAGAGATACTTTATTCCTCCATATCAACGGAGATTGCGTATAATACAGATATATACAACAAAATAATGTTACATAAGATTTGTTAAAGCTCAGAAGTTAGGCATGTAAACAAATGTGCTCAATTTCAGTGCAATTTTAGTGAATGGACGCATTTGGTATTCAACGCCAACATACAAAATGGCTAGGATATGTTTAGCCACAAGTTTTGTGAGTCATCGGTGATCAAAATATCGTGTGCTGTATGCAAATCAACTGTACAAGGGTCAGCTTCGTATATGTTATATGCTGGTATATAAGTTCCTGTATATGGGATAGTTTCTCCATGCAGTTTAGTATGCCAGCTTATATACAATCACACTTGAACGGTTCTGCACGAAACGTGACCACATAACATTTACGTATATACCGTATAGTAACAGTACACTATATACATGGCCGCAGGATATGAAATATGTGCATACAAACACTTTCTACATGTATACAGTAACGGAGAAAACCAGGGGCAAAATATCAACTATAAGTTGGGTTGACTAACTTGACTATATACTAATAAAACTCAATTATGTCTGTTTGTCTATCGGGCTATATGGGCGACCAATCGGTTGGAATGGGTCAATTGATCCGGGGAGTGTCATGGTATATATAGCTGTTATTGATATATATTTACCTATACCAATAAAAGGAAGATTTGTAAACATGGCTCAATTGAACAATGGGTGTCATTTGTTAGGTATCGTTGACATGTGTCTTAAAGCGGCAGTGATAACTATTTTAATTAAAGTAAACAAATATATTATCACATATGAGCAATAAAGAGCGTTCCTTATCGGCTTAGACGCTATGTACGACAATTGATACACAAGTCACAAGTGTCACCTGACCGGGGAGATATCATGGGATAGGCGCCTTTGACCTCAGATGACTTAAACTGGGACTAATATGTGAGCATCAAAGAGTGTTCCTTGTAAGCTTAGAATGGGTCATCCGACCAGGGAAATGTCATGGGATATGCGTCTTTGACATCAAGTGACTTCAACGGGGACTAATATATGAGAAATAAAGAGCGTTGCTCCTTATCAGCTTAGACGATGTGTAGTAGTAAAATTGGTATACGGGGTCGCCTGACCAGGGGAATACCATGGGTAGGCGCCTTTTACCCCAGGTAACTGAAATAAAGATTAATAACTTATATTAACATAGATTATCAATGGAGAGCATTTATTATCAGCTCAGAAAATTGGCATACATATAGGTAATTTAACTGAGGTATAATATCTTTATCCAATGTGTGTCATGAACTAGGTAATGTTAATTACCCCAGGTGACTACTCATTCTTTACCCGAGCAACGCCGGGTAACCCAGCTATAGTACTATATGTATTACATGCATATGTAGCATATCGTAATTATCGTTAGAGTGAGTAGGTGTGAGCTAGTGTCACCTTGGCCATTATATTAATATGCGATTATATAAACGAGGTACTGTCATAACCTTTGCATATTACGGGGAGTGTATATGCAGACTGCATGCATGCCACTAGTATTGTCCCGGAAAATTAATAAATGTGATTAAATACACAAATCATTAATAAATTTGGAGCGCATGTCGCAAATATAAATGCCATCGGGAAAGAGTCGACTTGAACAGTCCAATACGGCAATTAAATTCAAATGAAACTGGCCACACTTAAACATATATAGAAGACGCTTTAAACTAAATTCAATAGCCGGTGTGTTATAGGCTGTCATCCTGGCGGGCGGGGGTTCAAATCCTGGCAGAGACATTTAAAAATAAATATCTATAAGTTTATTAGCAGAATAAATAAATGTGGATATATAATTATAATGGCATTAGCGTTCAATATATTTTGTTTTATACTGTATATGCTTTATTCATGTATACATATATAGTATAAGCGAATTATCAATCACGTCAGATGAATCGATTCCCCTATTCAGAGCTGTCAGTTATATAGGCATAAAATAATTTATCGTGGGATATATATATGATTATTTATATATATAGGCTATAAGCCTGTAGCTGTCTGAAACCAACTGGAAAGTGGATTTTTTTTTTTTAATACGGATATTAGGGTAGTTATTTGCCAATTGGATTGACCATTTGAGTTTATGCTTGTACTCCAAATTCGAAAATATGAACGCGTGTGTCTGATATAGGCGTATTATAATCACATGTAAATTTGGTGGTAACGGAGAAGACATCACGGAGAAAACATCAAAATGTTATCTGTGTGCTCTGCCCAAAATATATATTAGATTTAAGTTATTCTGAGTTGGCCACATGCACGTGCTATTAAATGGGCTTATTCTACAGTCAAGTCTCATTATTTGTAACGAGATACTATGGTAACGGAGAAAACAACATTAAAAAAAACTATTGGAGACCATTATCGATGCTGTTGTCAAATCCATTAAACGCCGACGAGAACACAAACTATTAGTTTATTCATGGTGACAAAGCATTTGAGAGTTGCACTATCTAATATTCAAAAATATATTAGGATTTCTTCAATGTTCACCGTTGTCTTCACTGATGGTAACGGAGAAAACCGCGATTGTTTGGACATCATGGTATCTGATTATTTTCTCGGATAAATGGTTTTCACACAAAAACTGAATATATGCATGGGCTATCGATCCATACAAGTTCAAAAACTTGAGCCCATATCCACACCGTTTGCAATACAATTAGTTCAGTATACAAAGCTTCCAAAATGTGGACACATGCACGGACATCGGAAAATTGGCAAATAAGTAGCATTTACCACGACCTGTAATCAACAAAGGCTCTCCATATATGTGTTATAACCTATATTCTATTTAAATAGATACCGTGTGTTAATATAACCAATGACTCGCTTATTATTGGGTTGGTATATTCTATAGCAATGAAGGTAAGACAACATTTTCTTTGATTTTCCACTTAAGGAATTTCAGGCCGTGTACAAGAAAACCTTATACGTGATCCGCTTTGCCCGGGTCTCCCCTATGCCTAATAATATGATCTTGAGGGCGCTACCATTTATGCTTATGGTTTTATTGTCTGCAACTAGCAGCTGTTAGATATTCATTAAAGTCGTTTATATACAGGATAAAGAGGATGGGGCCCAGGACATATCGTGTCACTGTGGTATACCCCAGATGTGACTGGTACATTAGCAGATTTATTTCTTTCCAGAAAAATCTTGCAATGGGTATAGGGCCTATACGGTTAGATAGAGCGTTTGAAGCTCGAGACCCAATCAGCTTGAGAAACCTTCAGTGATAAGCCGAATGGTTGTTGTAATAAGTTGAAGGAGCGGGAATTCTGAGGTGGTGAATTCTTGAAACCAACTTGAATATATTTTCTAGTATATATATGCTTAATTATATGATCTTGAGGGAATATATACGAGATGATGGATCAGCCATGCACAGGCATGCTGTCTGAGCTATTTAAAGCTTCCATCCCTTGAGACTGATGTAAAGAACAACGACTGGTTCAATACCATAATATAGTTATGGGGTTGGTCCGGCCCAGCCATACCTAAGCCTGACTATATCTAAACACAAAAAGAAACATGAAGACACCAGGAAAATAAAACCAACACTATTCGAGGACTGTGTCAGTCAAAATCCGGTGGAGAAGGGGGTTTGTAACACACAGAATCGTCCAACCTACTGCGTATAGCAGTGCACAATACGAACACTCCTTCGTTATAGTAGAGCGGACAAACTCAAAAAGCTCACTAGAAGTAGGAGTTTAGTCCATCGGCACCACACACGGGCTTGTGATACATCATTTTGAAGGTTATGACATTCCGCATCGGATAGGACCCGGTGTGAAATATACAAATGATGCAAAAGATGATTTTTAGCTGATTAAGTGCCAAAATTCAGCAAAAATCCCTGTTTTTGTAAAATTCGGCAAAATGAGAAATAAAAGTATAGAAACGCGAACATTTTGCGCTAAAATATTGTAGTCTACATATCTCTAGATATTTACTATGATAGTGGTACGATTTCTCTGATATAACGAAGATTTTTTTAGATTTATTGTAAAAATAGACAAAACAGCGCAATTTTTAATTTGTTTTGCCTCACTTAATGGGCGATAGATCAATATTGTTCTTACCGGGGATATCGTATATAGTCTAGAAAAGTGCGTATATATATACCGCATACGACAGTATGCTGAATATGTCATCATATTTAACACGTGATGTGTTATGTAAGATTATTTCAACCCTCACCCCAAAATTCAGCAAAAAGTCACTGTTCTAGGGAAATTCGGCACAAATGAACACAAAAGAACAGGTATTCGGGATATGTTTGTGCTACGATATAGCAGGTTACACACTTATAAATACAAAGTAATGTAATGCCATGATTGTGGTGATAGATGTAAAAAATTCTTAAATTTACGTGGAAAATAGACAAAAAATCATTCATTTTCAGTTGTTTCGCCCCTCATAATAGGCGATTATTCAGTATTGCATTCAATGGAGATCCCGTATATAATATAGAAACTTGTGGAAATATATACTGCATATGATTGTAGGATAAGAATGTCATTCTTTGTCATAGATGCTATGTGGTGCTAGATTGTGTCACCCCCAGCCCAAAATTTAGAAGAAACAAAATCGGTTTTAGAAATTTCGGTATGGCAGAATACAAAAGCACAACTCCGATTATTTTGTGCTATTATATTGAAGTCGATCCACTTCGAGATATACATTATGATAACGCCATGGTATAATTTACAGATGGCAACATTTCGGAGTTTTCTGATGAAAGTAGACCGAAAATCGTGAAATATAAACTTGTTTTGCCCATCTAGATGAGTGATAATTCAATTCCATTTTGAACAATAATCCAGGACAAACTCTCAAGAGTTGACGAGATACATAATGCATATGAATGTTTTCGGATTGTATCATCTTCTGTCACATTTGTTCGGTTACGTTATTGCACCCATCGCACCAACAGTACAATACATTGCAAGATGAGACAAACACGGAATATTCCTTTACACATTTATGCATTATACACATACCTTATCAAGCTGATGCGTTTGATAGCTACTTGAGTTGAAGAAATTACATCATTGTATATGTTTACTTCGCATAATATAGCTTCAGTTGTATAAGATTATACATATTTGGAGGTTTAGTGTTTGTTAATAACCAGGTCCAGCCACAGTATATGCATGTAACTTGTAACACGTGTTGCCATTACCAACGAAATCACCTGACTCACATGACCATTCCGCTTACACGTACACCACCAAACAACCGTTTAGACGTTTTGTGTCAAATGTGCAGCATTGCGAAATGTGTATCAGAGGGGTGTCCATTCTTTATATCAATCGACGAACATGTGCTTAGTGAACTTTTGTTAAATTCTTCAGTATCGGTGACCACGTCGTTACTTTTCCCAAATGGGTTGTTGGTACGAACTACCATTATAGTAGTACTATACATATATGAATTACGAGTATAGCTTATAGTAGGCGTATGTGTTTCGTACGGTCTAAACACATTTTTACAGAAGTGACGATTGCGAGTCCATTTGGGAGAAAATAGTGCCGTTCATTGCATTCAATCTTCTTGCCACACACAGTATTGTGATATAGTTATGTTTGTATTTAATTATGTTGTTTACATGATAAATATTGTTAGTTGTACACTAGATGAATGCATGCAAAACTCGCGTGCCCATATACTTGGGTTTCTCGAATCCGTAATCGTAACTACAGCTATTGAAAATCGACAACTGATAGAAAGAACACATATTCTAGTGATGTACCTGTAGCACCATATGCGTAATTCATGCGTGCAGTACAGGTTATTATGCGTAAGCTGTCAAGTTCCAACACAGCAAATAATGATTTACAGTAGGCATCCATTGTAATGCATTGCGCTAAATATCGCCCGAACCAAACTTTTTCTAGAAAATTCGGTGAAAAACGGAAACAATTTGTGACACCAGATTGATTGTTTATTGCAAAGTCGTCAATTAAGGCGAAACATGCTATAACATATATACAATATTTACAATATTTACAATATAGCTATGATGTCACAAGATCATGGTTAGATTACCAAGCACACTTTGAAATTTGTTCCAATATAAATGGATTGGAAACTGATGACATGGGCCTTTATCTATGCGCATCCTTGAGATGATTGGCGCAAGGAACACTCGGTGACCTACTCCCAGGACGAGAAGAAGACTACAACGTTCTTGTTGGTGCGATAAAAGGCCGATTTGCTGCCAAAAACCAGACTGACCAGATGGTACAATTGCATGCACGACGGCAAAGGGCAAGGGGGGAGTTACCGACGTCTGACCAATATATTATATCATACTGCGACACACGAATTGAGAGACACCTTGACAAAGGACCAATTCATTGGTGGGTTGTATGATCCAGATATATATACGGCTCATTGTACAACAAGCACGACTGGGCTCTCTTGGTGAGAGACATGCATTTGAATTAGAGGCTTTTGCCAAGTCTGAAAAACATAGGGCTAAACATTATGCTAGGGTAGTAAATGAAGAAGACACAACACAAAGCAAAAATATAGAGTTTGAAGAACTAAAAAAGATAAGATATGAACTGAAGCCCCAAACTGGTTCTAATGGGAAAGCTCAAAATAGCTCACAACCGTCCGAGACATCACAGTCCATCTCTGAGATGAAGGACATAAAACAAATATTGACTGATGTGAAGAGGTGTAAAGGGGAGATTAACAAAGAATGACAAACTTGGAGAACCAAAACCAGGAGAAAAATGGTAACACAAATGAGTCCTGGAGGGACTGTCGTGACGATAGACAATGGAGACATAATTATAATGATAATCCTGATTATAACACGAACGAATACAAAGAACGCACCAGATGCAGAACTTATGACAATCCACGCGACATGTGCCATAATGCATATCGTGGTAGGGGAGACCAGCAGAACACAAGTGGACATCATAATCATAACTCCAACGAGTTTGTTAGATACAGCTCTTCTGAAGAGGGGAGCTGTATTTAGATTGCAATCTGTATGGTCAGCCAGTGAGGTTTCTGATTGGTACTGGAGCAACAGTTTCCATACTCTCAAGAAACTGTATGACTACTTATCGGAAGATAAATACCAAATGTTACATAAATGATGTAGCAAACGAGCTGCTGATCATTGAGTCCAACGAAACGAACAAGGCATACCGAGTTGTATCATCTGACTCATCGGAAACTCTGCCAGAGATAGTATCTTCTCGCCACTTGTCAGAGCACATCAACACAAATTCCCCAGAAGGAATTGGAACTATTGAAACTGATGATCACGAGCCCACTTATACCTCGATAAGCAGCATGGATCAGGCACCAGCTATTAGTCCAGGAGATATTGGTAAACCTCTGCACCCCCCCCCCCCAGGACTCAACTTCACCCCACTAATTTTCTTCCTTAAGGTCTCCTCTAATTTTATTCTCTTGTTAACAAGAAAAAAAGTGGCCGCAGAGACTCCAGACAAGATGGCGTCCATCATGGCGGCCATTTTTTGTATATGCACCAGGTCTCTTTGATCGCCGTTATAGTAAAGATGATGTCACATGCGGTCTTGTTTTCCGTTCGATTCGTTATGGTAATATACAACCCTTACAAATTAGCCAAAAATCCGACACAAAAATCCAATATGGCGGCCAAGATGGCCGCCGGAAATGTGAAAAATTCCTATTTTTCGGACATTTCACCACCTTTCGTTTGTCTCTGGGAAAATATTGGCACCGTGACGCGATTTTATACATTTATCGTCTATAAGAGTCATTAACGAACACAGAGGGACCATAATATTCATTCCTTGGCGGATATTTTTGTCCGATATCACGTTTTCCCAATTGCCGGTATAATCCGGTCAAAGCCAAAACGACGCTAATAACGCAATGTCTGTTTCGAATCAATGAGTGTTATTGCTATTATTACTCCAGCCATGATTATATATGTGCAGGAGATACTCGGGCTATGATTCCTCTTATACCTGAGTTGAGGAATATTCACCCAAATCCAAGATGGCGGCCAAAATGGCCACCAGAAATAGAAAAATCGCCGAAAATCGCTGATTTTAACATCAGTGAGAGTTATTGTCACGACAACTCCACACCTGCTTACTATTGTGAGTTGGGAACACTTAGTCGAATAACTGTCCTTATGTTGCATCCAAATAAAGTCCCCCAAATCCAAAATGGCGCCCACAATGGCGGACAAATTTTGAAAAATCACCGAAATTCCCTCATGTTCACATCATTGGGCATTATTGTCGAGAAAACTCCACACATGCTGACAGTTGAGTTGTAAATACTGAGGTGAAGTAATTACCTTTCATCCCATGCAAGAAATGGTTTTCCAAATATAAGATGGCGGCCAAAATGGCGACCGATATTTGAAAACACGCCTACATTCCTTTACTTTCTTACGATGGGCGTTATTGTTTCGCGAATTCTACCCACCATCACATGTTGATATGGAATATTGGTATGAAGTATTCATTTGAGTTTGGCAATTGATACTCAAGGTCAAGATGGCAGCTAAACTGGAGGCCAGAAATTTAAAAGAAATCGATATATTCACATACAATTTTCAACTTTTTGTCATAGTATCGATATGTATGGACGAAACCATATATTAGTTCAACTTAAAACGTATCAAAACGCATAACATTGATCGTGTCCTTCTGGAAGTACGAAAACCCACACTTAATATAGCGATGTGTCATTTCGAAATCCATTTTACACTTCGCGCCGATAATGGCCGTAACCGTAGGTGCGCCGAATAGCCATATTAGAACAATTACCTGGTAAAAGATTCTGATTTGCCACATCCTTAATGATCTGGACCAGTTTCCATTTCTTTGCCTGATAAATCTAGGTCGCTCACACCGACAAAGTATTCAACACTTCCTGTGAGAAGGGTCCCTTTAATCATAACGTTTCAAACAATTAATTTCCCGGTGTCTGGCTTAAGATTTTAGATGCTTGCTAAATATGGGATTTGTTCGTCATCTTGAACTAGAAAGGCATGGTCGATAAGTATACAAGCTTACAGAAGGTCATCTCTATGTATGTCTTTCTCATACCCCGTGGGGATAATGACATGTATACCTGGCGAACTTCACAGTTAACTAGTCACTTCTCAATAGATGGTTCAACTCACAAACTTAGCGAACGTATTGGCATACGTGGACAACTTCGGCAGTGTTTCGGAGGTAGCTAGCTGTCTCATTCCCTTGGACAGATGCCTATCTGCTAAGGAGAAGACCATAATGTACCGACTACCCACACTTCTTGACCATGATCCTAAGCAAACTGTGACGTCCCGCAGTCGTCTCGTCGAATAGCTCCCAGCAGAGAAGAACAATACTCGCGGTGCTAGTTTGTGGACATGCGCCATGACAGTGGGAATGAAATGGGCCATGGTATACAACCCTACACCAGGTGCATGTTTCAATATGGAATGTCATGCGTGTTGGTCTTGTTGGTGTGGTAAGATTGTATTTCCACATCCGTTTCAAGGCCGTTCTGTATCAACATGACCAGACGTATACTTTTGTCTGGATAATACTATCCTAGCCAGTCGGATGGGCTAAAGGATAATGTCTTTATGGAATGAAGGTATGCATTGTTGTTATGATCTCTCAGGGTTAGTGTCAGTATGTGGGCGGTATTATTCAAGAAAATGTTAGGAACTGTGGTGCATTTATTTCACTGTGTGTTTAAAAAACAATTTATAGTCTCGATGGCGATGGATGAGGACGTTGGTGAACGTGACCTTTATGATCATATAGCTTTATATTATATAACTTTAGAATATAGTAGTTAAGATGTCTCATGCAGGACAATGGTTTTGAATGGTGATGTTACCAATAAATCACTTGGTGTACCCAACGTAGGTTAAACTGAATGCAAGATCTCATCAAAGTAACATTCCTCTAGATGTTCTTCGCGTTGAACATTTCAGTCTTGTGTTGATGGCATTGTACTTTCTTGAACCATACCGACCACCACCCAGCGTGAGTATGACATATTATCGGTAACTATCAAATGCATCGTCCTGAAGACTACATCCCAGTCTGGTGGGGCTTATATAGTAGTAGCCAATGGTACACGTCTGGTTCGTTGATTAAGAACGGCATCCAAGCGGATTGAAAGATGCAATCTTAGCATACAAGGAAAGCAAAGCCACATGAGATCATGTCTGAATCTAAAACATACCCAAAGAAGGGGTGGTGCAGCCATGGTCCAATTTCATTTCCACTATCATGACACATGCCCACAAACTAGCACCGCATGTATTGTTATTATCTGCTTGGATCTGTATGGTGAGACGATTGATGGACGCCACCAGGACTGTTCTTATGATCATGGTCAAGACGTGTGGGTATATTATGCATTATGGTCTTCTACGCCTGAGCAGAAACGCATCTGTCAAATGTTAGGCTTTCAACATTCGAAGCCATATACAGAAGTTGTCCGGCTACGTCAGTACGTGAATATGTGAATTGGTGAACCATATCTTGAGAAGTGGCTGGATGGGAAGATCACCAGATGTACAGTTTGTTATCCACATTAGATAACCAAATCTGAAAAATACGCAGATAGAGAGGTCCTTCTGAAAGCTAGTATACGTATCGACCGCATACCTTTGTAGTTTATCACGCAAGATGACGCTCAGATCCCATATGCAGCATCTGAATTATACCATAAGCTACCACGAATGAAGCTCGCCAAGAATAAGGATAAGAATTCCCAGCTTTCGAGACAAACACGTGAGCTTGACACCGGCATATGTGTTGTTTGAAACATTCCGATTAATGGGACCCATCTACCAGGAAGTGTAGAAAACTGTGTTGGTGTGAGCGAGATAGATTAATGTGACGAGACGGATGCTGATCAAGATAATGCTGAATGTGGCAAATCAGAATAAGCTCAGATACTGTTGTTTTGATTATTGGAAGTCATAATATGACTATTCGGCACACCCATATACGGTTACGGCCATTATGGGCGCTTAGTGGAGAATGGATTTCGAAATGCCACATCGCGATTATTGTGGGTTTTCATCCTCCCAGAAGGCGACGACCTATGTTGGAACTAACAGATGGCTTATATACCGTTTCGACCAATCCATACATATTGATATTATGACAAAAAGTTGAAATTAGAATGTGACAATTTCGACTTCTTTTCGATTTCTGGCCGCCACTTGGCAGTCATCTTGACTGTGAGAGTTGGCCATACTTCATATCAATGTTCCATATGAATACTTTATATCAATGTTCCATATGGGTAGAATTCGCGTAACAATAACGCCCATAGTGTAGGCTTGTTTTCAAAGTTCGGACGCCATTTTGGCCGCCATCTTCGATTTGGAAAACAATTTCCTTCATCAGATGCAAGGTAATTACTTCACCTCAGTATTTACAACTTAACTGTCAGCATGTGTGGAGTTTTCTCGACAATAATGCCCAATGATGTGAACATGAGGGAATTTCGGTGATTTTTCAAAATTTGTCCGCCATTGTGGGCGCCATTTTGGATTTGGGGGACTTTTATTTGAATGCAATATAAGGACAGTTATTCGACTAAGTGTTCCCAACTCACAATAGTAAGCAGGTGTGGGGTTGTCGTGACAATAACTTTCACTGATGTTAAAATCAGCGATTTTCGGCGATTTTTCTATTTCTGGTGGCCATTTTGGCCGCCATCTTGGATTTGGGTGAATATTCCTCAACTCAGGTATAAGAGAAATCCTAGACCGAGTATCTCCTGCACATATATAATCATGGCTGGAGTAATAATAGCAATAACACTCATTGATTCGAAACAGACATTGCGTTATTAGCGTCGTTTTGGCTTTGACCGGATTATACCGGCATTTGGGAAAACGTGATATCGGACAAAAATATCCGTCAAGGAATGTATATTATGGTCCCTGTGTGTTCGCCAATGACTCTTCTAGACGATAAATGTATAAAATCGCGTCAAGGTGCCATTATTTTCCCACAGAGACAAACGAAAGGTGGTGAAATGTCCGAAAAATAGCAAATTTTCACATTTCGGCGGCCATCTTGGCCGCCATATTGGATTTTTGTTTCGGATTTTTGGCTAATTTGTAAGGGTTGTATATTACCATAACGAATCGAACTGAAAACAAGACCGCATGTGACATTATCTTTACTATAACGGCGATCAAAGAGACCTGGTGCATATAAAAAAAAATGGCCGCCATGATGGACGCCATCTTGTCTGGAGTCCCTGCGGCCACTTTTTTTCTTGTTAACAAGTGAATAAAATTAGAGGAGACCTTAAGGAAGAAAATTAGTGGGGTGAAGTTGAGTCCTGGGGGGGGGGGGGTGGGTGCAGAGGTCTACCAATATCTCCTGGACTATATGGTAGGGAACACAGATATTGGCAGAATATGCCATATGTTACTCCTGGAAGGTCTGGAAATTCACAAATGCTCAGAAAGCTTAACGAACCTATTATGGGTCTATATGATCACATGACAATACAGAAGTACTTTCTGCTACCATATAAGCAATGATGATGGGTTTCAAAGAGCTGAACCAAAACCACCCTATCCTGAAGTGAAACCAAATGCACAGAAGAAATATATTCTTCCTGACACATTGGCAGACATACATGGTCAGATAAATTCGACATGTAATGACCAAGGCCTTGGAGATATTACGGCATCTGTTCGTCATCATATTCCAAGAAATATGGCCCAACCCAAAAACGGCGCCATGGTACCCCAAGGGGGATTCAAGGACGATATATAGAATTAAAGAACATCGCAAGGTTGATGAAAAGGCTCGATTTTATGGCTGTGACCAAGAAGATCGTGACGCATTAAAACCCCAAATACTGTGGGAAGGTCCCCATAGGGCAAAGTCGTGGATGATGACTCCCAGATAGGAGAGCCACAGAAATACAGTATATATACTGGTTGTACAGTACCGTTGATGTAAAACAAATATTCTATTATATGATTAAAGGGAAGTGGCAGTCATGGGGGGAACATCAAGTCCCGGGTGGTTGCGGGTTCATTCAAATCACGACCCCTTGGCTCAACTTGCAGGGTTGAGCCACGAATAGATGTGGTGAGATCGCGAGCTCACCTTAATGGCTGTGCCGTCTCGTGTGTAGTTCGTGCCCATTGGTCGCTAAAACCCCCTCTATGTGTATCGAAGAATAGTAGTCTATGCGACCGCATTGGAGAACATTTCTGCACCCAGATACAAACAAACTTTGGCTTCCATCGGTTCAAGGTTGCAGACGACCTACGGTGTAAAGGAAGTCGTACCAACGACCCATTTGGGAAAAGTAACGGCGTGGTCACCGCTGCTGAAGAATTTAACAAAAGTTCACTAAGCACAGGTTCGTCGATTGATATAAAGATTGGACACCCCTCTGATATACACATTTCGCAATGCTGCACATTTGACACAAAACGTCTAAACGGTTGTTTGATGTTGTACGTGTAAGCGGAATGGTCATGTGAGTCATGTGATTCCGTTGGTAATGGCAACACACGTTACAAGTTACAAGTACTGTGGTTGAACCTGGTTATTAACAATCACTAAACCTCCCAATACGTATAATAGTATACAACTGTGAAGCTATATTATGCGAAGTAAACATATACAATGATGTAATTTCTTCAACTCAAGTAACTATCAAAAGCCTCAGCTTGATAAGGTATGTGTATAGTGCATAAATGTGTATAGGAATATTCCGTGTTTGTCTCATCTTGCAATGTATTGTATTGTTGTGGCGATGGGTGCAATACCGGCCGTAACCAAACAAATGCGACAGAAGATGATACAATCCGAAAACATTCATATGCATTATGTGTCTCGTCAACTCTTGAGAGTTTGTCCTGGATTATTGTTCAAAATGGAATTGAATTATCACCCATGTATAAGAGGGGCAAAACAAGTTTATATTTCACGGTTTTCGGTCTACTTTCATCAGAAAACTCCGAAATGTTGCCATCTGTAAATTATACCATGACGTTATCATAATGTATATCTCGAAGTGGGTAGACTTCAATATAATAGCACAAAATAATCGGAGTTGTGCTTTTGTATTCTGCCATACCGAAATTTCTAAAACTGATTTTGTTTCTTCTAAATTTTGGGGTGGGGGTGACACAATCTACCACCACATAGGATCTATGGCAAAGAATGACATCCTTATCCTACAATCATATGCAGTATATATTTCCACAAGTTTCCATATTATATACGGGATCTCCATTGAATGCAATACTGAATAATCGCCTATGAGGGGCGAAACAACTGAAAATGAATGATTTTTTGTCTATTTTCCACGTAAATGTAAGAATTTTTTATATCTATCACCGCAATCATGGCATTGCATTACTTTGTATTTATAAGTGTGTAACCTGCTATATCGTAGCACAAACATATCCCGAATACCTGTTCTTTTGTGTTCATTTGTGCCGAATTTCCCTTAAACAGTGACTTTTTGCTGAATTTTGGGGTGAGGGTTGAAATAATCTTACATAACACATCACGTATTAAATATGATGACATATTCAGCATACTGTCGTATGCGGTATATATATACGCACTTTTCTAGACTATATACGATATCCCCGGTCAGAACAATATTGATCTATCGCCCATTAAGTGAGGCAAAAAAATTGAATATTGCGCTGTTTTGTCTATTTTTACAATAAATCTAAATAAAATCTTCGTTATATCAGAGAAATCGTACCACTATCATAGTAAATATCTAGAGATATGTAGACTACAATATTTTAGCGCAAAATGTTCGCGTTTCTATACTTTTATTTCTCATTTTGCCGAATTTTACAAAAACAGGGATTTTTGCTGAATTTTGGCACTTAATCAGCTAAAAATCATCTTTTGCCTCATTTGTATATTTCACACCGGGTCCTATCCGATGCGGAATGTCATAACCTTCAAAATGATGTATCACAAGCCCGTGTGTGGTGCTGATGGACTAAACTTTCTGAAATCGGTCCGTCCGCTCCACTATTAAAACAACCGTTGAGTAGAACCACCTGGAACATGCAGTCGGTTATTGAAGGATTTTTATCTGCTCTGCGAGGGAAACAGCCAGATACTGATCGTGAAGCAGCGCCAGCATCTACCATCCAACACCATCCTCCTCCTCCACCATTGCGCATAAAGACGTAATCGGCTGCTGAATTATATATGTTAGAATGAATAATATTATTTGATTGACTTAATAAATAACATCTGATAAATATTCTTCATCTTATTGAATTCACAAATGGAAGGAGTAGGCCTACGTAGGCTATATACTTATAGCATACGAGGACATATAGATCTATATAGTGAATATTTATCGATGAGAGATAACTCTGCCTGGAGTTTGGTTAGCCAATTCTCGACTCCTCGCCCTATGGAATCACGGAACTAAATGGTTTCCCATAGGCGACAGTGTTAACGTTTCAGCCAAATTCACTAAATTGAAGCCTGCAGGCCATACCAGTGATGTATACCCAGCTAGATTGACACCAGTTGATCACGAAAATGCAAGAAAAATCATAGGTCATGTGTTTACTTTTTAAAATAAATCCTCAAGTGTACGACAGGGCTATCCCACAGCCAAATTTGATCTGGAAAAACCCAGAACTACAGCAGCTAGTTAAATAAATTTTCCGCTCACAAATATCCATTCCCCCATTCATTCGCCAGTTTAAGTTATTCAGATATTATGTAAGAATCAAATAAACGCGATGTCATCCTTTAATAACGTGTCGCATGTATCAGGTGAAGTTCATTCTTCAGTTACCTTCACCTTTAGCAATTCCACGGTGTACTCGCTCCCCGACTCTAGAACGCATTTAGCTCCCTGATTCCCTATGACCCACGGTGACGGAATCTGACGAGGTTTGCCGAATGCATGTTAGCCCTGGGAACTCCGCGAATTCGGGGACATCCGCAAATATAGACCTACTGCAAATCGTCACACCGCGCTCACACTCCAGGCAGAGTTATCTCCCATCGCTCCGCTGAGATACCACTGCCATAATAACACAAGAAAACTAAGATGCATGCATCAGATCGCCCGTGAACTATTTATCATAGCTATCGATTAAACATTTTGGAATATCTGTCTGTATATATGTGTGTATGAATGCATGTATGTGTGTGTGTTATAGACTCGCACACTGCTCGACCGATCCGACTCGGATTTGGTATTTAACGTGTCAACCTGACCTCGCTCATAGGCATGTTTCTGGACCTTGACCGATCCGACTAAAATTTGTGTGTAGGACTACTTCGATCCCGGGAGCAATATGGACGGGTCCAATTTCACGTGCGACCATGTCATCGAACGTGCTGATATAGGTATGTTTCTGGACAAATTGAAAAATAGTTTGTCCAGATGCTGTATATACCGGGTAGTGCCCAGATGAAGGCGATCACAAAGAAATCCCTAAATAGCCCGAACGAAGTCGAGTACATCAGCTAGTCTACTATATAATTTGAAAACTCCGTATATATGTGTGTGTGTGTGTGTGGGGGGGGGGGGGGTACTTCATAGAATCGAAAACAGCTGGTCGGATCGAGCTCAAATTTCCTATCTAAGGGTAAAAAACCACGGGAATGGTCAACGTCGCGTTTTGGATAAGCTCTGAGCACTCATTCTCCACTCCCAATCATCAAAATCACCGCAAACGGCACATCGGGGGTTAAGGCAGGCACGATCTTTATATTGACCATGTTTGGGGTTGTTAACCGACTAACACTCTTTATTGTCATCGGCGTTGCTAAACGCTCGCATGC
Source organism: Siphonodentalium dalli (assembly GCA_032622095.1). Classification (NCBI taxonomy): domain Eukaryota; kingdom Metazoa; phylum Mollusca; class Scaphopoda; order Gadilida; family Siphonodentaliidae; genus Siphonodentalium; species Siphonodentalium dalli. The sequence goes on from CP136063.1 coordinate 124,888,889, forward strand.
GCCTACGAAACTACGGACGAAAACGCGAAATGCATTTATCTTGATTAAAAAGGCAGAATTAACTCATCGGAAAACAAAACTTGCGTGTTGTGTGATTTCAATCATACATCTTCTAGGAACGGGTACTGCGTGTTGTGTGAAAAAAATGCGTGTTGTGTGATTCTTATGTCTGTCGTTCCTAGGAACGGGGTAAATTTTCATCGGGTCAGTTTTTCCGCCCGATGTACTTTAAATCATACCTCTTTTAGGGACGGGTACTGTTGTGTGATTCTTATGTCTTCTTCACCTTGAAACGGGTACCCACAAATTATATATATGTGTGTGTCCTTTATATACTCGAACCAATTGAGCTCAAACTTGCTACCTACGGGAAGTGTCATGGACGGGTTAAATTGTGACTCCGAGCTGACCTTGACCTTGAAAATGACCAATTCAATGTCAAAATCGGGAAGAATGCACAATTAACTCATGTTATAAACAAAAAATTAATATTAACTCATTGAAAAACTAAAAATTAAATTAAAAAATTAATTATAAAAATTAACTAAAAAAAATAATTTAAAAATTTAAAAATTGTAATGTTTCTGACGAACGCCGCCAATGGCGGGCTAACCTGCTGGTATTATCTATTTCTAGATTTAGTTACTAACTTTATACCTGTATATTGTACAAAGAAATGTTTGACAAATGTATCTATATCAATATTACCATAAGTGTCATTAAAAATTAGATACGACGAAACAAAATTTTGAAGGGTGCATGTGATTGTGAGGAATAATAGGATCATAGGTAAATTTAATTCATGGACGCTTGTTAATTTTCATTGGACTACATGTATAAGGTAAATTTTTATATTTCAAATGATGACAGGAATGTGGAAAGTTGAACTACCCAAGTAATACTGGCTATCCGCACGAAGAGATATATATGTATATAAAAAGCAAAATAGAAGATGGCTGCTGGCGACCATGTTTTCCAAAAAAATTCAAATCATTCGATAGCCCCCATCTAGTGGTCATCCCGAAGATCAATATGAAGTTTGGTGACTATCAGATGAGGGATGTGGTCTGTAGAGGTGCTAAAGAAAAGAATTCAGTCATACAAAGAGTAAGATACCAAATTGCTGTCTGTGGTCATGTTTTTAACGAAATTCGGAGAAAAAAATAGATCACTCTCATCCTGGTTATCCAGAAGATCATTGTGGAATCTGGTGGCGATCGGACAATGTATGTCGTCTGTAGGATCAACCAAATTATTCAGCCATAAAAATAGTAAAACTCAAGATCACCGCTGGCAGTGATGTTTTCACAAGGAAATTTTGAGAAAAAAATATGGCTCCCATCTAGTGGTGACCCAAAATATCCACATGAGAAACAGTTCTCCAATAAATGCTGGCTGCAAGGTGTGCCAATTGATTCAAATTTGAAATTTGGCAGGGTGTACTGCTGGTGGCCATGCTTTCCCCGCAAATTTGATAAACTAATGAACAAAACCACTGAATCCGTTGAATCAATATACATATACACATATATATATATATGCATTGTTATCCACACTACTGGTATATAAAGGTACTGAAAATAACTATATTATACTAGTATACACAAAATAAACCATATATTATGGCAATGGGTTCTAATATCCGAACATAACAGCTGAGAACTTGGTGTGAATTGAAGAGTAGTGGGGTCTCAAGAATATCTACTCCTCCACGTTAGAAACATCCCATTAAATAGCATAAGTATAATCTAGCTCGAAGACAGAAGTGATCCATCAAACCGCTCTTAATTCAACCAGGTCATCACACACCATGTATGGTCGATCACATGATGATCTAGGTGGAATCGGGCTTCTCAAAGTACCGCCAGTACCGCATGCACATGCCGGTACCGGTATCGATACTTTGCTAGTACCGTGGTTCCTGTACGGTACTGTCAAGCCATTTTATAGTTCTAGGAATATCTAGAGGTAATACAGTGCTGAAAATCACAAGCCACGAACTCTATTATTAACATGAAGTAATGATAATTTGATATCAGAATAAAGAAACTATTTTGGGATATTAGATACCATTTTGGAATATACTAACAAACTTTCCCGTAGACATAGACAATTCAGTCAACCAAAATAGAACTATTCGTTGCACACGTTTTGTGGTTTTAACTTATTACCGGCACGAAGTGGGTGGACACTGGTGTACAGATTTGTATAGACTCATGGTCGTATGGAGGAATGTATTCTTGTTTCGTACTAGAGTATAAATCGTACCGATAATTACGATAGTACGACAAAGATTAGCACATGTGTTTACGTCACCGGTGTAATTGTGGGGACATGTTTCTATTATGAAGATTTGCTATCCCGAAGGTCCGCTATTCCGAAGGTTCTCTATTCCGAAGGTTTTTGTTATTTTAGGTTAATTCTATATTCTAACGTATTGAGACTAATTTGAGAGGGTTCATTTTCACAAAGATTCTTTTTATGGAGTGTGCGCTCACATCCGAACTGATCCTGCGCGCATACCGATACAGATACAGGAGGAAATAACTTAACTTAGAACATTAAATGTGATTTTGTTTTGTTTTCGCGGGTTTTCTTGAGATTTAATGTCATTACGTGGGCCCATACCGTTGAATTCTTGGCATATAATATGAATGTTGTGGTATATATGGACCCTCCCGCATTGGGACATGACACAGGTACAGTTGACTTAAGTGATGTTCTGTGTGGGCTCCAATTTGGAGTTCAATATTTTAAGGGCCAAGTTTAGAATGTTATGGGTCCATAGCTTTGAACTCTGGGCATATAATATGAATATTGGGGGGGGCATGTCTCTATTCTAAAGGTTCACTATCCCGAAGGTCCACTATTCCGAAATTTCTCTGAATGTTCGCTATTCCGAAGGTTCGTTATTCCGAAGGTTCTGTGTTCCGAAGATTTTTGTTATTTTAAGGTTAATTCTATATTCTAAAGTATTGAGAGGGTTCATTATCACGAAGATTCTTTTTATGAAGGAAATAACTTAAAACATTAAATGTGATTTTGTTTTGTTTTCGCGGGTTTTCTTGAGTTTAATGTCATTACGTATGACCTTATTTCTCATTACATATTCACGCCAAGCAGCCCACACAATTGCTATGTTTCCATGCGATTTAATGTGATTACGTGTGACCTAATATCTCAATAATCTGAGGTAAGAGTACGCCTGCTAAAGGCGAATTATAACAGTTGGGGCTATAACGCTCAATGAATACTGGAGGCTATAACAAACTTCGCAGCAGAATATCGCTGAATGGACGTGTATGAGATGAGCCTAACTGCAATTGTGACTTTGTTTAAAGGCCCACTTAACTTTCGAGTCATTCATTTTTTATAGTATACACGGTTTTAATAACAATTTATGCCATACAATTTGAATAAAATACTATAATTCATCACCATTTGAAACGCAGAATACTTCTATCTCCTAGTTTGAAACACCTTTAAAATACAGCGTCGTATATCTAGCAATTAGCAACCAACATGTCCTCGGCTTTTTATAGATTTCAACGTAATTTGATACTTATGGGTATTTATGTCCGGGAAGTGTTTTGGACGGGTCAAATCGTGACCCCGACTTGACATTGACCTTTAAAAATGTCAATACAAGGTCAATTTGGGTAAAACGGACAAATGTCGGCGAAATTTGATACCTAGGGATACTTTTGTCCGGGGAATGTTTTGAACGGGTCAAATCGTGACCTCGGCCTGACCTTGACCTTCAATGTGGTCAATCAAAGGTCAAAACGGATGGATTTCGACGAAATTTGATACCTATGGGTACTTTTGTCGGGGGAGTGTTTTGGACGGGTCAAATCATGACTCCGACCTTACCTTGACCTTCAAAATTGTTCATTAAAGGTCAAGTGGGGTAAAACGGACGGATTTCGACGAAATTTGATACCTAGGGGTACTTTTCTCCGGGTGGGGGTGTTTTGGACTGGTCAAGTCATGACCTTGACCTGACCTTGACTTTCGAAATAGTCAATTGAAAGTCAAATCGCGCCTTTCACCGGAAATCAGATGGGAAACAGCCCGGGCGAAGTCGGGCCCATCAGCTTGTGTAATAAAGAAGACAGTTTGAAGAAAGTAACGTATGACACGAGAAACGGGAAAACTTGAAATATGGAAGTATGCAAATTTCCCGCATCAAATTTGAAAGCTAGTTTATAGAATAATTGTATTATAATTTATATTTATGGCTAATAATATGATATTGGTGGCGTTACCATTTCTGACTATGGTTTTCTTGTTGTTCTTCTGTGTGTGATAAACTGATAGAAAGTAACGCGACACACGTCGGTGGTTTTCACTTCACAATATTCAATCAGATTAAATGTATTTGCAAAGTCGCGCGGTCGGCCATTTTGAATCTAAACAATAATGAGTCAAGTTAGGCAACAATTTCTCTCCACGAGTTCCTATACCAAATATGAACTATCATGTCTATTCAGCAAATTACATGTACACTGTGCACGGTTCGTGGATATTCGTTCCCAATTTTATTATATAACTGGAGGTTCCATGAGACCCATTTAAATTCAAAATGGTCTACCTCATATATGCAAACTGATACGACATGTGAACGGGTACGTGTGTATGTGATTAATCAAAACGTGTGGGCCATACTTGTGGGTGATGTCGTTGGTGAATAAATGATAAGAAATTGTAACTGGGTTTAGTGTATAATTGCCACAACTGGGCAAAAATAAAGGCAAAATCATAAGTTGCAATCACAAGTTCCAAACACAAAATAATCTTTGAAGATTAAAATAATATCACAAGGCCGTGCTTTCAAAGAATTGGAATTCAACCATTGAAGAGTTATAATAGACACATAAAAACCAGGAACCATGCACCCTTCCGTGACCGACCTCTCACGCCATGAATACAATCACGATCGATGTGCATCGCGTGTAGTTTAAAGAGCGAAACTTGATACTACTGTATTTTGCCAGACAGCCTGCTGATCTAAGAACGTGCATATATGCAACCACAGTACCGAGTACCGGCGGATCTGCACACCAGCACCGTTACCGCAAAAAATGCCCGAGTACGCGGTACCGGTATACTGCGTACCGTTGAGAAGCCTGGGTGGAATTGTTGTATAAAAACAGCACTACATGTAAATATAAAATAAAACAGTGCTACATCTTATTACAGATTATTTCCACATATAATCAGTGATTACAGGCAGTCTAACAAAATAAAGTTTCAGTGACACTCGATCCGAAGAGGGGGATAATTTCATCTGTTACAGTCAATGGAGCGATTATGAATCTGGAAAGCTGAAATTTCTAAGTAATACTAGATATGGACATGACGAGTATAGTGTGTTTCAGAACGAAAAAGTTGAATAAAATCAACACATTTGTAAATTTAAAAACAATTCAAACGTTATTGTATTCCATGTCCCAGCCCGGACATATAGGCCTACACCAAATTTCAATAATATTTATTGAGAAACGACGGACCAAACGCCATATAACACCCCGTATACCTCTTTTATTCCGAGCCGGCCTTTTATTCCGAGTTGGCACACGTCGATTGGGGCGAGTTAGCCCTGGGGCGAGTACGCCGATTCCGGCACCTTCTTATATTGCAGCAGGTATACGTTTACGCGTAATTTAATTTAGAAAGTTCCCCAATTAGTATCGTAAATAGAGCGACTGTATTTGACAGAGACTGACTCTGTTATTGATTATCATGTTGTTATAATTAAAAAACGACAAATGCACATGCCGTTCAAACGTAGTTAATATTAATAAGGCCATTCTCCAGAAAAGTGCAAAATAGGGCTGACCATACTCGCCAAAAACAAATTCATACAGATCGCGCTAAAATTTATTTCACCAGAAAGCTGAGTATCCACATGATATCGGAACGTAACTGGGGCAATTTGTTTGGTCATATTTATATGCGAACTGGATACTTGAATTGCATGAATATAAATTCCACGTCAATGAGAAACAAGATACGTTACCAACGAACTATATTAGTCTCGTGCAGTTATCGGAAAAAGCTGAATATCTGATAGTCCACTCATAAGTTTTTTCGGTAACTGGCTTGTCATTAACACATATTTGATAGATACAGTAATCCAGAAATCATGGAATTTAGTCAGTATATAGCATGGAAACCTCCATTAGGAGCCACATAAGGTTTCAGTAGAGGTTATATCCTGAATAATCCGCTATCATCAAGTGAAAAATCTGTATACGGCAAACGCATTCAACAAGCTAATCTTCTTGTATGGCCACACTATTTCTATTCTTAAATTTGAAATTTTCTTGGCATGATTCATAAAGCTTCACTGATATTATCAACATATAGACATGCATGGAAGGTAACGTATCTTGCAGCAAGTTATAGCAGATCGGGTCAACTCAAAGTTCAATGTTCTGACTAATATGTCAACCCAACTAAAACTCGTATTTGGTTTATATTGATGTTTGTCGTTCAACATGTCAGCTGCATGCCTTAAGAAGTTAAATTGTTCAATTAACTTGCATGGTAACGTATCTTGTTCACTTTGCCGATCAAGTTAGGCCTGTACAGGACGTCATCTTACCCAAATAGATATAACATAATTATGCCTGTATAAAATTGTCCGAAAATTACCTTCACAATTCGGAGTAAACCCATGGAAAACTGACCTGTTCTCTTCGTTCGCGATGCATTGATTATTGGCGGAGGAACGGGCCCGGACATATGACTATGACTCAAGGTGGGAGTCCTCACATAAAATGTATTGCTCACATACAGGGTCTCACCATTTGGTACCGAGGGTGACGGAGGGTCATACCATGTGTATGGAGCAGAAAATAGTTTTCACCCGGGGACTATAGCTTACTTCAAACACTGGGGCCGTTGCTGTCATTAATAAATGCATCGCTTTGAGCATCTACACCGCAAACATGATATAGGGGCCACATGATTTATACTATATATATATGTATAACTTAAATTCCCAGTACATTGGGCACATACATGTACGTTCGCTGTATATGTTACTAGCAGGGTTACCCGGCGTTGCCCAGGTTAATGTATGTTGTGGATATTTGTTGGGAATAGAGAATGCTCTTGCTTAATTGTCATTCTGTTTATCACGATTAATCCGTTCCACCAATAATGAAGTATTTATTTATTTACAACTGCGTATACATTAGACGTTATAATATGATACATGAACATCATAACACATTTGTTCGATAAAATATTATAATTGGGTTTTACATATTGAGATGTATCAATCAATCTAGTGGGTTGAACTAAGATCTCGAGGACACCTGGCTATCATATATCCATGAAGATACAGATGTTTCAAAGAAATTTCCAGGTGCTCCTCTGTTCATGGTGCTATATATATTGGCTAAATATTCTTAGTTTAAACGAAATGTTGCTGCGCAAATATATCAGCTACATGTGCCAGGCACAGTGCGAGATTTTGAGTTGTTTATGTCAGTCGATGAGTCTGTTCTAAAACCCTTGTCAGATGTCAGTATTGGTAGGATCCTGAAAAGTCTAGTGCTACTAACTGCATTTTCTTGTATATCAGAAGAAACTATATTTGACTGCACACTGTGACCACTATTTTTGAACAGGCCTTCCATATCTCTTGACAAATTGTAACTTTTTGTGGAAAGTGTATTGAATGGAACAGACTAAATTTTTTTATTATATATATGCAATCCTCTGACGGTTCTAGGTCTCTCAGTTTGCACGAATATATGTATCTCTTCAATAGAATGATAAATATACGTTTAATGCTTCTTCTAGTTATCTCTTTTTGCTAGCTCATTGTGTAATGCATTGATTGCCATTCCCATATAAATATGACTGTTAAGAAGATATAATTGTTCAAGTGACTTATGTGGGTCACCATATGTCGGGATTGTGAAATGTGAACGCCGAACTACTTAAAATGATATGGAGATGGCCTGGTGACTGTATATAACTTATATGTGGATATCGGCGAATATCAATGATAGTGCATATCCGCTCGCCATCCGTGACGCAAACGACACCAAATGTGATTTAATTCATGGTATATCATTAGAGAAAAACGTGTATGAATTTGGTGGAATTTGGTTTATTAAATCAATTGTTGATGCAACGCTGACTCGAACAACGCCATATTGCGAAGGTGATTATGTATTCGTTTGGTGGAAATCAGCGACAAACAATTTCACCATATTTTTTAAATTTCCCCTCCCACCAACAGCGTCATTTTAGAAAAATTTAACCCGCACCATCATCTTCCTTGTAAAAGGTTACCCCTCTTAGAACGCCTTGGTGCCATCTCGATTGTACCGCGTGAAGTTATATATAGAACGCACACAGACAGACAAAAAGACAGACAGACAGACAGCACGATTTTATTTCTTGTATCATTTGAGAAGAACGTGTCTGAATTTGATGGTAATTGGTACTAAAAATATTTTGTATCAGTTTTGGTGACCCTCCCGTCCCTATTTCGGACTCAAGCTGCACACACTAAGTCTCATTAGAGATTAGAGATGCATATATATGAAATTGGTGAAAATTGGCGAGTATACAAATTCGTATCAAATTTAAGGTCCCCATATCTCTCACCCATAGGGCACCAATTTGGTGTATCTAAACCACACGATAAGATTCCTCGTATCACGGAGAAGAATATGTATCAATCTGGTGGAAATCGGCACTAAACATATAGATATATTTTTTTGTGCCCCTCTCATCTCTATACACCACTGACTCGAATGGCCCCACTTGTGACTTCCTTAAACCACACGATTACACTCCTCATATCATGGAGATGATTGTTTATAAGTTTGGTAATAATCGGCGACTAAACAATTTTTTTATCAAATTTGGTGCCAATCCCTCCCCTCTCCATCTCTCACCCAAACAGCACCACTATGGCGTCTTTAAATCACGATTAGATTCCTCGTATCATGGATAAGAACGTGTATCAATTTGGTGGAAATTGGCGCTAAAAAAATTGTGCATCAATTTTGGTGCCCCTGTCCCTTTCAATGCAACCCTGACTCGAATGAGGCCACATTTGACAGATAAAAGTCACACCATCAGACTCCTCATACTATGGGGATGATTTTGTATAAGTGTGGTGGCAATCGGCGACTTATTATCAAATTTAGTGCCCACCCCTCCCAATCTCTCATCCAAAAACAACAATTTGGCGTTGTTAAATCGCATAATTAGATTCCTTATATCATGAAGAAGAATATATATCAATTTGGTGGAAATCGGCGCTAAAATTAGTTTTATCAATTTTGGTGCCCCTCTCCCCTCCCGTTCATCCCTGACTCAAACGACGCCACTTTTGACATATTTAAACCACACCGTTGGATTCTTCATATCATGGGAATGATCATATGTAAGTTTCGTGGCAATCGGCGACAGAAAAAAAATCTGCCCCCCCCCCTTCCGGGCACCCCTGACGCGAACGATGCGACTTTTGCCATATTTAAACCACGCCATTAGATTCCTCATATTATGGGGATGATTATATATAAGTTTGGTGGCAATCGGCGACAATTTTGTTTTCTGCCCCTCCCCCTTTTCTGCCCCTGACAACAACGGCGTCACTTTAGAAAATTCTAACCCCGACCATTATCTTTCTCGTAAAAAGCTACTCCTAGTAGACCCCTTTGGCATCATTTAGATGGTCCCCTGTGAATTTCTATAGCACACAGACAGACAGACAGACAGACATTCGCAAATATAGATATAGAAGATAAACGAACTTATGTGTCCAATGTACTGGGAATTTGGCAATATATAGCGTATAACGCCTGCATTCAATGACATGCGTGAGTCTGTAATATTTCACACAATAGACAACACGTGCGAGTCATTAGATCCTTCAGCTACATACGTGCGCTATATAAACTATATATATATATGTAGCCTACAGTTAAGCCGGGCGCACACGCCACAACATTGTTGCGCAACATTGTTGTATGGGGTTATACAACATTGTTATAAGCGTCCGCACACGCTACAACAAACGACACAACAAATGTTGTACGAAATTGTTGCGAATGACCGCACACGGTAAAATGTTGTGCAACAATTGGTCACGTGACGACTGAATTCGCGTGAGCTAGAACTTCAGAGAAGATTATGTTGTAGATACAATGGCGCCTGTCAAAAAAAAAAAGCGCAAAAAAATTGCGCTGGCTATAGCGATTATCATTTTGCGTCGTCGGCGGTGCCGGAAAGCGGCCAGAGCCAGGCGCTTTTGGCAGAAATCATGGGTCACCCGTCGGCCTGAGTTGGGGGCGACCAACAACTTAATTAGAGAATTGGAGGAGGAAGATGAGGAATATTTCCGAAAATATACCAGACTAACACCTGCGAATTTTTACATATTACTGGATCTTATTGAGGACAAATTAAGAAAACATGATACAATTATGAGAAGTTCTATTCAACCGAAGGAGCGGTTACTCATAACACTTCGTTTTCTGGCCACAGGCATGTTCATAAATGATAAATAATAATATCATAAATATCAATCGTTAACAGAACGATCCAAAATCCATATTTGTTTGTGAGAAGCCCATTCAATGATTCGTGAATTTTACTGGGGGGGGGGGTGAAAGTTACAACAAAATTTTATTAAAATTTAACCAAAAGGTCAAGTCTAAGATATTGAATCTCATGCCCAATTTTAAGTGAATGCGATCGATAATGCCTACACATGATATACAGTACTGCCTACTGCCAGTACTAGTAGTACTAGTAGGCAGTACTGATAGCTAGACAGCGGTTGGGGTAAATGATCTGGCCAGCGCCTCTTGGGGGAGTTCTGCCCAAATTTTTAATTTTACTGGGTGGGGGGGGGGGGGGATTTAGCAAGTTACAACCAAGTTTTATTAAACCAAGGGGGGGGGGGAGTTACAACAATGAAATGATTAGTGAAATTCAAAGTCGACTAGTCGAGGCCCAAAAATCGCATTGCAACTAGTCGGTAGCCGATTTTTATTGAAAACTAATCGTACATGTATGATTATTTGGCACACAAGATTACATATACATGTATGATAAAAACACTTCTACTACTGGTAGCTAGACAGGGGTTGGGGTAAATGATCAGACGACGGAGAAGTCGGCCCCGTGCGAAGTCGGCCCCATACGAATCCGGAGTTGTGTTGACAATGTCAACAGTTATTATTTTCGTAGTCTGACTCTGACTGGAGGCCGCCATTTTCTTGTAAAAGTTTAGTCCTCACGTGATGCCATTCAGCCATGTGATTTGACGCTGTCCATCCAGTGGCTGCAACAAGCAACAACAAGCAACAAAATCAAAATAATTTGATCGTTCGCAACATTGTTGCAGGCTTGCCTGCAACAAAAAACGCACACGCCACAACACGCCACAACATTGTTGCGCAACAATGTTGTGGCGTGTGCGGTGGGCTTTACACTGAAGTGAACATATGTATTATATTTTACGGTTACCGGTACCATGCAATTATTACAGGGCCTATACTGTTATTCCCCAAGTTTTGTCCAGATTGAATTGAATTGTGTACTGGTATCTTTATTAAATGTACCTTATAACAAGTTGGATATTGATTCCTGTTTGTTTGGTTTTCATTTACCGTGGCCATGCACGTCGGGAAGAGTGGATTTGTGAAATCAAATACTTTGCAAATAGTGATTGGCTTTCGTAAAAGTTTCGTTCGCTGGTTTTTCTAAGAGCAAAGCCAATTAATACATGGACTAACATTAAATATTAAATTATCTTCTGTTAATAAATGTCAGATGATATATATGGTTTGACTTTGGGTAACTGCGATCAGTGTCCAAACGTATTCACAGAAACTGCCGATGGCTGTTTTGTGGACATTCAGCCAAAATCGGAAAATGGCGGTAACGTATCTTGTTGTAACGTATCTTGCTGTCGTAATTCATTTTTGGCAATATGGCGATTAGGCAGGACACTCAATTGTTAATTATCGAGCATAATTATTCAGGACAATCACACCCATTCTCTGAAAGTTACAAACATTCAAGATATGGCCGCTTGCACGTGGAGAGATGCTGAACATAGGTAACGTATCTTGCATCTTGCAATCGTAACACTAGTCTTCATGGACATATGTGTGACTGTCATATTGTGCTTTGTCTTAACTACATTCTTTACTGTATATCAAAGTGAACAATGATAGTGTGCGGATATCATTGTGGTGTGTTCAGTTTTTGCGGTGCAAATATCTACTTGATTTCGACCACTCTTTTCGGGGTAACGTATCTTGTGGTGTACCAATGGACACTGGCATATCGATGCCACAAGAAAACAACATATTATTCCACACATTCTCTGCTATGGTATTTCCATTTAGAGGATATGAGGGTAAATTTAACCATAACCTGATCGACTGAAATCGAAAACTTCGGTAAGTTCTGTACAACTTTCAAATAAATCCTGCATGAAGGACAAGCAAAAAATGGTATTTTCCTACCCATTTAGCATCTCGTATTATGCGATCGACGTATGGATTGAGCTGAGATTGTTTTATTTTGTATTGTCTGATGCTGTTATTGTCAAACAAAGTCATTGGGAGGTAAAACAATCTTTTTAAAACCCCAATTCAACACCTGGACACGTTTTTGTCGAATTTTGACCATTTTTCGGAGAATGGTGAAAGTATAGTCTATTTTCCCCATGTTAAAGACATCCGCAAATAACGCTAACCTACTGCAGATGCTTTACACGACAACTGTTAACATATTTGGGCTGAATTCATCTGATGTGGTATGATTCCTCAAAATAAACAACAAACCATCGTTACTTGGAAATGTTGTTTGGGCTAACATTTACACAAATCCTCCAGCTCCTCTATCCTGACACACACGTCAGATGAAAAACAGCCATTAGATAACCGCCCAAATTTTGGGCGAAATTAATTGGTAAGGAATTCTCAAGTTATATACGTGTTTTTAGTTCTTATGTTTTAGGATTAAAATTGTCTATGTCTGGCTCAGTTCATATTGTTCTTATCAATACCGAAAGAATTACCATTATTGCAAACTTTAAAAACAATTTGGTGGTCAAAACAAGATAATAGGTGACTAAATAGTAGTAAATAGAGTTCCGCGACGATATGTAAAAATAGATTTATCGTCTGCAAAGTACACTCATTGTGGCAGTGATATATGATATCGCAGCGATAGCAAGAGGGTGCTGTATGGAGTTTGCACCGCGCTGTGTGGCAGCTGTTGGGTTTATCGAATGACAGGTCTCTTATGGTGCGAATCGTTGCTCGAACTTTCTTCCGTACGTCTGGGAATTCTCACTTCCGGTTTTTTTCCGAAATTGACAACAAATCGATTTGAATTCTTCATCTAAATAGAGTATGTAGAGTATATGAAACGATGGGCAACAAAATCACAGCCTTTACTGAAGATCAACTAGATATGTATCAGGTAAACATGATAATGTGGACAATTCCACCGTCCCGTAAAAGGCTAAAAGCCAGCTTTGGTTTAATACTATCAGGTCGGGCACAGGTTAGCTCCAGGGAAGCTCTAAAGATTTACACTCTTTAGAGCTTCAGATTGGGTCAGTAGTGGCCAAATCTGATGCTCATACCTTTTCTAATTACAGGCGACAAAGGACTCCTGGTCGCAGATTCTGCTTGGTTCTCTTATTATGGTGACAATAAAGACAAGATTCCACCAAAAGTTCCGAAATCCGCGCCTTCATGAGCTAAAATAAAGACTTTTGTCATTTGTGCAAAAGAAATTGTTGTCTGTCTGTTTACGGAAGCGATATTTCACCACATGTTAATGCTGTTTGTCATGCGCAGTTCAATGTTTCATGATGGTCAATAAAACGTGTACTCCACCCCGAAGACGACTGTTGGAAATGTGTACTTGGAAGATATTATGGAAAAACTAAATTCTTTTGCTAAATGTTATGCTACTATGCCAATTTATTACATATGTAATAAAAATATTACCGAAAAATTATCAACATATACTTTTTGATAGAATTGTTGCTTCGAAAATATACTATTTAAAACGTGTACTCCAAGCCAGAATGAGAAAAAGTGTAGCCGAGTTAGATCATGCTTTATTACCCACTTCTACAAAATGTTGTATTATACTTTCAACAAGTTGTAGAAATATATTGGTGATATGAAGTAATTATTTTATTCAGTGAAACATAATCAGTTCTCACATTTGTCATGCATGGTGTCAAAAAAATGACATAATCACATCGTCGCGCATTGATAGCTGCGCGAACTGTGTTTGTATTCTAACACCCATAAGGTTTGCTTTCGTGTGCCTATTGCGTATATATATACAATAACAACATTTGTTCAAAATAAGCTTTAGTTATCAGAATCGATTTACTGCAACAGACTAATGCTATAAACCAGTCTTGAAACTGTATGGTAAAAAAAAGTCTCAAAACTTGTTAGGCCTATTTATGAACAATAAAATGGCGATATATTATCACTAAAGTGTCACTAAATAGGTTATTATAATTAGCGTTTGTTTCGCTAATATGAAAACATGTTACACCTAAAAATATTTGCTTTTGGAAAAGAGCATTCCGTGTGAGTCTATTCCTGATATGGTATAAATAAATAGCGTTTGTTTCACTACTGTGCGAACAACGGACGACCAGATGATGGTGCAAGTTTGTAGCTGTTAGTGCAGGGGGAAAACCAGGACAAAGAAAACTATAACAAAACGGCTACCATGAAGTCTGCTTATCCCAATCCCAGATACAGGACGAGAGTAGGTACCGTAATTAAACTGAACAAATAGACACTGAATGAAAAAAAAAACCCCGATATTGGCCAAATGTATGAGTCGGATCCGGAGTAGGGCAGTAGGCCTACACTTTTTAATGCTATTTCGATGTACACTTTATTATAATAGGAGAATGATTGTTTTGTTCAACTTTTAATGAAGTTAACAATGGTATAAGTATATATACCGTATAGTGATGCAATTATACCATATATCTTCCGAGTATCGGTACCGGTATACACACAATTTCCCCGAGTCGGCGTCAGGGCCGGAGTATGTCATTTTTTTGACACCATGCATGACAAATGTGAGAACTGATTATGTTTCACTGAATAAAATAATTACTTCATATCACCAATATATTTCTACAACTTGTTGAAAGTATAATACAACATTTTGTAGAAGTGGGTAATAAAGCATGATCTAACTCGGCTACACTTTTTCTCATTCTGGCTTGGAGTACACGTTTTAAATAGTATATTTTCGAAGCAACAATTCTATCAAAAAGTATATGTTGATAATTTTTCGGTAATATTTTTATTACATATGTAATAAATTGGCATAGTAGCATAACATTTAGCAAAAGAATTTAGTTTTTCCATAATATCTTCCAAGTACACATTTCCAACAGTCGTCTTCGGGGTGGAGTACACGTTTTATTGACCATCATGAAACATTGAACTGCGCATGACAAACAGCATTAACATGTGGTGAAATATCGCTTCCGTAAACAGACAGACAACAATTTCTTTTGCACAAATGACAAAAGTCTTTATTTTAGCTCATGAAGGCGCGGATTTCGGAACTTTTGGTGGAATCTTGTCTTTATTGTCACCATAATAAGAGAACCAAGCAGAATCTGCGACCAGGAGTCCTTTGTCGCCTGTAATTAGAAAAGGTATGAGCATCAGATCCGGCCACTACTGACCCAATCTGAGTCTCATACATGTGTATATCATGTATGTGACTCAACTGGGTCTAGCACAGGTACCAATCGATCTCCGGAGACCGAATGATCTAGGAAGACCGATCGGTCTCCCCAAATTACTATGTTATTGAAGGAAGTCATTGACGCGCACCGAAGCGACGGCGAAATCCGGTAAAATCGAAAAGTGTTTTTCAAAATATAATTTTAGAGATGACTACCTGAGGGGATCACAACGGCACTTTTGTCGAATTTGAGTGCAGATTCATATTATTATTTTGGATGTTCTGCTTTTGATTGAAGAATTAGCTTATAAAAACAATATTTTCAACATACGAGATATATTTTTTTTCCTGGTGGGCTCAAGTGAATATCATCTAAGTTGAAACTGTGTTGCAATCGGTGATTGGTTGGAATTAAAAGGTATGTTCTATTAAATTCAGGGGTAAGATTTGTTGCAGCAGAAATAACAGCGGTCAACTACGGAAACACATAGAGGTAAAAACACTAATGTATTTCGCTTGACGACCGGACTAAAACTATATTTTCCCCATATTCCGAGTTTCATAACCAACCTGTCTCCCACAGGCCTGTACAATTTCGTACCGTTATACTGCGTTCCAAATGGTGCATTGAAGTGCCGACATATTTTAACCAATCAAATCGTTTCTTTCTTATATACCGTAAAATAGGGTGACTTTGCCACCAACGGGGTGACTTTGCCGCGTCACTTAGAAAAAGTTAAGAATTAACAGCTCAGCACCAATAACCAGATAGCAAAATGTTTCATATGTACTAATGATTTTACAAGTTCAGATTATATCACATGTGCCACAAAAATTGATGTATACAAATTCTGAAGGTCAAGGTCACCATGCGACCTTTATAGAACATTTTGGCAAATTTTCTACATAACTCCAAATTTGTAGGGTTTCTTCGAGACCAGCAATGATACACACCTAAGGGAAAGTTCATGTTTATTGCTATTTGGTCTTGTTTCCATGAATATATTTACTTTTTCCTGGTATTAGATTATTTAATTGAAATTTGGAAAAAAACTAATTTCCATGTGAGAATTGAAATCGCTCGGGGTCACTTTGCCATAGTGGCAAAGTAACCCCGCATTAAATTAGAACAGAAAAATTTACAAGCCACATATATTTATATAGAATCTATCACTTTACTTCAGTTAATACTGTTATTAGTATGAAAACTTGCATCTTCATATATAAAAATTTAGCATGGTATTTCCTAATAAGCCCTATTGCATAAAAACTGCAAAAGCCTATACACTGTAGATGGATATTTTTACCATTGAAGGCAATACCGTTTCGAACCAATAGAATACATGTATTTGTACCATTTTAGAATCATAGGTTTTATTCAGCCATGACTGGTTAACATTAAGTTACTAAGGCATTATCAAGCTCACAAATCTTCTCATTGCTTGGTAAACCTGTTGTTCTGTGGATTTCAGTCATTGGGCAGTATTTCTAATACAGGTGAGGGGGGTGATATATCTTATACCACAAAAACCATCACGGTCACCCACCTCCACGCAAAAACATCTCTGATGTGTAATCACACCGCTCCTCAAAGTTAATTCACATGTGTGTGCTGGTAACATACTACATTATCAAACAATAGGACTAGAGTAAATTTACATATGAATACAGGTGTAAAATAAAGTGATTCAAGTGATCATCACAGAATACTATGCATTAATCGGAACCAGATGCCCAGCGACTGTATTATACCGTATGTACAGGATTAACTGTAATTATGATCTATCACTCATTTACAAAGTATCGGTACCTTCATCACAATCTGAGCAGATACATGTATCTTGGTGAGATCATCACCATAATCCATTGTATTGGATGCAATCTGGAAAAACATGTGACTTGAAATTCTTAGAGTATTTAGCTTAGGGCATGGTTTTTTGTGACTTTTCAGTGATAACCAAGACGCTCTTGTGGAGTAAAGTTTATGACATCGTCCCATCAGTAGCATAGTTTTCTCCATGTGACACCAAAAACAGCCTATCCTAGTAGTTGTACAATATTTATAGCACATGTATTATTTTGACAATTATGTGTTCTCTTAACTTCTCTATATTTCGTAATCAAGATTATAAAGACATTAGTGATGCAGACCAGACTGGACCTAGGTGGTCCAGTCTAGCGTGGTCCAGTCCGGTCCAGGCCATTCTGGTCTGGTACCCTTGTATGGAGTTGGACTGGTCCAAAGCGGTCTGGTCTACTTACATGTGAATGAATGACCCTTTTAGCAAAATCTATACATTATACTCAGTTAGTACTATACCAGGCCCATATAAAATGGACAATAGATACATGTGGCATTGTTATTTTCAACACACATAGAAGCATACAGAGAATCGTACCGACATGTGGCAAAGTCACCCCAACCCATGGGGTGACTTTGCCACCCAACTTTTTCAGTACATGCTCTCATTCCAAACATACATGGAAAATAACCACACATGAAATATATAGCATGAAGTTACCTGATTTAAATGACTGTAGAACTGTTTTCTGAATTTAGCTTGTGACTGAATGCTACATAGAAATATGCCAAAAAGGTGGCAAAGTCACCCCGTTTTACGGTACCCCAAGTGACATATCGAATGCACCAAAAGAGATGACGGAAACAATATTATTTGATCAAGTAAAGACTCATTTTTCATAGTATTCTCGACACGGTTCACCATATTTTATTAGGTACGACGTCTGAAATGAGGATTAAACTGTAAAATAGTGGTCCAACATTTTCAGGTGTGCATTTTAATTTGTTGACATACTCGTAGATGTTTTTGAGTAGTCATTATTCGAGGTACAACATGCATTCTCGCGACTATCCATTATTACTTATTTTTGGGGAGACCGATCGGTCTTTCTAGATCGTTCGGTCTCCGGAGATCGATTGGTACCTGTGCCCGACCTGACTATAGTCTATAGACTATACTAATATGATTACGTCAGTACGGCCGATGGGGTCATTGTCACAAGGCTTCGGTCACATTCGTAGCCAACTATTTAAATCGATCACAAATGTAGCCAGCTTTTCGCCGGCGATCACATTCGTAGCCAGCTTTTCTAATTCCATGCTTTATATGGCGCGAAATATGACGTCATCGCGTTCGTGACTAAACTGCCGACGTCATGCTCCAAAACTGACTTCGTTTATCAACTTATATTGGAAAATAATTCGAGCATCTAACGACATTGATCGGAAACCTCAGGTTATTAGATGAACTAATATCAAATTAAAATGTGTGTTGTTTTTCATTCATCAACTCAGAAAAATGAGACTAACCTAATCTTGTTCATTGAGGCTCGCGTGAATATGAAAAGCTGGCTACAAATGTGATCGCCGTAGAAAAGCTGGCTACATTTGTGATCGATTTAAAAAGCTGGCTACGAATGTGACCGGAGCCTTGTGACAATGACCCCATCAGCGTCAGTACGTATGGACAACCCAAAACACGTACGTCCATCTATAAAATGATAAATGTATGTTTCATAGGAGTGCCTGTATTTCTGGCCAACTTGGGATATACGATCACGCCAGTGGGTATGGGCCGTAGGACGGCAACATGTCACTCTATGTCCAAAGGTTCGCTATTCCCAAGGTTCATTATAGTTATACCGAAGTTTCGCTATTCCCAAAGTTCTCTATATTCCTCAATATTCAGAAGGTTTTTATAACTTGTTATTTTGAAGTTTCATTCTATTATCTATATTCTAAAGTATTGAGAGGGTTCTTTATCATAAGACTCTTTTTATGAAGGAAATAACTTAAAGGTACTCAATCCGATAAGACGCTGCTAAATTACTCTTTCTTTCAATCTTTGGCTTCGGTGGGAACAAAATATTTGATTAGTGTCGAACCCACCCATCAAAGCTCAGAGTAATTAGATATCGATCTTTGCAGTTTGCTATTTATCGTGCCAGGACGAGGTCAAATGGGTGGTCTTCCAGATAAAGATGGATAACTGTAAAATCGTGGTAATAATAACTACTTGGTATTAGAGTTGTCCATCTTTTCTAGTTAATTACGCCCAGAATAGCATACCTTCAGAATAGCGAACCTTCTGAATAAGAACCTTTGGAATAGCGACCCTTCGGAATATGGAACCTTTGGAATAATGAACCTGATCCTGTATGAAGAGCCCATGACACGTCCATCAATAAATGTATACATGTTTCATGGGACTGTTTATATATACATATATAACTTAATATAAGACTGGAGTAAAGTTGAGACCAACATGTCTTTGTTAATATTGGTGCTCAGATTTCAACGAAATTTGGTGTGGTGACTCAGGGTGCCCTGGCAGAGTGTATAATGGCGTTACAGGCCTTAAAATCTGACGAGAATCGGAATCATGATTCTCACTTTGATTCTCGTAAAAAGTTGTGATTCCCTGTAGAAACGCTATGTTTTGATTCTCGCAAAATTTAATGGATTTTAAGTCCTGCGTTAGTTTTTCTAAATTTTTATTTAAACAAATTTAAATAAATAAAAAAAATATGAACATATGTGAATATTTAGGTACAAATAAACCTATTTGCACGAGAATATGTTGCAGCACCAGATATAGAGGAATGTTGGCCACAGTTAGACATGGGTCAGAGTGAGATATTGCCTCTAACATTTCTCTAATTTCCAGACCAATATCCATGGCGCCAGTCAAGAGATATTAACATATAGCACATGTTACTATATTTCTTCAAAATGCAATCATCAGGTGAAGGATGAATCTGGCCAAGCAACCAATTTTCAACGCAAAATTATTTAATTTAATTTTTGTAATCTTAAAGGTACTCAATCCAAATTAACCCTCGCAGATTACTATTTCCTTGACTTCGGAGGTGAAAAATATTTGATTCAAGTCGAGGAACCCACAACATCAAATGAAAGAATGAGATAATTTGCCAAATGACTATTGTTTTGGGGCTAAATAACTTAGATCAAACAAACTGATGTCATTGTGCAATAGTGGTATGTTCGGTGTGTTTCCTATACGGTTACTACTTATGGGTGACCCTTCTGTGAAGTAGATGATGAGAAACAAGTATTAAGGGTGGTCCCAGCTCGAGATTGCATGATTGTTCATGACTTTTGTGAGCTTATATCGTACTCTCAGATGTCTAAGCATTATGATGGTCAATAATAGTGATAGCGGAGACCTAGACTGAAATTAACAATATTGATGGAAATTTAATTCTTTTTAATTCTATTTCAATTTAATTCTATATATGTCTCTATGCGAAAAAACTTAATGATCGTTGAGAATTTTATCTGAAATTACTAATCATGCGGCACATGCTGACACTATTGTTAGGCATCTGATAGTATATAAACATTTTAATAATTGCCCAGGAGGAATGACATTAGTATAAGGGACGCAAAGGAAAATCCACCACAAAGTCATTTAAATCTTGCCATTTCAAAGTTGGATCTTCACATTCTATGACACACATTATTAATGAAAGGTACTTCATAATTTATTAACTGTACTAGTTACTTCCCTATCGCAACAGCAAAAACTTTGTACTGGTGGAATATATCATTCTTGATGGGCATAGATACATAGATATTCATGGCATGGTCTGAGAAAATGCTACTAGATTAAACATTTATATGATTGCCTCGTTAGTCATGTACATGTATAACAAGAATGTCGTGACAGTTCAACTAAGTTGGCCTGGAATTATTATATTTAGCATACATATTATTCCAATCCCAATGTGTCAAGTCGACAATAGCAAGTACGCAGGGCTATATTTAATAATTTTTCCACAAATAGCCACTAGTTAATATATATGCTAGCCATGCTGGTCAAGCTCCCGCTAAATGCTTAAGGTTTAAATCGAGAACACAGTGTTAAATCATGAATTATTTAATATGTGAGAATGCTAAAACTAATCACCGTGCATTATAATTATTATATTTAACTTGATGTGTCCATCACAGGAAACATAATTCATACACACAGATGGAAAGTTGGCCCAGAAGCATATCCTCTCACCAGTCACTGCATGAACTCTGCAGTGTGCCGAGACCAAGTGGGATTGGGAGATGTTCTTCTTTTCCTTCACTCAACAAGAAGATAAACGACTTACTTTGTTATTCACCAATTCACTGGGCTTTACATGTTTGTTACATCTGTGTGTTGACTGCTCTGTAGATGGCTAGAATTGAATTTTGACCTGAGTCACATTCACAGTGAGTGGGTGAGGCTGAGCCTGAAGTTGTTGATAACTAAATTTACTAATCTGTAATCACTAAATTGACTAATACAATCCTAATATTATTAGATTAGAAGGCCACATGACCGCTTTCACCGAATACTGCTTCCACAAGTTCCAGCTACGCGCTACGTTCAACTGTTCGTGACTGAACTATACTGTCTATACTGAGTAAATGAGTAAATCATTATCAGTCAGCTCTAAAATGTCCATTTTCTGATTTCCTTGACCCAAGTTGAGGCTTGACCTGACAGTGTTAGATATTAACTGGTTCACTGCTAAATATCCTACATAAACGTAATAAAATGCGTATATATATTTCAACAAACATAACATTATTGAATTTTATGCTCGGAGTTGATAATTTGCACTCTTTTCTCAAATTTGACCCCCATATATACATTTGTGATTATGTTATGAGCCTGGATGTCTCACTAGGCTATGGTTATGAGCTTGGATGTCTCAATAGGCTATGGTTATGAGTCTGGATGTCTCATTAGGCTATGGCTATGCCTATGTGCCTGGATGTCTCATTAGCCATTAGGCTATGGTTATGAGCCTTGATGTCTCATTAGACTATGGTTATGGGTCTGGATGTCTCATTAGGCAATGATTATGAGTCTGGATGTCTCATTAGGCAATGGTTATGGGCCTGGATGTCTCATTAGGCTATGGTTATGAGCCTGGTTGTCTGTTTGTCAAAGTAGGTTAATATCAATATGAGCCTGGATGTCTGATTAGGTTATGGTTATGAGCTTGGTTGTCGGCCGTCCTTAGGGCAAAACATTTGTATTTTTTCTCAAACTTTTCGCGATATTTATAAGTACTAGTACCTTTTCTGACAATTTTATTTGTCGGCATACATTCAAACTTTACAATGTCCCAATTTAATTATATATGTAACAATATTTCTTAAATATTACCTGACAAATGCTATTTAAATGATTAAACTAAACAAAAGTTGACTAAACAAGACAGTGTCCTCGCCAAAGCCCATATCTGGGCTTCCAGCACTCTTACATAGGGTCCAAATATGGGCTTTCAGCACTGAACCAGTTAACAATTAAATTTACTATTTAGAGAAGTAGTTAGTAGACTGAACAATTTGCCGCTTGCACTTGCAGTTGCAACTCTAAGTCTAACCAGTCCAGGTGAAAACAGACTTAAAATTGAAGAATAACAGAACAAGTCAAATTGCCGTGGTGATCAGTCTGCACAGACCAGTCCACATTTCACTCCAGTGACCTTCATTTTCATATTTTTCTCAGTCACAGATTCGTCATTGAGTTTCTTTCCGACTGACTGATTTTCACTTTTGAACTTCCAAGTTCAAGTTCAAAACAAGTTGTTGTTATTCTTCTTCTTTTAGACTTTTGACTACTTTGACTCTAAAGTCATTCCAGTAATGGGCTCGTTGTGCTATCTTCGCTTGTGCTTTCTCGTTTGTTCTTAACGCTTACGTGCTGTGATACCGTTGTACATTTAAAATACGAGCGATAACAATAACAAGCAATTCAATTTCAAATTTCGCAAATAAGAGAGCGCCACCATTTTGTAAAGAAATTAC
Organism: Siphonodentalium dalli; assembly: GCA_032622095.1. Lineage (NCBI taxonomy): Eukaryota > Metazoa > Mollusca > Scaphopoda > Gadilida > Siphonodentaliidae > Siphonodentalium > Siphonodentalium dalli. The sequence continues at coordinate 124,912,476 of CP136063.1, forward strand.
ATCATCATTTCCATGTTTCTATGGCCTGCCAGGGACGTAATTTTCAAACTTTAATGGTACGGATTCTGGCGAGTTTCGCCCGTTTCAGCTAAATCCACATTAAGCATTTAATTTTGAATTAGGTTGATTTTGTGTTTCAAATTTAATAGTGTTGCTATGGGGAGGCTGATCGAAGAAGAAAAATAAATTTGTTTTATTAATTTGTCAATTCTATTCCAACATGGCGGCCACCATAGGGCCCCATAGGTCTGAATCGCCCGGATGTAAAAACTATTTTTTCATGTTGATGGGGTATAGAAATTACTGACGTCACAACTATACTTGCGTCGCTTATGCAATACCGTAAAACAACCCTTTTGGGTTGTGAATAGTAATACAACTACTAGACTAGTACAGTCAGTCAGGCAGTAAACTGTAAAGGGTCACTTTTTATGTTTGTGCTGCACCTGTTTGTATGCAAGTACAATGGATACAAATTTATATATCATTTTGTTCATAAATCCTAGCTCTATCATATATCCTATGTGATGTTCACAAATTTTGCTCTTTCTGTTTAAAATATGCGATCAAAGATAGCACGAAATTCAGGCAATAAGGGGTAAATTCAGGCAGTTAAAGGGTCACCTTTCGTTTGAGCTGTATATATCACAATTTATGGCTGTTTGTTTGTTATTAAACCACAAATAACATGTGCAAGATGTATTTATTCCAATTAAAAGTTTTGTATAAAACACAAACTTGTTTACTAGCCTATAGACTCCATTTCAGCATCAACAGTTCTTAATGTAAACAAAACGTCCTGTAAAAGCCAGCTTTGGTCACTAGGACGTAACAACTACAGATACAGATGTTCAAAACAATTACCAAGGCACAGACGATATATATGTACGTCATCATCGGGAATTCTATGTTTTTGATGATGATAATTAGCGCTTATAGAATCACAATCAATATTAACTATACTTTTAATGCTTTCTTCTATGTATCTGTTTTGCTAGCTCATTATATGACCTGATTCCCATCCCCATATAAATATGACAGTTGAGAAGATATAATTGTTCGATCATCATTTGTCGGGAGTGTGAAATTTGAATGCCAAAAACTCCTTAGAACAATATTGAGATGGCCTGGGAGATGACTATATATAAGTTTGGTGGATATCGGCGAATATAACAATCTTATCAATGGTAGTGCATCTCGTCTCACCATCCATGACCCAAACGTGATTTAATTCATGGTAACATTAGAGAATAACTTGCATGAATTTGGTGGAAATTAATGCTAAAGATATTTGTCTCAGCTTAGGTGCAACTCCCCTCATGCATGACTTGAACGGCGCCACTTATGACATATTTAAACCACGTCCATTAGACTCATGCATGCATGCTATAATGGAGATGATTATATATAAGTTTGGTGGTAATCAGCAACTAAACAAATTCTTATCATAATTATTGCCCCCCCCACCCATCTCTCACCCAAACAGCAAATTTGGCATCTTTAACCCTTTCAGTGCCAAGTCCAATTTTTGTATCAACCCATATTTCCTTGATCATTTTTCAAATTTATTGATTATAATAATGTGATACATTGATGGAAAGAGCTCTTAGAGTTATTTCCATCAATGTATCACATTATTATAATCAATAAATATGAAAAATGATCAAGGAAATATGGGTTGATATGTAAAAATCGGACTTGGCACTGAAAGGGTTAAAGCATATGTTTATATTCCTCGTGTCATGGAGAAGAATAATGTATCAATTTTTGTGGAAATCTGCTCTAAAATAGTTTTCTTTTATCAACTGTTGGTGCTTTGGGAAGTTATATAGAACACAGACAGACAGATATTCGAAAATATATATAGGCACCACATGTGGCGTTTTTAACACGAATGATTTGATTCCTCATATCATTTGAGAAGAACATGAATGAATTTGATGGTAATTGGCATGAAACATATTTTTATCAGTTTTGGTGAACCTCCCCTCCCTATTTCAGACTCAAGTGGTGCCACTTTTGACATATTTCAACCACACAGTTAGACTCATTATGGAGATGAATATATATACAATTGGTAAAAATTGGCGAGTATACAAATTTGTATCAAACTTAGTGCCCAACCAAATGGCACCAATTTGGGCGTATTTAAAACACACGGTTACATGTAGATTACCAGTACTCGTATCATGGAGAAGACTATGTATCAATCTGGTGGAAATCGGTGCTAAACATATTGTTTATCATTGTTCTCTCTCACCCTCGCTGCACCCCTGACTCGATTGGCCCCACTTTTGACATCTTTAAACCGTACAATTAGACTCCTGAAGATTATTTATAAGTTTGGTGCTAATCGGCGCTTAAACAGATTCTTAACAAACACACTGCCCCCCCCCCCATCTCTCACCCAAACCAGCACCAATTTGGCGTCTTTAAATCAAATGATTATATTCCTCGAATCATGGATAAGAATGTGTATCAGTTTGGTGGAAATCAGCGCTAAAATATTGTGTATCAATTTTGGTGCCCATCTCCCCTTCAGTGCACCTCTGACTCAAATGACACCACTTTTGACAGATTTAAGCAACACCTTTAGACTCCTGATACCATGGGGATGATTATGTATAAGTTTGGTGGCAATTTAGTCCTGCCCCCATTTCTCATCGAAATGACACCCCCCAATTTGGTGTCTTTAAATCACACAATTAGATTCCTTGTATCATGGAGAAGAATGTGTATCAATTTGGTGGTGGAAATCGGTGCTAAAATTATTTTTATCAATTTTGGTGTCCCTCTCCCCGCTGCATCCCGGACACGAACGGTGCCACTTTTGGCATATTAAACTACAGCATTAGACTCCCCATATCATGGGGATGATTATATATTAGTTTGGTGGCAATCAACGACAATTATTTTTGCTGCCCCTCCCCTTTTCTTCTGTTGACAACAACGGTGCCACTTTAGAAATTCTAACCCGCACCATTATCATTCTCGTAAAAAGTTACCCAGGATGTTTAATAAACCCCTTTGGTGCCATCTAGATGGTCCCCTGTGAATTTCTATAGAACACAGACAGACATTGCAAATATAGATATAGATTGTTCTGAAATTTGCAGGCATGTTTAGGATCACCTCTAGATGGGAGTCATCAAATTTGAACAATGTTCAATGAAAAACATGTTCACCGGCAGCCATCTTGGATTTTACTCTTTGCATAATTAATTACTTTGGCACACCCTATAAACCACATCACTCATCCGATCATCACCAAACTTTCTTTATTAAACATGGCTGTCAACAGCCATCTTGGATTTCAAATCTGAATCCATCCTCACACCCTGCAGCCTACATTTATTGGTGAAATATTTGAAATGAAAATAATTTCATCCACACAATACAAGACATTTACATACTACAAATTTTTGGCTTTCCTTCTTTATCATTCTATTCATTGTTCAGCAAAAAAATAAACTCCTTCTCATATTGAGCTACAGTGTCTTTATACCCCCTTTTAAAAAAAAGGGGGGGTATACTGTTTTGCACCCGTCCGTCCGTCCGTGAGTCCGTACGTCCGTCCGATGTCTGTTCGTGTCATAACTTGAACAGTAGTGCTCGGATCTCAATGAAATTAGGTATGGATGTTCACTATTATGAGGACATTAAATAGAGGATTCCATCGTTTTGTTTGGATTTTCCATTCTAGAGTTATTCATCTTTGTTTTTCTGGAAATAGTGGCTTTTTGGTCCGTCTTGTGTCTGTTCATGTCGTAACTTCAACAGTTGTGCTGGAATCTCAACCAAATTTGGTGTGGATGTTCACAACTATGAGGACATTAAATAGAGGGTTCCATCGTTTTGTTCGGAATTTCCATTCTAGAGTTATTCATCTTTGTTTATCTTGAAATGTTGGATTTTTGGTCCATCTCGTGTCTGTTCATGTCATAACCTGAACAGTAGTGCTTGGATCTCAATGAAATTTTGTATGGAAGTTCACTACTATGAGGGCATTCAATAGAGGGTTCCATCGTTTTGTTCGGATTTTCCATTCTAGAGTTATACATCTTTGTTCATCTGGAAATGTTGGCTTTTTGGTTCGTCTGGTGTCTGTTCATGTCGTAACTTCGAAAGTTGTACTGGGATCTCAATGGGATTTGGTATAGATGTTCACTACTATGAGGACATTAAAAAGAGGGTTCCATCGTTTTGTTCCGCTTTTCCATTCTAGAGTTATTCATCTATGTTCATCTGGAAATGTTGGCTTTTTGGTCCGTCTGGTGTCTGTTCATGTCGTAACTTCAACAGTTGTGCTGGGATCTCAATGGAATTTGGTATAGATGTTCACTGCTATGAGGACATTCAATAGGGGGTTCCATTGTTCTGTTCTGCTTTTCCATTCTAGAGTAATTCATCTTTGTTTATCTGGAAATGTTGGCTGTTTGATCCATCCGATGTCTGTTCAGCTCATAACTTGAACAGTAATGCTCGGATCTCAATGAAATTTTGTATGGATGTTCACCACTATGAGGACATTTAATGGCACATTCAAATGTTTGTTTTGGTTTTTTGTTCTATAGTTATTCATCTTTGTATATATGAAAATGCTGATTTCTGGGTCCATATGTCTGAGTATAGCCATCATAAGTTATAGATGTGCCCACACTAGGCGGTATGCCACGAGGGGGTATGCACCGGACGACAGTCCATCTCTTGTTGACACTTTCATTGACCATTTCAACCACCACCCACCTGGCTTAAGTTACATCCCCCTCCTGCTGAAATAAGTACGTGATGTGTCGTCAAGATATCTAGCTTCAAAAAAGCCACATTTAGGCTTTTCTAACATTTGACTCTAAATAAAAATTACGACCGTGACTGTTCTGATTCTGATCAAACCAAATTATTTCAATCGATACTCTCTTTTGTATTCCAGGATTGTACTTTCTTCACAAGAAAAGAGATCTTAAGGTATTAAATTTTTGCTTTATAAGTCATCGGTCAGATCAGATTAGGGAGGTGAAGATTGGAAACTTCTCACTTTCCCCATGAAGAAATATCAAACTATACTATTCATCATAATGTAACCAACTATCTACAGTCTGAACATACAAATTAATGAAGTATGTTACTTGTACGAATTATCGTAAGTACGCACTTCCACTGTTGTCGGAGTGCATAACGAACACACGCAATATAAAATGTCCAGTTTTTATGCACTTATATATATTCCCAAAATGCAAGCATGCAGAACGCAAACAATTAATAAGAATATCAAACACACACAAACTTTTCAAGACATTTTCAAAGCCAATCATTAAGCTTGAAGTTTGGTGTATTGCCGATTCCCCGATAAATTGTTCTTTTTAATTGGACAGAGACTTTATCGATGTCCCGGCCACTGTGATAGTGATAGGAGAAGTTGCAGATATAGACTTACAGTATCGTGTTTAAATGCAAAAAAAACAAATTACAAATGAAGCGCAAGTTATCAAAAATGCATTTGAAGTGATGCTCAATGAGTCTAAAAAGGGGTTTTCTGCTGGTCTTCCACCAGAAAAATTCTGGGAAAATTCTGGGACAAACATCAAAGATGAACTTTACAATGAGGTGATTAAAATGATTCAGGTTGATCAACTCAATTTTTCAAAATTAAGGTTGATACAGAGGGTAATTACATGTATATCACAACAGTTCTGTACAATTCTTTATGGTACACAAGCAATCAACACAAGTCACAACATTCAAATCCAAGATCAAGCAGTGCACAGATTTCGAATAATCCATTCAATAAATATTCAAATCAGCCTGACAAGTTAATTGAACATCTACATGTAGTCAAAAATCTACTGGATAAAGATATACATTCAATGTCCATGTTGTGTAGTAATTTTGGACTATTCCTAAGGCCTAAAAAAAAACTTATTTATTTCCTATTACGGTGCCAAAAAATTCCAGGTAGGTAGGTAGGGATTATTTTTTTTTTGGTAATATTTTTTTATTTTTCCCCCGAACAGTTAAGAAGTACATTAATGCTTACTCTTTATACTTGTGTTAAGGTTGTCCATGTATATTGCAAGTAAACAGTTAATGCAGCACAATAATATGATAAGTATTGTCAATGTGAACAAACAAATGCCTCCCAGGCACTCAATTATGCAGCTCTCTTGTAATTATTCTCTCAGTTTAGATTGTGGTGGCACATCTTCCTCAGAGCACAATATTGACATATCAACAGGCCCAAGACATACACCATAATAGGGCTTTTCTATTACTTTATAATAACATAACTTGTATGATATTAATTCAAATCTCACTTAAATATTTGGTCATACACCTAAGACACATATCTCACATGCGCCTCAGACACATTGCACAGGGTGTAAATGTTCCTCAGACACCCCTCAACTGCACTGAAATATAAAGTCCCACACCACACTGAAAATGGTACCACAGGCAACACCTTGACTGAGGTACCACACCTCAGCATTCAAATTGGCGCCAACTTTGAAGTTCCTTATACACACTGGCATATGCATGCTTGTAAGTTTGATACATCATACACCCAAACAAACCAGTAGATAATTTCATGTGCTTTTTTAGTGCCCATCACAGAAGGGTGTTTGACTGGGGAGAGGAACTTTAAATTCTGATATAGAAAGTGTTCTACATGTATATTGCTCTCTAACAGATAAGACTTCTTCCCACAAGACATGGGAGTTGAACAAACAAGATTACCACAGGCAGGTTTTAAAGACTGCAGATTTATTGGTGAGATTGGGATTCATCTGCAACCACAAATGGACATGTATTTTAATAGAAGTAAATTGTTTTTGAAAATTCCATCTAAAATTATTGCTGCTTAATGTAAACATAGTATATAGTATATATTTAACGATATAGATGTGTTTACATTCCAATTACATGCATTAAAAAAAAAGTCCAGGTCGGCCCAATTTCGGCAGGTCGGTCGGGTAACCGGAAACACAGATGTTTTTTTTTTTGGCCTTAGGCAGATCCTACAGACGATATCCACTGTCCGATTGTCACCAAACTTCATATGTATCTTGGGGGGTGACCGCTACATGTTGATGGGAGTTTTTTTTTTTGGTGAAATTTGAAAAAAAAAAGTTCAGGTCGGCCCAATTTCGGCAGGTCGGTCGGGTAACCGGAAACACAGATGTTTTTTTTTTTGGCCTAACCATACTTTATAGTTACAGGGTGCTTAGGCTGTGTGTACATATTTTAGGTCATAAAAACCTGTGTTAATGCATCTTGGATGTAACAAAACCTACCTTAAATAAACATAGAATTGATTGTTGTTAATCTGTCTTGGTCCAACATCTATTATTATACCCCCGCTCTCAAAGAGAAGGGGGTTATACTGCATCGATTTCCCTCATCCATCTGGAGTTTATCCCTCCATTTTTCGTTCGTCCGTCCGAGCAGATATTTCATACACTGGTTGATGGATCTGAGTGAAATTTGGTATGGATGTTCACTTCTATTAGGGCATTCAACGTAGTGTTCTAAGGTTATTATACCCCCCACAACGAAGTTAGGGGCGGTATACTGGAATCGGCTTGTCCGTCCGTCGTCCATCCATCCGTCGTCTGTCCGTCCGTGGACACAAATTTGTCCGGAGTTTTTCTCAGTCGTTTTATGATCAATTTTCGTGAAACTTTGCACAGACATCAACCACAATGGGAACCTGTGCACCTGTGATTATGATGTCTGTCAGACATTTTTTGGTGGAGTTATCCCCCCTTTTTCGACTTAGAAATTTTTCGCAACATGTATAATTTTGTCCAAACTTTTATTCCTACATTTTAAGGTCAATTTTTTTTAAACTTGGCACAGATATTTAGTACCATGGGAACCTGTGCACCTGCGATTATGACGTCTGTCCGACATATTTTGGTGGAGTTATCCCCCTTTTTCGACTTAGAAATTATTTTGCAACATGCATAATTTTGTCCAAGCTTTTATTCCTATATTTATAGGTCAATGTTTTTGAATCTTGGCACTGATGTTTAGTACCATGGCAACCTGTGCACCTGCGATTATGATGTCTGTCCGACTTTTTTTGTGTGGAGTTATTCGCCTTTTTCGACTTAAGAACATTTTCACAACGTGCATAATTTTGTCCGAGCTTTTATTCCGACATTTTTCGGTCAATAGGTTTAAGATTAGGGTTAGGGTTGTGCACCTGAAATGGGAACTGTTTTTTACCCCTGAAGCCAAAGTAACATAGAGGTTTATGCATCTTTAATTTTCAAATAAAAACTTCATCTTCGGATATTTGCATGTGCTACTACGGGACGTCTCGATCGGAGCAGTAAACATTGCAAAAATTGTTGACTGGCAATGTTTCCCGCCACGAAATGAGTAATATAATCCAATGGGGAATTAACACAGTGTCTTAATGTTGGGTATAATAATGTACTAGTATATTGACTTGGATAGGCTAAAAAGTAGAAATTATTGAATTTTGAGAGAAAATGGCTATAATAGCGACATCCAGCTGGTTATTACTTGGTGACTTTTTGGAGGGATTCCACAATCACTGAAGGGCAAGAAGGGGGTACTTGCACATAATTAATAAAATTAAGGCACTTTCCACAATCTAAATACAAAGATTTAATTATACAGGTGGACAGAGATATTTAGATGCCTGCTGTTACACCGGTATGTGTAAAATAATAGTGATTTTGATTCACATAAAAATTTGTGGAGTGTGTTCTAGAATTAGCTATTATGTTTGCTTGATATGTAATTTAACCTTTTCATGATGGGAGCTGTGCTGGTGCAGCATTAAAGATCCTGTGCCTGTGCATTCTCTTATATATATGAATCTCCCATAGTGAGTCTTGCATATATAAGAGAATGCACTGTTTTACAAGGTCAAGGCAACTATTGTTAGACCATGTATTCTCTAATATATGCAAGGCTCCCAATGTGAGACTCATATATAAGAGAATGCATTGGCACAGGGTTTTTGCAAAATTTCAGGAAGCTCTCATCAGGGAAGGCTTAATAATTACTCAAAATCATTTTATATTTTTTACAGAGTCTTCAAGCGTTACAGAGAGTTGTCACCAGAATCTATACCACCATGCATGACATCTGCTGAGAGCAGTCGTTTAAAGATGGAGGTCTACCATATTGAGAGCATGTCAGAGCTCAAGGTATATTTTAAATGGATCTTTCCTTAAATGCGTTATATATGTCTGTTTATTGAGAAAATGGCAAAACATATATACATGTCTATGATGATCAATTTCATTCAATATTATCATTATTCAAACTTATGTACTCAATTGTGAACATTGTGAATTGTAATTAGCCTTTACTGTAGTGATAAACTGTTTGCTGTATACATGTACAACTAGTGCTGGGACGGTTGTCCGGATATCCAGTTACGGTTCGGTTACGCGTGTCAACCGGTTGGAGGAGGCCACAACCGGATAACCATACTATTGATAACGATGTACTATCATCGTAGTACTCCGTGTAAATGTTGCCGAAATCATTTACGGAAGTTTAAGTAACGAGAGTAAGTAATAAGAAGCCGCTTAGAAGCGATTTGGACAGTTGATTGTGTATTCATATACCCCACAACACAAGCCCGTTTGATCACCGGCGGCTTTTCCAGACATGAAACCAACAACTACACTCTGTGTCAGTCTGCGAATCACTTGCTACACATTCAATGCCAATTTCCTTTGGCGGCATTACATAACGTTCCGGCTGCACGCGCACCGCGGCATACATCAAAGCAATCAAGTCTAGACTTTTACTACGTCATCAATAGTCTGTCTGTTTTCATGAAACTGTCCCCCCCCCCCCCTTGTCATTATCATTAGTTCGTCTCAAAGCGATGGCAGAAGACCTACAAAAACTGAAATCGAACGTTTGGGGACATTTAGTCCTAATTGAAGATGACGAAGAAAAAAAAAAATGGGCAGAATGCAAGTCCTGCCGAACGCGATTCGTTTATTATGGATCAACATCCAATATGAAGTCGCACATCCAGAAAAAACACATAGGCCTACTGGGAGTGGGAACTCAGAGTATATCTAGTGATGTGTTCGATAGCTTCATTTCATAAACACTGGCTGGGGATTGTGTATTGAATCACGACGATTTAATTTTGTTTGAATTTATTTATTAAATAATTGAAGTAACATCGTGGAGCCACTGTGATTAATACATACCTACATATACCCAAACACTAGTAAACATTACTAAACAACAGTATACCTACCTTCAGTACCTTGTAGTACACGTTTGGGCTAATCGTGTCCTGAATATACACGAGGAAGGAACTATATTTCGTAGCTGAAGATTTTGCAAGCAAGCGTTGTTTATGCGGTGCGGAACTCCCGTAAACATCTATATACTAGCGCATTAGTAATCTCCTATATATTTTGAAGACCTCTGTCTGTCTGTATGTCTGTATGTATGTATGTCATTTATACAAATCTACGATTCTCGACCGATCAGGACGAAACTTGGTACGTGTGTGTAGTTTGACCAGGCGGTCATCGTTGTCGTATTGGCGAGCCTGTGCGGCGCCCGCTTCGCGCATGCGCAGACGAGATCTCGGAAACGGGTGGAGCTATCGACTTGAAATTTGCTATGTGAATGTATCTTGCCCCGGATACGAATTTTATCGGGTCGCCAAGCCCGTGAGACGCCAGCTTCGCGCATGCGCAGACGAGATCTCGGAAACGGGTGGAGCTATCGACTTGAAATTTGGTATGTGAATGTATCTTGCCCCGGATACGAATTTTATCGGGTCGCCGAGCCCGTGCGACGCCAGCTTCGCGCATGCGCAGACCAGATCTCGGAAACGGGTAGAGCTGTCGACTTGAAATTTGGTTTTTGAATAGCCCGGACAACGTCGGGCTCATCGGCTAGTCTATCTATTATATATTTTGGAAGATCTGTGTGTCTGTGTGTTCGCGATGGACTCGAAAACGGCCGAACCGATTTCGATGAAACTTGGTATGTGGGTGTATTTTTGGCCGGGAACTGGCATAGGGCTATTAATTTGCCCGTGCAACGTGACCTTGACCTTGAAATCGGGTAATTTCAAGGTCAAACGCCCGAATATCACGGGATTTCGATGAAACTTGGTATGTGGTGGTATCTTCGGTCGGAGAGTGGCATAAACCTATTAATTTGCCCGTGCGACGTGACCTTGAAATCGGGTCATTTCAAGGTCAAACGCTCGAATATCACGGGATTTCGATGAAACTTGGTATGTGGGGCTACATTCGTATGGGGAGTCTCATAAGCATATTCGTTTGCCCGTGCGACATGACCTTGACCTTGAAATCGGGTCAATTCAAGGTCAAATCGCCAATTTTGATGGGATTTCGACGAAATTTGATACATGGGGGTACTTTTGTCAACTGAGTGTTTTGGACGAGTCGAGTCATGACCCCGACCTGACCTTGACCTTCAAAATGATCAATTCAAGGTCAAATCGGGTAAAACCGGATGGATTTCGACAGGCACGTTTGTCGGGTACTTTTGTGCGGGCAGAGTTTTGGACTGATCTAATCGTGACCCCCACTTGACCTTGACCTTCAAAATGGACAATTCAAGGTCAAAGCCCGGACGAAGTCGGGTCACCTTCTAGTCTATACTATATATTTTGAGACTTCGTATATGTGTGTGTGTGTGTGTGTACTTCATAGAATCCAAAACGCGTGTACAGATTGAGCTCAAACTTCCTATGTAAGTGTCAAATCCCACCGACACGACCGTGGTCGCGGTTTAGAGAAGCTCAGAGCACCCGTTCTCCAATCTCAAATCACCGCAAAGGCACGGCGTGCGTTAATCAAGTGATTATTTAATGAGCGTTTGTTTTTGATGCATCTCTATAAAGAGCGTCTACTGCAGAGAGATATACGGAACATACATTAAAAAACATTTGTTTCTGACCAACACTGCGAGCACGGATGGCGCGCTTTGTTTTTACAGTATATAGTTATATACCGAAATCATCCCAGATAATCACGAATATAGCATCAGATTTCTCCCCAGATATACCATTATAAAGCTACTGGAATCTGCCAATCTACGGGAAATTCCAGGGAATGCCGATTGAGCTCAAACTTGCTACCCACGGGAAGTGTCATATATATGAGTGTGTCCTTTATAGACTCGAACCGATTGAGCTCAAACTTGCTAAATAAGAAAATAGCCCCCAAGCCGTAAATATCAACAACAACGATATTACTAAATACACGTTTTCGGCAATGTGAGAGTTTTCGGGGAGCCGTGATGCCAACAACAACGACCCGAAGCCCTGAATGCCAACAACAGATTCAATGCAATGTTATCTATTATGCAGAGAGATTTCACGACATTACGACGGGTACGGCAGTCTCAAAATATTATGCAGACAGATTTCCCGACGGGAAGCGTTTGTTTTAAATTCAATGCAATGTTATCGTAGAGAGATTTCACGAAACAAAGAATGCGTTGTCTGTCGTTCCTAGGAAGGGGGGATTTCTACGGGTAAATTTTTCCGCCAGAAACAAAAAAATTAATTAAAACAATTTACAATTTAATTAAAACAATTTAAAATTAAAAAAAATTAACAATAAAAAAACAATTCAGAAACAAAATATATTAAATTTAAAAAACATTAAATTCATATTCAAAAATGTCATGTTTCTGAAACAAAGCCATGGGACGAATGCCGCCAGTGGCGGGCTAACCTGCTAGTACTATATATTTTGAGACTTCCGTATATATATATATATATATATATATATATATATATATATGTGTACTTTATAGAATCGAAAACGACTGCACCCATCAAGCTCAAATTTCGTATATAAGTGTAAAATCCCACGGACACCGCCGTGGTCGCGTTTTGGAGAAGCTCAGCACCGTTTCTCCCTTCCCAATCATCAAAATCACCTCAATCGGCACTTCGGGGTTAATAGCGTTGATATATAAAGAGCGTTCGTTTCCCGCAGTGTTTATATAAAGAGCGTGATTTTCGCTATCTATTCAGATCCAAGAGGCATAACTCTACTTATCTGTATGACGGGAGTCTGAGAACGGCACAAACGTTATCCAACAAAACGTTATCGCTCAAAATAGCTCGAAATATTATGCAGAGAGATTGCCTGTCGTTCCTGGGAACGGGGGACATGTTTACAATTCAACAAAACGTTATCCAACAAAACGCTATCGCTCGAAATAGCTCGAAATATTATGCAGAGAGATTTCACGACGGGATTCAACAAAACGTTATCGCTCGAAATGTTTAGGACGGGTACCATGAATTAACTCATTGAAAGTCGTTCCTAGGAAGGGGCGCTCGAAATGTTTAGGACGGGTACCATGAATTAACTCATAGGAAGGGGTATTTCATCGGGTCAATTTTTCCGCCAGAAACAAAAAATTCATTTAAAAAATTAATAAAACAATTTAAAATTAAAAATATTTAACAATAAAAAAAACAATTAAATTATAAAAAAGAATTAAATATTAAAAAATTTAAAAAAACATAAATTAAATTTAAAAAACATTAAATTAATATTAAAATTTAATTTTTTTTTAATTTCTCTTGATTAGAAAGGCACATTTAACTCATTGAAAAGCCCAAAAAATGTCATGTTTCGGACCAACGCCGCCAGTGGCGGGCTAACCTGCTAGTCTCCTATATATTTTGAAGACCTCTGTCTGTATATATGTATGTATGTCATTTATACAAATCTACGATTCTCGACCGATCGGGACGAAACTTGGTACGTGTGTGTAGTTTGACCAGGCGGTCGTCCTTGTCGTATTGGCGAGCCCGTGCATGCGCAGACGAGATCTCGGAAACGGGTGGAGCTATCGACTTGAAATTTGCTATGTGAATGTATCTTGCCCCGGATACGATTTTTATCGGGTCGCCGAGTCCGTGCGACGCAAGCTTCGCGCATGCGCAGACCAGATCTCGGAAACGGGTGGAGCTATCGACTTGAAATTTGGTTTTTGAATAGCCCGGACAACGTCGGGCTCATCGGCTAGTATATATTATATTTTAGTTTGTTTGGACTCAAAACTGAATTAATTTATACACATTTACCACTATTTGATCGCCGTAATGGGACCGCTTTGTACGACCAAGACATCGTTTGTGATCACATGTATATCAACGTTTCCGGGACGTGTATTAAACACTTGTTTTGTCGATATAGTGACCAGTGTATTCAATCTTTTACTTTATAGGGTAATGATGGTCGCGTTAACCGGTTATGATTAAGTTAATGCCCGTGGTTAACCGTCCCAGCACTAGTACAAACTTGTTTCCTGCCTCATTATTGACTACTTTGTGTTGTCCCATCTATAAAGTATTCTGAGAACTTTCCATCTCTTCATTTTTGTGTATACATACTTTCCATAGCCTTGTTATTTTGATCAGAGAATAAAGCATTATAACAGAATAACAGAGATGCTGTTTATTCTAATTACTATTATACCAATCTGGGTTGGTTGGGTATATTTATACCCCACACTTTCAAAGAAAATTGGGGGGAGGGATATACTGGATTTACTGCGTTTGTTTGTATGTCCATCTGACCATTTGTCCATCAAGCTGTCCATCCGGGTATATATCACAGCCTTGGTTTATCGTATCTTAATGAAATTTGGTATGGATGTTTGCTATTATGACTGCTTTCAAATGACTTTGTTCAGGTTTTCCATGTAGTCCAGTGCATTTATGAGAAAATAGGGCTGAACCTCAAAATAATTGCAACACAAAAGATTTTGTTTTATTTTGGTTGAGAGCATCATAGAGTATACTCAGCTAAAAATCAACAAAAATCTGAACATGCGAAATGGCCTTTTTGAGGCAAAAAGTGGCGAAAATGATGAAAAATTGGTGAAAAATGGAGATTAATATTTTTTTTAATAACTCTTGATGTAAACATACAATTGTTATATTTTCACAATGATAAACTGTGATACAGTTGTATCCAAGATTTTGTATCATTTTTTTCTATAAATATTGATTAAATTTTCGAAATTTGGGTCAAAATTTGCCAAAATTCAGTGAAAACTGGAAGTCTACAATAACTCTTGATGCAGTTGTAAAATTGTCATAACTGGGCTTGGAAATATTGTTATATAGTTATATCCACAATTGTGGGTTTTTTTCATGTTGTTACTACAAGCAAATAATCAAAATATTTTAGGGTGAAAAGATGTAAAAATGACAAGAAATCAGAGAAAAATGGAATTTCACATTACATGTTTATGCATTAGAAAATTGCCATAGTTGGACTTGGAGTCTTGGACTGTTGTCAGTCAGTTATATATGGGATTTTCCATCAATTTTGGGACAGGTTGTGGTATCAATGACACTAAGTTGTCCATATCTTGTGGCAAAATAGTGAAAAAAGAGAAAAAATATAGAAATTCATTAAAAAAATATAGAATTTAAAAAAAATAATAAGTCTGGATAGATTGTTCTCATTTTCAGTCTAGGCCTCCATTTCACTGTTGTCGAAAGGCTGTGTGTTCAAACAGTCAACACCTTGGCATTCCCCACAAGACATAGAACACATAATTCCATGTTTTCGGCATGTGCACCTATTGCTTTTGCAGTCCGTTTTACATTTACAACGAATGATGTTCAGTAGTTCTTTTGGAGCTGGTGGTTCCTCACATTTGATAGGATTAAGCCGCCCATCCTTTAATAACCTGCCATTCCCAATCAGTTGGTTCCAAATTAAGCCCCTTCCAACACTGCACCTGGTGATAGTGTATGTAAATGAAATCCTTTTCTACCTAAAAGTCTGACACAGCAGGTTACATCACCTCTGGTCGGCGCTTTGGCAACAGTGATAAGCCTCTGAAACAAGAGTTGTCGAACTTGAGAGACGGAGCACTCATTATTATTGCTTGGGGTGTTCGCTTGAATACATAACTCATAACATCTTTCCCTCCCATGTTCATAAGGATCTTCGTGCCTATTAGTTCAGTGCATTTATGAGAATGAAGTGCCAAACCTCAAAATAATTGCAAGACAATGTTTCTTAGCAGGAATAAGTCTATTAACCAATTATAAACAACATACTAAAAATCTAAAAGGATCAAGAAAGGCGCGAAATTGATAAATTTTGTGAAATAAATTTAGTAAAATTTGGTCAAATACCCATTTTATAGCTTTTCAAGGATGTTTATAAAAAACTTCATTTTACATGTCCTTCCATTTATATATCCATTTTGTTGAGTACACAATTCTGATTACAGAACAGAAAACATTTTCCAGATACGTTGAGAATTTTTCGAGTTATGTGCCTCCAAAATTGGGAGTTTGTCTAATTTCGGAGCCTCAATTTCTGAAGAATTAGCTAAAATCCATAGTTTAGGGTCTAGTATTTTAAAGGCACGTGAGGCCTTTTAATAGTTGTCGAAAATATTCATATTTGTTCCAATCACCGTAAACAGAAAAACGCATACAGTTCGTTCATATATACCATGACCATCGCGTAAACAGCATGTTATCATAAAGATTTACTATATTTTACCTAAGCAAGAGCCTGATTGTGTTACAGAAGACAGCACAATGCTACTGGCTTATCACACACAAATGGCATAAACGCTCTTTATTAGTTCCATATCAGGTATTCACCAACAAAGAAAGCTCTTTATGTTTACCATCATAATATAAACAAACACCAGAAAAGTAACTTTTTATGCTTTTGTTTACATAACAATGGTAAAAAATATGACAATAACATACTGTTTATGCGATATTTCTTATGTGTATACGGACAAAGTTTGTCTACATTTTGTTGCTCTTTCTGTTTGTGGCGGTTTTTGACGGGTGGAAATATTTTCACAGGATACCCACAGCCAAGGCCAACCGTACCTTTAAAAACTAGAGAACAATGAAGGGATATCTTACTGTTGTATTAGTTGCCTCACTATATTGTGCACAACAAATGATTTCTTTATGCATCTATGATCGAGAAGACAAAAATATTCTTAAACAAAATGTGTGTTCCATTGTATGGACTTAGCCAAATTTGCCTTCTGACACAGAACTGGTGTGATGAAATACCATATTTGAGGTCATACAACTCAATAAATTGATATCCATATGGCCTGTATTTCTCATAACCTCTTACGTATACTAGATTAAATACACTGTGCTGGAATTGCTAAACACATATGTGCCATAATCAACTTATGGCCCTATGAATCCTTTGTATTGACTCTTTTCCAAAAATGCCATTTTGGGTGGTGTTTTTGTCCATTTTAAAGTTTGTTTTGTGCACAAATAGTAAACAACAATGAATACAATTAGTGTTTAATGTGTAAAATCATTTGAACGTTCTTCCTAAAACACTTAGTGTTGGAAAAAATATGATTACATTAGTTATGCCAATCAACATTCACTGGATTTCACATATATTTCAAGAAACTGACTCCAAATTTGAATGTTGATAATGGGGTAGGTGAAATCACAAAGGCTATGATCTTGTCACCATATTCTAGTCATTGGAGACAAAGGGTTGTTTTATTCCAGTTTGTGCAGATTATTCTTGCATGGTAAACAGTTTAGTGCTTTAATAATTATTAATGTTTATTTAGAACTTTATCAGCATGTTATATAGAACCAGCCCGAAATAATGATTCGCCATTTCGCTACAACAAAAAGGATCGTAGCTCTAAATATGACCATCAAATCAGGAAGCAGTTTACTCTGTATGAAAGAATAAGGTTTGTTGGAGCTGGGGATGTTAAAGTTTTATGCATCAAGGTCCATATTTTCTAGATTTTGTCAATATGGTTTCCCCTACCCTATTTTTCAGATATTCAAATTTGGCATCAGTTTCCAGAAAAATTAGTGAAATTCATTGACATTCATTGACATATCCAACATAAGGCATTTATTTCAACACTAAAGTGTTTCAGGAGGAAAGTTCAAATGATTTTGCACATTAAACATACATTTTTTTTTTTACACAAAAACCTTTAAAAATGAACAAAAAACGCCCCAAAATGGCATTTTTAGATGATTCGATTCTAAAGATTCATAGG
Source organism: Siphonodentalium dalli (assembly GCA_032622095.1). Lineage (NCBI taxonomy): Eukaryota > Metazoa > Mollusca > Scaphopoda > Gadilida > Siphonodentaliidae > Siphonodentalium > Siphonodentalium dalli. The sequence continues at coordinate 124,930,545 of CP136063.1, forward strand.
GCCATAATTTGATTTTCTACACCATGATTTGGGAAATTCCTTTACAATGTGTTTAACGATGTATACTTAAGTGATTATGAGGAAGACAGGGAATATGGATATATAATTATTGATTTGTATGACATCAAATATGCTATTTCATCATGCCGGTTCTGGACCACAGGCAAATTTGGCTGTCCATACAATGGTGGAACACACATTTTGTTTAAGAATATTTTTGTCCTCTCAATAATAGATGCATAAAGAAATCATATTTTGTGCACAACCTAGAGAGGAAATGACTAAATCAACTAAGAATCCCTTCATTTTGCTTTATTTTTTAAAATACAAGACCATAAAAAAAAGGATTTTAACTAATTTTGAGAAATTGAGCCTCCGGAATTGGACAAACTCCAAATTTTGGAGGCACATAACTCAAAAAATACTGAACGTATCTAGGAAAGGTTTTCTGTTCTGTAATCAGGGTTGTGCACTCAACAGAATGGATATATAAATGGAAGGACATGTGAAATGAAGTTTTTTATAAACATCCTTGAAAAGCTATAAAATGAGTATTTTACCAAATTTATTTCACAAAATTCATCAATTTCGCATTCTTGATTCTTGTTGATTTTTAGTATATTATTTGTTATGGGTTAAAGTACTTATTCCCACTGAGAAACTTTGTGTTGCAATTATTTTGAGGTGAAACCATAAATGCACTGGACTATTAAATGCTAGAGATATCCTTCTTTGTTTATCTGGAAGTGTTGGGTTTTTGTCCATCTGCACAGATATCTCAGCCATGGGTTAATTAATTAATCTGAATTAAATTTGGTTTGGAAGTTCACTAAAATTGAATTTGCATGGCCTAAACAATTTACTTTGGTCAATCCACATACAGGCATAATGTAATAAATGTAATCAAATATCATAATTGCGACTATAAACGGGTTTACTCCATAGAATACATGATATTTGTTCTGAGCACTGCATAAATTGTCAGTTGAAAGTGGTAATTTATTGTGAAAAAAGACAATTATGACAGTGTTTACATATTTTTAAAAGTATTGACCTCACCAAAATATTCTACCAATCGTAAAGTAAACATAAACAAAATCACATTGTCATAAATTTAATTAATTCTATCACGTATATCGGGTAATTTTTATTAAAATTGCATGAATATCGTGAGACATTCCGTGTAAGAAATGTTTAACTAATAAGTAATATGGGACCACTTACAATAAAAATAAACAAATAATAGTGATGGGATATATTAACAGGACACGTTGTATGAATAGTGGTGCATTTGATTGTTATGGGCATAGTCACTTGACGGCATAGAAAATGAACTTAGCCGAGTACATTGCGGAACACATCGGCTTTCAGTTAAAATGTAAACAAACATAAACAAACTGATGCTAATCCTTATAATCTGGAATATTCTATGTGTAATTTAACATCAAAGTTAGATTATTATACACCCATTAGCTGGTTTAGGCCAAAAAAATAAAGACCTGTGTTTCTGGTGACCCACCCGCCCCTATTTTGGAGCTCCCCGACGGTTTGCATTTTATTCATTTTGCTAAATTAGTACGCATCCGGTTTTATTTTCGTGCCATCTGGAAACATATTCCATGTACAAATATGCAAAATCATCTTCAATTTAATTCAATGAGTCATTATCATAATTAAGTTGTGTAAATCATGCTAACAAAACACATCAAACAACCGAAAAATGTAAATTTTATCGCAAAATAACGGACTATCACCATAGTACCGCTACCTCGAAAATAGGGAACATGAAACAAGAATAAAATGATGTATTTTAGGCTTATGGTTCATGATTGAACCAATATACGTTTATTAACTCAATTTGATATGTGAAGGGGTATTGCTTAATAGAATTTAAATGAGTTTGGACATAGACTGTCTCAACATTCTGTAGTTGAATTAGAGTGATATGTATGCATTAAAAGGTGTAACTCTAGTATGGATGCAAACATTGAGCATTTGTTGGAGGGTGGTGATTTTTTAAGCAGGTTGAATATTATTCACATACAGGCCATTACAGGGAACTCATGCTTTCACACAGCATGCTATTACGGGATAGCCACTGCAAGGGCGTGAACTCTAAATACTCACTTAAATCAAGATCATACATATATTTAGGACTATTAATTTTAATATAATAGTTTTAACTACTAGCTACATGACATAACAGCCTTCCTGGCTAATATTATTTAACATAGTTGTTTTTAAATGGACATGGCTCATATAAGCTTCTAAATTTTGGAAGGAAGTATAAGATGGATTGACAAATAAATGAAATATCAACATACTAGTAATGGCTACATATGCTATATAGTATTTTTAAAGGCTACATAAAAATACTGTCCATGGCCATAGCCATTTTCAAGCTGTTTTAAATTTTTCCCATAGAAGTGAAACAACACTCATCATTTCTACCATATCAGGAATAGAATAGCACGGAATGCTCTATTTTGTTCAATATCTTGCACATGTCACACTGTGTTTAAAGTTCTATTTGTTATGACTTCAATACGTCTTTCTGTCTGGGACATATAATGTCCGTAGAAATGTAGTTCAAGTATTTATCGACCTGTTTCGATAACGGGAAAAATTCAAAAGCATATATTATTAAGTGCATTTTGAAGCTCAACTGCCACTTGGCTTTAAGATCACCATTACTATATGCAGTACATAGATGTATGTGAAGTTTTTTCCTTGCACATTCTGAAGGAACGTTAATAGCTTATTCATGGCAAATATCGATCTCTATTGTAAACATCATGTTTTATTCAATAATTACAATAAATTACACTATATTCTAATAGAATCTACTTAGTTTTATTATTTTAATGTCAATTACAAACAAGGAGAAGTGGGCTTGGGGTAGCATTCATATTTATTTTGAGCACAATTAAAAATAAAATGAAAAAATTAAATAAAATGAAAAGCTGAAAAGCCCCCCCCCCCCCTATTTTTTTCTTGCATGTCACCAGAAACACAGATATATATATTTTTGGCTTTACAAGCAGACTTGGACTACCAGCAACCATCTTGGATATTAATCTTAGCATGACTAAATCATTCGGCACACACTACATCATAACAACTCTTATCCGATCATCACCAAACTTCATATGGTTGTTCGGGGGGGGGGGGTGATAGGAGCTATCAAATTATTTTGAAATTCATTTTAAAACATCACCACCAGCGACCCTCTTGGATTTCCCATTTAAATATATTGGTACATCCTCCAGTCGACATTGATTGGAGAAATGTTTGAAATTAAAACAATTTCATTTAAACTATAAAATCCCTTCACTGAATTGTTTTGAATTTCCTTATTCTTTATCATTCCATTGACTGCTCAGTATAAAATAAATGCCTCACCAAGTTGAGCTACAGTGACAATGACACTTTCATTGATATTCTATAGCCAGCTTGCAAAATCGTGGATTTTCGTAAATTTTACATACACCCTTGTTTTTTTCCTATAATATTTCCCTATGTATTAGTTGCCTAAAACACAACTGTGTTAATGGCTTATTTCACATTCATTCTTGTTTTTGTTCTATCCATAGGAGAACCCGTTCAAAAGACGAATATGTGAAGTATTTTCTGAGGATGGTACAGGAAACATGTCTTTTGATGAGTTTCTTGATATGTTCTCTGTGCTCAGTGAGGCTGCTCCAAGAGATATCAAAACTGCTTACTCATTCCGGATATATGGTAAATTATATTGACAATTTATTTTAAAGTCCAACGTAATGTTCGCAACTTCAAATTTTAAAGATATGAGTATTATATATCAGTGGAAAGATCATCCAAATGTCAGTCATAAAATGAAGCTGATTCTTGTCAGAAGAAATGAGCAGATAATGGAGATTTCCACAGAGGCCACACCCACAGCGGTAGTACCGCCCACTGGTAATAAGATTTTATCCATATAAATATTGTCTGTTACCTGAGATCGATTTCCGAAGTGAACACATCAGCACTTGCCCTTATGGTAACTAGCTGCTGAAACAGACTCATGTATATGATTCATGCAAATTTTGATCTTTTAAACAGTTTGATTTAAAAAAAAATTTATTTAAATTAAATTTTTAATTTTTTTTTAGATTGATATGAACTCTGATCTGCTGTTGAACAAAAAAATAATGAATTTTTTTTTAATGAGAAAACTTTTTAATATATTATATTTATTATTCATACAAAAAGTAAGTTATTGTCTTTTGTAAGTTTTAAATGCCAAAATTTTAAGTAGTTTTATGGAGTGATTTGTATGTGTCACTTTAAATTAGTTTAGTAAATATAAGTATAATGTTAAGGTTTGCTCAACATATAAAGTGACCATTGGAGGTGCTGTTGTTATATGGTCATGTAGTTCAGATGCAAATTGTGGACCAAATGCTCTTCATATGCATTTGTTCATATCACAGAGTTCACTTACAAAGCAATGAAAGCAAAAGTATTACAACTACATGAATTCCATTCACATACGTGGTGAGACTACTTTGTTTATATAAATATCGGAGGTCATATTGTTTATTTAATATAAACATGCTGTAAAACAGCTCGAAACGAGAGCTTTGGGGGGGGGGGGGGCAGTAATCCCATCATGCGAGGCAGGGGTAAATCTGTATCTGGTAACATATAAAAGTCGAAAGTCGAAAGTCCATTTGTCCATATTCCGAGGTGTCACATATATGGAGAATTCTGAATGTAAACATAATCAGGATAACCGCACGATAGTTATTTGATGTACCCATAATATATGGGTACATATATGATGCTCGTATCCTGAACAACACAAGAGACTAAATGTTTAGTGAATGATTTTTAGCTCACCTGAGACGAAGTCTCCGGTGTAGCTATAGTCATCACTCCTCGTCCGTCGTCCATCTGTCCGTCCGTCCATCCGTCCGTCTGTCCGTCCGTCAAGAATCATCTTCTCCTCAGGAACCGTAAGACGGAACAGGTTCATATTTGGTGTGGATGTTCCCTAGGTGACTCCCATTCAGATTTGTTCAAATGAGGTCACCAGGTTGATTAGTTGAGAAACCAGGGCCATAACTCATAGTAATTCTTACAATGACTTCTTCTCAAGGAATATTGGGCTGATTTAGCTTATATTTGGTACGGAGGGACCTTAGTTGACTGGGGTTCAGATTTGTTCAAATGGGGTCACTGGGTCAAATAGGGGCAGAGCCAGGGACATAACTCTAAAAACAAAAAAATTCATTTTTGCATTTTGACCTTTAATTTGGTTTAGACACATCACAGCCTCATATTTCTTACCTAGATTTTTCTTAGCACGTTCTTCATCTGTATGGATTTTGGTATTGTTTATTTAACCCTTTCCACTCTTGTTTTTATATGGAATTCATCCAAGACAGGATTACTCTAACGTTTTTCATCTGATCGACACCAAATTTGGTATATGAATTTTTGACACTTATGTATACGATCAAGTTCATATATGGGTTTGATCCGATATATTTTAACAGAGTTATGGCCCTTTATAATTCACACCTCTTTGTTATGCACTATGAATTTTTAAGAGAACACTGAAGCCTGTATTATTGAAAAAGCCAATTTATCACAGTGTGGACACCTGATACTCTGGCTGAAGACTGCTTGCTTGCTAGTTTACCATCTGTCATTACATGACATGACATTAGTTAAACACCTATTCTACAAGAATAAATAGGAATAGTCCATTGTTCATTTCTTCAAGCCTGGACATAGTGTGTCACATTTGCAGAATGAGGTTCCCAGATGCTGAAATTAGTGTTGCTACCCCACACAGCAGGCTAGCATCACCAAATACACCCTCCAGGACCTAATTCTGCTTTATAATAGGCCTCATCTTCTGGGACAAAAAACATATTTTTTAAACATGTTATAAAATTTGAAAATTTGAAAAAAGGGACACCATTATAACATCTGCAGAGTTATGAAACTTTACTCTTTAATGAAATTATGGAAACATTCCACCCTCCCCCACCCACCCCTCCCACATGGCCCAGACCCAACCCCCCACTCTGCCATCAACCAACATCCCTTCCAAGCCATATCACCTCTCAATTTAATTAATACCTCTTCTCACCACAGAAGCATATATATCTGCAAATACACAGGTCATTAATTTAGATTAGAATAATAGATGTCATCTGGGTAGTTTATGTAAACATATCTGTAGCAATTTAAAAACAAACTAGTGCTCTCAAGGTTAGGTGATGAATAATAGGTTTCCCTGACATTCAATGGTACTGTGAATGGCTTAGATTTCTTCAAGTCTGGAAATAGTGTGTCTGACATTTACAGAGTGAGGTCCCCAGATGATGAATTTAGTGTTGCTACCCCATATGGCATGCTAGCATCACCAAATACACCCTCCAGGGACCTAATTCTGCTTAGGCCTCATCTTCTGGGAAGTATCCTAAGTATCAAATTGACAGTCTGTTTTAGTCACTTTTTTCCACCTGTTCAGTTTCAATGTCCCCCTAATATGCAGAAGATAAAATGCATAATTGAGGTGCTCAATGGGTGTGTATCACCAACTTCAACTGTAGGACTTCAATCTGTTCCTAGGTTGTATTGACCATTGAGGCCTAATCAGATTGAGGATGAATTCGGTGATGCTAGCCTGCCTTACGGAATATTGTCATTAAATCCACATTTTGTGGACCTAATTCTGCAAATGTCAGACATACTAAATTCAGGCTTGGCCATTTCATATTATTTTATTAATCACCACTTATCCAGATGAAATCAAAGAAAAATTGGGGGGTATATATTGGATTAAATTTGTCTTCTATCTGCCAGGCTTCCATCCGTCTGCATGTTGGGATGTCTATCCATCCATCTATCAACAATTGTTTTCTTCTCCATATTAAAGACGGAATGTGTTTATATAGTTCAGTGTGCATGTTCCCTAGGTATCTCACAATCAGATTTGTTCAATTAAGTTCATCACATCAAATACATGTACAGTGAAACCTGTTATGAGAGACCACCCATTTGCCAAGGATAAATGGTCGTTCATGACAAGTGGTCGGCGACGACGGGTTTGACCTATTTATGTATCAGTGTAGGATGTGTCTAGGGTTTTAACTGAATCTGATGTCTGCACTTGTAGATTTTTTTTTTATATCATGAGTGATACCCACTGGTTGAAAATAATGGAGATTATATGTGTTTTACTTATGTTTAATCTTGAATAAGATATACTTAATATCAACAATAATAACAAAAACAGAGTATTATACAGGTATATGCATGTTAAATAAAATAACACGTGACAGAACTTCGTCAGAAGGAAGAAACTTTGGAAATATAATCACTAATTGAGCATTGAAACAAGTTAATTTAATGTAACATTTTGTTGTATCTTTTGTTTAATAAATATGAATCCCTAACAAACGATCCAAGCTATGATTTGGGTAAGTATAGTGGGAGAAATCAATAAAATATTCCAAGAGAAAACTGGTTTTTCCGCTGGTGGTCAGAACACCGGTACATTTTGACAAAGGTCAAGGTTGTTTCTTAGCAACTGATTGGGGAACACAACAGGGGGGGAATTAGATTCATTAAAAAATAGAGTATTTCCCCTTTGATTATAAACACAATTAAACTGGTCAGCTATTCACACACATTAATAATTTTGCCACAATGTTATTGCTTGACAAGAAAGAACTTGTCTAACTTTGGTTGAGCTGCAGGTTTCACTGATAATTGTCTTTCTTCTACGGCTGTCTCAGTGGACATAACGCAGTTAAAAACGTCATTGAAGTAATTGAAGTGCACGAGAAAGATTTGGAAATATAACTGACATTGCGGTCTATGAACCTATATAGGTAGAAGAAACCCACGTAATACAAGTCGAGGTGATTTTAAGCTTTCCGTAGATTATAAGTAAAACAATACAATTCCAGACCGTGCGTCTGCGAAGTGTAAACATGAATCCGTTCTCGAGGCCAAAGTGACTCCATAATTAACTGCTTACATAAACCCTTTTATCTACCAAATGACCCTCAAGTGTCTTCTATTCATACATTCTTAATCACCAGCGAGCAATTCTCACCTCTTTAAATATCCGGTAACCTTAATTGACATGTGAAACTAATACCCTCACGCGCATCAAACACTGACAGACTCGGTGGTTCAGAACGGGGAATAAAAGTACATAAGTTTGTGCATTTAAAGTTTTACTTTTTCGTGCACAAATTATATATTTTTTCGATGGAATTGGTCGTTCATAACAAGTAAATATTTATGTTTTGCCGCGATATACCGACCGGTGGTCGCATTAGACAGGAGGTCGCTCACGGCAGGTCGTTTATATAGCGAAAAGTGTCCGTACAAAAGGAATTTGGTCGGAAAAGACAGGTGGTCGGTCACGACAGTGGTCGTAAATTGCAGTTTTCACTGTAGGTGCGAAGCCAGGGCCATAACTCTTTCCCTCCTTAGTAATTCTTAAAACAGTTTTTTCTCAATAACCATTGGGCCTATATAGCTTATATTTGGTATGGAGGGGCCTTGGGTGACTTGGGTTCAGATTTGTTCAAATGGGGTGATTTTTAGGAATTGAGGTCCCCAGAGGGTGAAATCGATGATGTTAGTCCACCTTGCGGAATACTGTCATTAAATTCACCTGCAAAGGTCAGAAACACTAAATACAGACTCGGCTGTTCCAATATTAGTTTCTTAACCACCACTTATCCAGGTGAAATCAAACCCTGATTTTTCAAAGAAAAATTGGGGGGAATATTGATATTACTAGATGAATGGATCTCATAGATGAGGATTCACATTTGTTCTAATAGGGGCAGAGATAAGAGATTTAACACTCTATGCTGTTTGGTACTGGTATAATAATATTGATTTCTAGACAGCCTGGTGGGGGCAATGTTTGAGGCAATGGGGTGGGAGTGTAGAGAGGTGGAGATTTGACCCCCTACTTTGATAAAAAGTTAAACAGTTAAAAATTTCATGCCTGATACTACATTAGTTGTAGATTAGATGTTCACACCAAAAATAAGTTATAATTGTTCTCGTAGTTTGGTTTTATTTTCTAACATGTATGTTTTGAAACCATCAGTCCATATGTTCCTACTTCAGGTTAAACTGTTGGACCCAATTGGCCACAAATTTTAACTTTATGGGGGGTGTCAGGTTGGTAATTTTCAAATGTTTGAGAGCTTGAAGTACTGGTACCAGTCGTAAAATTCAACCTAAGAGGAATGTACAAAAGGATTTTGTGAACTTAGTACTGTGGTATGGTTGTCCTCTATAAAAGGTAAGAGGTTGGAGATTTGTCAGTGATGTGCAATTAGAAATTTCAAGGTGAAGAGCCCTGCTCATCTGAGAACATCCAGCTATGTCCATGTTTAGAACTACTTGTCTTAAGTGATTTTGTCAAGTACAGACTCTTGTAGTCTTCAGAGTCCCCGTCTACTCAGTCTTTACAGTCTGGTGAGCGACCCACAGTCATTGACTGTCTTGTTAACAAGAGCATCGCAAAAGGGCTTGGCATAAAACATCCGTGGTAATTCCAACAAATGTTCATAACTCTCATGAACATTGGCGAGCAGAACCCTAATTCGAACTTGGCCTCTATTTTTCCGTAGTAAATACATATATACAAATTGTCATTGTATTCAGTGAGACTATCTAAAGTTATCACACGGAAAGCAGATATGAATGGACGGGCGGACATACAGGCAGACCAATGACATAATACGTCCCATTTTTAAACACAGGCATTCAAAATATTATCCCATATTTATTAATATATATTTTTACACTTAAATGTACTTGTATGCATGTATGGGGCATTGGAGTTTTTCATATAAAAGATGAAGTATGATTAGAGTCTAATATATGCCCGGGAATTGAAAAAACAGGAACCGGGAATGAAACCCATTCAGAACTGGGAACCGGGAACGTTCCCGTGAAATGTATGGCTTGTATGCACAAGTTGTACAACACGGGTTATGCGCAATTCGGCTAGTTTGGGTGACAGGGATCGTAATAATGTTAATTTAGATTAACTAATGGATGATCCAAATTGTTATATTTGACCTTTTTCGGTCACATAATGGTATACAACGTACAGGTAACATAACACAAGTTGGGAAATGTAAAACCATTGTTCCGACTTCCCAAACTTCAAACGAAATGTTGTTGATGTTGTGAACTTCTCGTGGCATCTCGAAACTTATCTTTGTATGTTAATTTAAAAGAGTACAAAATAAACAGTCTACATATAGTTCGATGAAATTTTTTTAGTGTCCTGATTTTTTTTATTTTATGGGGAGTCGGATGTAGTCTTAAAAATTACATTTGGAGCAACACCAAGTCACCCAGTGACTTGTCAGTCTAGTAGCCATTGTGCTGTACATTATGTCTATGTTGCGTAACTTGCGTTATATCGGATAATCGGAAGCTCGAAATGTATGGGTATAATATTCTAACTGGACTCTACACTGACATTGACAAAACTCACAAGTTCACAACTTGCACGAAACGATTTGCTCTCACGGAAATTAGAACGCGACATCAGCAGAAAGTTCACATGCATCGCAGTCTATTCATGGCATACACCATCCATTCAAGCAACTGCGTGGGAGTACAGTCTGTGCATGTGTCACTAACAATAAGCTGAGATTGCTGATGCAACAATTGATAATTTGATACACGTTGTAAAAGTCTTGTTTCCCCACGAACGGTTCATGCCACTATGTCATGACTCGTGAGCTCGTGTCGTGAAGTCATGGCTGTGCTTGGGCCATGAGACCAAGCCTTAAGTCGTTAGACGATAGCATGGTCAATTCTACTCACACTTTATGTAGAATTTGCAGATATATAACATATATATTGCATTGTGTGCCGTGCACGGACAAATTAAACTAAATTGTGGGACGTTGGTGTCGCCTGATGTATGATATACCAAGTGTTAACAATGCACCCCATTCCCGGTTCCTACAAATCATATTCCCGGGAAACAGGAATGAGTATGGGACCCGGGAACTGGGAAATTCCCGTTCCCGGGATAAAACCCTAAGTACTCGATGTACTATGCAGTTTGCCTACCAAACTGATATCTGGAAAAAAGTGTAAACTCCACTGCTTTGTATATTGACCTATTGTATAACATTCATAAATCTGTCACACACGTAACAGTTTTTGGCGACAATAGGGTGCATATGTTTAAGATGTGTCAATATATAAAGGAACAAGATTTCATTCACTCGCAATAATTAGCATCTCCCTGATTATTAATAACAGCTAGCTTTTCTGGTTACCGTTTAAATTTATATCAGAAGGTCCCACATGTAATGCTTTTTGCGTCACACACGTAATGCAGCTAAATTTTTATTTTGAGATCAGGACACTTCAGTTCAAACATTATGTTCATCCCAAAAGTATTATTTTGAGTATCCCTTCAATAACAATAACTTTAAATAGCTTGTAATTTCTGACAGTGTAAGAATTCACAGAAATTAGGTTTCAAAATAAGCTCATCTGAAAACAGTTTTTTTCTGAGGTCACACACGTAACGCTAAAAAAAAATATTCCATCCTCCGTCATGATACAATTGGTCAATTATACTCATATAAATGTAGAATGGATCATGGCGGATAGAATGACCATACTCATGATACTGTGTACCCATAACATGGGATACTTCACAAACTATGTCAACATAAATGCCCAAAATATTCTCTGAATGTCACACACGTAACAAAATAATTACCCATTAAATGGTTTCAGAGACACACACAGTCGGCAAAAAACGTCATGAAATTTGAAGGGGTGACCTTGAAAATAGGCCCGAAATCAATATCTGGCTAGCCACTTTTTGCTGTGCGACAAACGGATTCAGCATCAGTGATAATTTTGCCAAAACTAGAAAACACTAGTCCCAATAATTCCTTTTTTAGACGACCTCGCCTCCATCTACACCTAGTCTATTTAATCAGCAATTTTATTCACGATGTATCAGATCGCTTGCATTTAGAATGATAGTATACTGTTATTTATTATGCCCCTGACCCTGAAGGTGGTTCGCGGTCTTATAGTCGATGACTCTGTTCTTCTACCTGTCCGTGCAAACAAAAGGGGTTTATGAGGTGTGGACTTTGGTATATACATGATTTAGTATAATTTATATAATCACTAATCGCTCTTTAAATTCGGAAAACCCCCTTAAAAAGGGGTTAAAGGCTCCACATCTGATATCAATTAGTATGTGAATAAGTACATATGTGTAAAGTTTCATGCTTTAGACACAAAGTGAACAATTTTGTTACCGGTACTAATATACCCCACTATTAGGGGCTATTTGGATTTATGAGCTTAAGCCCTTAAGCCTTTGTGTCCAATGCCATATTAACTGTTGTTTGGGGTCTTTAAATCAATCAAACACAACTTTATAAAAACCACGGAAAGCTGGACAAAGTCTGATGTCCATACTCTCTTGCATATCTTATTCTCATTAACCCTGGATATTCCTACATGAAATCATATACTTCTAATTATTTTCTTCCAATAGTGAAGAGTTACATAACACATAGCTATATGCACATTAAATTACTAATAACAAGAGTTTACAGAGTCAATAGATTATATAAATATTCAAACAGGCTCTTAAACCTCTTTTGTTGGTGCAATATTTGACAAACATAAGCTTGTAAAACATATAGCCCCCTAACACCCTATTGTTGTTCCGTCCGTCTGTCTAGCCATCAGTCTGTCTGTCTATCCACTAGTACATGTAGCTGTCCATCCAAACATATCACCTTGTGTTAATTATTGGATTCTTTTGTCCTTTGGCATGGTGATAGCACAGTTTTGGGGAAGGGATACCCACATACTACAGGTTTCATCCATTCATTATTACCAGCGTTACAGCCCTTGTTGGCTTGAATATTTGTGAATTTTGTCTCTATGAACATTTCAGCTTGTAATTCGGGCATAGTCGGTCTCATAACTGGGCTCTTTAGGGAATATCCAACCACTTTCTGTTTGATACTGATTCTAGAGTAGTTTTCGATGAGGAATTCAGTGGTGCCGACCGATTTTTTATAAAAGGGGCCCAAATTCCATTTTTAAGGGCCTGAACCCCAATTTTGGGATTCAGCACTTTTATCTAAAAGTTTAGCCTCCAATTATAATTTTATTGACCTATATGCATCAGTGCCACATACAGGTATCATTTCTGATATTTTCTGTACCACTATCGAACGGGATTGACCTGCAAGGAGCTCTTGACCATGAAAATCCAAAATGGCCGATTTCAAATTTGCAAAAATTTAGCAAAGTCAAGAATAATTAAAATTGTGCTACCTATAGAATTATTTTCATCTTTAACCCTTTGGAGAGTATCTGTAACGTCATATACATGACGTAATGAGTAAATTTAACGTCAACGTCATAGCAATAATTATTAACAAGTTCTGGTCAAAAGGGTCCAATAATTCGTTTTAATTTATGTTCATATTTTGTTAACGTGTGTTATCATAATCGATTGCACTTATACATTTGGGACATTATATTAATCAACATAATTCCTATAGAAATCATTTATAAATCAGATTTACTGAAGTTATGTCTACATAAAATAACACTTCCTGAAACGACATACATGTATATGTCGTTCTACTCCTCAACCGAGAAACGACATATATGTCGTTCTATTCGCCAAAGGGTTAAAGGATCAGCACCTTTGTGCTTCCACTCATGAGTGCTTAATAAGGTTTTTGGATGGAATATATTGGTCATAGTATGAAAAACAGACATTTTTGCCAATAACAAAGATGTTGAGGAAATCATCAGTTATAGGGTATTTGATCAGTAACCTAAAACTCTTGCAATAAGGTTACCCAGTGATATAATTTGAATGAATAAATTTAATTGTGAGTAGTTCATCCTTTGTTATCTGGATTTCTTGGCCTTTGATGTGAGGTGGCTGCCAAAATGGCTATAAATGGGATGACATATATCATTATCATTATAAATGAGTTCAATGTGTTATTTTCTTAAAATTTATGGGAGAACAGGATGTTTTTATGGTATTCTAATGTTGAATTGAATTATACTCAGCCTACAAGTAGGTTTAGTAAATCTTGAGTTACTACAATTTGATCAATCAGTATGATTCGGTAGTCGAGCAGGTTGTGTCTTTATCAGTCCCACAGCAATTTTGAATAAAGGTTCTACAATTTCCCTAACATGTACATTATTTTAGAACAAATAATGGCTAGCCCGGCATTATTGCTTATAGTGTGGACTGTTTTTATGGAGATTTGAACATGTATATGTATATGTACACGTACATGTAGATCTATATTTGCCCTAAATTGTTTCTGGCTCAAATTTGGGAGTTTGTAAGAAAATAAGTCATAAGAAAGAAAGCAGTTGCAGTAATACTAAAAGATATTGTCCTGTTCAAAACTAACAAATGCATGTCTATTGGTTATTGATGTGATATCCAGTAATAAAGACTGAAAATAATCCTTCATATTATTTTATAAGGGCTTCAGTCCAGTTATAATAAATATACACATTAAAAATATAAGGCTTCCATACATACAGAATATTTTCCAACTTGACAATCATTCCTTGTGTTCAATTAAGTGAGTTCATGTGAGGTTCATGGAAACTTATTTGGCAAGCTTGATTCTAAAGTGTCTAGCTTTAAGGGCTTGAAATTCAGATTGCAATCCTGTTACATGTATATTGAGTTCAGAGTGAGTTAAAAGAAAAATACAAGCATCAGTTGATATACAGATATAAATTCATACCAGACAAATCTACATTCTGCAGGAGGCATGCTATGCAATACTCTCTCTTGTTTCAACTTATCAATTACCAATGACTATTTAATGCTGTTAAATTTTATAAAGTACAGCCCATTTGAAACTGGTTTGCTGACCCAGAAAAAACTTCATTTTATTATACCAGACTGGCCATGAGAAAAAACTCATACAAGACATGGGAAGTCAGTGACTAATCGCAAATAGTCATCCACCATATTTTGTCAGATGTTTTTGTAGATCTGTGGATGTTGTAATGCAATATAGATCTCCATTATATTTGCACAATTTTTATTTTCATTTCATCCCTTTAAATTGACTTTTATTTTTTTATGTATGTATATGAGCCACTCCAAAAATAGTACTGTAAACGGTTTGGTTTGATGTTATAGGCACAGGAGATATATATATATACTTTACATATCAAATATAGTGTTCCATGCAGGTACATGTATGTTTGTCATTTGCTTAATAATAGTTCTGTGATTTACATGCAGTAACTATATTCTAGTGAAATTTATGGTCTGCACCCTGCTGTCTTTCAAAAACATGCTATGGCCATGAGTACATATACCGGTACATGTACATTGATTCTAACACTATGATTTTCAGGTTATAATCTATGTTTGAGGAAAGTTACTATGTATTTTTCATTTGTGTTGCATTTGTCAATATTAATGGGTCCCAGGAGCCCAGATGTTACTAGTGCAGAGCCCATTTAATTTTCATGAGACTGGTGGACTGCATGTCCGTACTCCTAAATAAACATACTGAGAGCTTTCCGATGAATGTCAACTAGCCATATTTCCGACTAAATCCTGAAAAGTTACCCATAATTTCTGCTGTGGTTAAGGAGTCGATTCTTATCAGACCAAGAAGGTATTGTGTAGGTTTTCAATAACCGTACTAGAATTATATTTCTACTGCCCTATATGTCACAATATATTCATATGGCAGTATTCATCCCAAGTTAAGTGATGATGCTAATAAATTTGCTATGATACTCAGGTAGAGCAAAGCGATCTGAACAAATTGAGAATAAGCCACTACATGTGGAAAACATTAAAAAACATGTATATTGTGAAATATTTTAATAATGGCTGCTGGTTGTTACAAACTAGCCATAATTGAGATGACCATTCCTGTTGTTTACCAAACATCAGCGGCGTACACATTATTAAATATTTTGAAATATATATGTACCTGAATGTTTCATACAGACTCTGGCTTTTGCAGAAATCGCTCGGATTTGCCAAACAATGCAAAAATTACCAACTTTAGGTAAAATGATGGTACTCTTTCTTATCAGAATTGCTTTGACCTACAAACATCATAGCAATCCAGCAGTACCCATCCGCATTATATAAAATTAGCAGGACCACTTAACCTTGGGTGGTATTGAAAATGAAAATATCTTTAAAATGGTAAGTTATGAGGGCTTTTAGCTATTATGAAGAATTATGTTATTGAAATTATAGACCCTCATCTTCATCAACCTGCAAGTGCTGCAACTATCATGGCCAATCAAAATTAATGTGGGACTGACAAAGGCTCATTCTACTATTGATTGAATAGTGATGATTCCATCATTTCCGAAATCTTTTTGTGAGATGAGTTGTCATAGTCCTTTTGGAAGAATTGGTTACTTCTGAAATATATACTGGTATATATGGTCATCTCTCATCTGATTACAACATGTTTTTACTATGCACCGATGCAATACCCATTTTAAGATCACAACATGTGGTTTCTGCATGAAGCAAACAGCTGGTCATTCCATTTTAGTAAAAGTGTTTAGCATGTTCCATAGCTTGGTCACTTAAATCAGATCATCAGCTGCTATATGTTCATAACAAATTTTGAAAACCATGTTCAATCTGTACATTTCTGTTGATTAGAGCACAATCGTTACCTGATTTTTAGGAAAGCACACCAATTTCCAAGGCATGTTCAAAGTCGAGAAGGGCATTTGTTATGTGTCGGGGTCAACACATTCTCAGCAGCGATTTCCAGCTAATCCCATTGTGCATGGTGAATTGTGCTCTAAGTCGGTCAGAGCATGCGGAGAGTTCTTTACTAGAATAAATCTCGTCTTCAACTTAATTGATTCTGGTAAAGAACTATGCTCTATAACCTTTACTTATTAAAATAAATTTCAAACTAAAATACAATTCAACTTAGAATATACCATAAAAGACATACTGTTCTCCTGTTAGCTATAGTTTAAATGAAATGCCACATTGCACTCATTTACCATGATATAAATGTGATATATGTCATCCCATCTATAGCCATTTTGGCAGCCATCTCATATCAAAGGCAGTGAATCAATATAGAAAGGATGAACTACTCATAAATACTTGTATTTATTCATATCATATCATTTAATAGCTATCCTTGTTTGCAGCAGTGTTGTTTGCACTACTAATCAATTACCATAAAATTTATGATTTCGTCAAAATCTTGGTTATTGAGAAAATGCCAGTTTTTCATTCTACGGCCATTACATTCCATTCAAAACCTTGTTGAGCACTCATGAGTGGAAGCACAATGGTGCTGATACTTTAAAGATGAACAAAATTCTATACGTTGCACTATTTTAATTATTCTTGACTTTGCTAAATTTTTGCTAATTTTGAAGTCGGCCATTTTGGATTTTCATGAGCTCCTTGAAGGTCAATCCCATCTTATAATGCTATAGAAAATATCAGAAAGGATACCTCTATGTGGCATTAATGCATATAGGTCATTAAAAATTCTAATTGGGGGCTCAACTTTGAGAAAAAAGGGCTGAACCCCAAAATTGGGGTCCAGGCCCTTAAAATGGAATTTGGGCCCCTTTTATCAAAAATCGGTTGGCACCACTGAATTCCTCATATAAAATTACTCTAGAATCAATATCAAACAGAAAGTGGTTGGATATTCCCTAAAGAGCCCAGTTGTGAGACCGACTAGCATGGATAAATGGATTTGGTTGTGCTTCGGTATGGTGATAGCACAGCTCGGGGAAAGGATACCAACATACTACAGCTTCCGTACATTAATATTGTCTGAGTTACAGCCCTTGTTGTCCCCCGAAGTTTTCGGAGGACTATTGTAATCAGCCGCGTCCGTGCGTGCATCCCGTCCGTCCGTCCGTGCTTCGAGCTGTGCATCCGTCCGTCCGGAGTTATAACTCCAGTAATGATCATCCGATTTGATTGAAACTTGGTATGTAGGTGTCTCAACCAAGAACACAGGTGCTCTGCAATTCTGGCTTTGATCCGATGTTCTTTTATGGAGTTATTTCCCTTTTTTTTTACTTAGAAAATTTCTCACTTTTTCGGTTTCCGGACGATATCTCAAGTTTGGACTGTTCAATGGGAGGGACCGCGCGAGGCCTCACCAGGCCGAGCTGTTATCTGATTGGTTATAGCGTTACTTCCGATTTCGCTATCGGCGTTTGTTTACCTCATCGACATACATATTTTGTACCCATCGGATCATTCTTTATACTGACGCAACAAAGATATGTCTTCAAGTGGTTATAATAATTATACCATAAAGAAACTAAAGATAGAACTTGCGAGGCGTGGAGCTGTCCTGACTGGTCGAAAACACGACTTAATAGAGAGGTAAGTTTCCAAGTTTTCGTGTACTATCCATCGTGGTCGATTTCTGACATCGCAATCGTGTTATACTTTACAAGTTCCCGAGGAATAACTCTAGCGTATATATATATTTCCATTCAATGGTTGTTATATGGCATATAATATACCATTTAACATAAATAATGTTTCATTTGTTAGATTATTTTATGAGAATTAGCCTGAATTGGTCACTCTCATCGGGTTTGTGTGAAAAAGTTACTCAGTTTCACGAAATTTTTGGGGACAATTGTGTTAAAGTTACATAGATTATTACAATTTCATGTTTTATAACAACATATTCATATTTTGCGTTAAAAATGATCACCTCCAGTATAATAATATTTCTTAATTTATGCTTAATGAGGTCTAGTACTTGACAAAACTGAAAAGTAGTTCAACATTTTTTGTATCGAATTCATTTTGTGAGATGTGCTTACCTGGTTAACTTTGGAGATTAGATTAGATTTATTCGATGGTTCAGGATAAACATGTGTACATTTATCACATGGTACATGATACACATACTATATATATGGGTATGTTTACAAATTGAATAAATATGATACATAACAGTATGTATATTATCCCCCGCTAAATTTAAAATTTGCGGGGGATATAGTAATGGGTTCTGTCTGTCGGGCCGTCCGTCCGGACATCTGTCCGGACGTCCCAAATTTGTAAGAGTCATAAATTAAACAAATGTAAATGGATTTCAAAGATTTGTGGTATATGAGTTCACCTGACCATTACCTAGAATGAGTTCGCAAGCCAGGTCTGGCCAGATATTTTACCGGAGTTATTGGACTTTGTTTATTATTTTTGTCGAATTTACCAAATAGCAAATAGACGACGTCCCAGGGCTCATTTCCACAAATCTCAACGGATTTCAAAGATATATGGTATATGAGTTCACCTGACCATTACCTAGAATGAGTTCGCAAGCCAGGTCTGGCCGGATATTTTTACCGGAGTTATTGGACTTTGTTTATTATTTTTATCAAATTTACCAAATAGACGACGTCCCAGGGCTCATTTCCACAAATGTCAACAGATTTCAAAGATTTTTGGTATATGAGTTCACATGACCAGTATCTAGAACGAGTTCGCAAACCAGGTCCGCCCAGATATTTTCAGCAGAGTTATTGGACTTTGTTTATTTTTGTGTGTGCAAATGGACGACGTCACAGGGCTCATTTCCACAAATGTCAACGGATTTAAAAGATTTTTGGTATATGAGTTCACATGACCAGTATCTAGAACGAGTTCGCAAACCAGGTACTGCCGGATATTTTCAGCAGAGTTATTGGGCTTTGTTTATTTTTTTTGGTGCAAATGGACGACGTCACAGGGCTAATTTCCACGAATGTCAACGGATTAAAAAGATTTTTGGTATATTCGTTCCCATGACCAGTACCTAAAATGGGTTCGCAAGCCAGGCTTTTTGACAAAATCCCACCTCTTGTTATAATTATAATAATTTATATTAAATATACATATGTTATAGGTAGGGTTCTGATGAGACAGATAAAGTTCAGACTGTGCAAATAATTGATGTATAAGAGAATATATAAATTTTCTCAAGAATTAATTCATTTTATAGAGGTTGCCGTCAGAATATAGGGTAAATTATGTGGCAGAAATCTGTATAAAAATAGAAATACTCATGTGACCTGAGACCATCAGGGATAACGCAAAAAGTTCTCTAAATGAGAACTTAATTCCATTGCGGTCACTGGAGCCCAATATTTCCACCTCAATTTATTATCTTGATACAATATAGCTGTCCGGAATCACTTGGCATATGGACGAGGAAAGGTTTTAGTTCTATAAGTCTCTCTATATTTACTTGATTCAATACCAAATCCATATGTTAAACAAACATTTTAATTTATCTTGTAGGTTGGAGGCATATGAGAGAAATACTATGCACAAGTTCAACGACACCTGCATATCAGTCAGAGAGAAGAATGTATACTTGTTGTGTGGACATTTGTTGATTTGTTTGTTCAGCATATAAAATATGATGAAGCATATTGCAAAGGATCTCTTCTTCCAAAACTTGAAATATTCTATGAAAACCACTACAGAGAATATGTTGCTAGTAAATTGTAAGAACTCTTGTTGCATAATAAGCCAGATCACCGAGTCGGTGCCATATTGGATCCATCCAGCCCCCATTACGCGATTAAGTTCTGGAGGTGCATTCCACATACATGTATGAATTCATGAATATTCAAAACTCAATATATGGAATTCATGAATATTCAATGCTCAATATATGGAATGCACTTCCAGAACTTTGACCTGTAGGTCTTAAACCGCGGAATGGGGTTGGATGGATTCAATGTGGCCGCGACTAGTATGAAAGTTAAAGTGACATACATTGTTGAGGATATATTTTCTTAATCAGTATGTCTAAAATCAATAAATTTATCAAAATAAATCCCAATAATTTTCGACATGTCGTATTACCATTATGGAATAGTTGCTGTATTCAATCTTAAAGAGTGACAATAAAATTAGCACAATTTGTTAACTATTGATGACCTGAAATTACTAATCATGAAACAAACAAAGATAATCCGAGATGAAATTTTCACTTTACATATGGGTAGCCTATTATTAAGAATTTTGTATGTTTTGCTCAGCCCAATCACTCTCTCAATGTGTATTCTCTTGGACACCACCCTCCTGTCATGAACAACCTCGGTTGGCTCAAGTTTACACTTTCCTTTCAACATTGTTGGTGTATTTACAGTTACATCTGATGATGCAAACAGATCCTGAATCATTATTCCGCGATCAGCCATTATTGCATCACCAGGTGAAAACTTTTCTGATACATTCGTACACAGCTCCGATCGCTCGATTATCTGTCTGTCAGATGTACTGCCACCATATCCATCACTGATATAACTTACAAGTCCCCTAGGTGTGCAACCAATCATTGTTTTAACAGTATTGGTGTTTTTATAAGAATGTGACTTGTTGTGCATATGGATTTGATGACTTCTGTGTTGGCACCTCAGTTGCATCTAGAATAACTCGTGTTTTAGGAAATAGTCGCTTGAAATCAGTTGGCATATACAAATCTATCTCTTCGTGTCTTGGCCATATGTCTATTTCTTTCAGCTGACAGAACATAAAATTTATCCATGTCAAAAATACTTTGCTGACAACACTCTTACTTATTAGAAACAAAATCCCAAGTTCAATGTCATCTTTGTCTTGCCGAAGTTTCATGAGTGTCATGAACAGCTGGTCCATGGGTGACATGACCTGACATTTATAATTTAAGTCAAACACAGCTGGTCCGAGTAAATTAAAGAATAAACAAAAATGTTCAGAATTATCGAAACCTGTGTAATAATGTATGCTCGTAGGTTCCATCATAAATCGCTCAATCCCACATTTCAGCAGCATATCGCATTGCACTGAAGCACTAGCTGAATCCATTGTAGTTTGCGTACTACAGTCCAGAAATGGTGCATCGATTATGGAAACATCTCCAGAAACTTCTTCCATGTGGTGAACATTCTCATCCTATTTTCCTATCGGTCTGACACGGAGATTCCGGTTTCCTAAACTTGAAATTCTGTGACGGAACTGCTCCATCATGCAACCTCCGGCGTTCGCCTGAAATATAATAATAGCCATGTAATATTTCATGTTAGTTCATATGACAAGTGAAGAGTGCATTTGTGTGTATATTGGTTCTGTAAATATTGTTTGGTTTGAATATTGATTTATTAGAATGCATGTCCCATGTCATTAGTGCATATTATATACACATATATTTTCACTATCTTGTAATTTGTTATGAGTATACTATATTTAAATTAGATGATAATAAAGAAATCAATTGAATCCAACATTTTGCTCATGTATGAAAGTCACCACATTTCCCCAGAACAAAAATTTACCCATCCCAGCAATACTTAATCCCATAGGATTAAGTATTATTGGAGGTGTGGTAAATTTTGTTCTGAGGACATGTGGTAGTCACTTAAATAAACAATAGCTGTGAAAAGCTATCACACCACAAGGGTGGCCCAAGGTACTTTGTTAGATAATATGATCACCCTTTATATTTTTATGTGTACACACCTGATTCAACAGTTCAAATGAAAATCAGAGGTGTTGAAAGTTCTGCCCACATTATCCCAAGAATAACAAATGACATCATAATCATTTTATACTATATATTATTACCACAACAATTTATCATATTTTCTGATTGTGGGGGTCAACTTAAATGTTCATGGACATAATAACAAATGTGGTATCGATATTAATACAGTTCTGTCAGACGAAACTTTATATCACATTTTTGTACTACGAATACAGGCGAGATTATTTCATGTTCACGCTCGTGACATTAATCGCAATCATTATAAATACTATTCAAATAACAAAATATCGAATGTTGTGTTATTTTACTCACCTAACAATGTCTGTTTGTAGTCAGATGGTAGGAAATGATCCCGACAAACAACTGGTTTTCCAATCTGACTTTCGGGTGTCCATATTTTGTTGGAATTCGGCAAATTCCTTTTCACCGCAAAAATCCATTTTCCCCTCAATTTCTTATCTTTTGGGAACCGATGTCCACCTATGACGTTTCCACAAAGCGGTACACAACAATTTGTTGGCATTGTTGGTCTCACAATTGTCCAAGCGATCGATAATTGTCACTCGTATTGTACTGATTTGTATGCGCTAACAATAGTAACACAATGTAAACAAAGCCGTCGAGAAGCAGCGCCGTCTATCGGGAGTTATCAGCGCTGTGCTTCCCATTGAAAATACCGTTTTTATGTGGATCAGTCATATCAAGATACAGGCTGAGTTCGAATTTGAGTTTGATCCGATGATTTTTCCTAGAGTTATGGACTTTTTTCGACTTAGAAAATTCAATTTTACTTGTTTTTTCTTTGGTTTCCAGATGATAACTCAAGTTTGGATTGATTAATTGGAATTTTTTTTGTGGGTCATTCATATCAAAATACAGGTCAAGTTCGAATTTGAGTTTGATCCAATGATTTTTCCCAGAGTTATGGGCCTTTTGACTTTGAAAAACAGTCTGTAAAGTTTGAGTTATTGCCATGGCTTGGTATCCGTCGTCCGTGTGTGTGTGTGTGTGCATGTGTGCGTGTGTGAGTCGTCAACAATACAGGCTACAGGTCGTACCTTTGGTCGGATCATTATGAAATTTGTCATAGCTGTTGACATCAACATTTAGACCGGAACGATTCATTTTCGGGTCATTTGGAAAAAAAATGGCCGCCAGCGGTCATCTTGGATATCAAAATTCAATCCAGGAGCACGGGCTACAGGTCGTACTGTTCATCTGATCATCATGAAATTTGTCATGTTAATATTGACATGTAGATGGGAACGAGTAATTTTGGGGTCGTTCGGCCAGATAACATGGCCGCTGGCAGCCATTTTGGATTTTACTCTTTGTATGACTAAATCCTTTCACACAGGCTACAGGTCGTACCTTTGGTCAGATCATCATGAAATTTGTCATGGATGTTAACAATGACATGTAGATGGGAACGAGTCATTTTTAGGTCATCGGCCAAAAAACATGGCCGCCAGCAGCCATCTTGGATTTTACTCTTTGCATGACTAAATCCTTTGGCATGGGCCACAGGTCATACCTTTGGTCGGATCATTGTGAAATTTGTCATATGACTGTTGATATTGACATGTAGATGGGAACGAGTCATTTTGGGGTCATTCGGCAAAAAAACATGGCCGCCAGTGGCCATCTTGGATTTCAAAATTCAATCCATTAGCCCAGGCTACAGGTCGTATTGTTCGTCTGATCATCATGAAATTTGCCATGGATGTTAATATTGACATGTAGATGGGAACGAGTAATTTTGGGGTCTTTCGGCCAGAAAACATGGCCACTGGCAGCTATCTTGGATTTTACTCTTTGCATGACTAAATCCTTTATTCATCATGAAATTTGAAATGGATGTTGACATTGACATGTAGACATTTTTAGGTTATTCAGCCAAAAAACATGGCCGCCAGCAGCCATCTTGGATTTTACTCTTTGCATGACTAAATCCTTTGGCACGTGCTACAGGTCGTACCTTTAGACGGATCATTGTCCCCCGACGTTTCCGTCGGAGGACTATAGAAATGACCCCGTCCGTGCGTCTGTGCGTCCGAGATTGGGTACCTTCATGGTGTAATCAACTCCTCCTACAGTTTTAAACGTAGAGATTTGAAACTCTGGGATATTGTTCCTAACATGTTGGTGATTTGCAACATCTATATAGCTAATCAAAAATATAATTTTTTCCATATTTTTGGGGGGGTTTTCGACTTACAAAATTTGGAACATTTTTGCCTTTTGGATGAGATTGGGTACCTTCATGGTGTAATCAACTCCTCCTACAGTTTTAAATGTAGAGATTTGAAACTCTGGGATATTGTTCCTAACATGTTGGTGATTTGCAACATCTATATAGCTAACAAAAAATATCATTTTTTCCATATTTTCGGGGGGTTTTTGACTTAGAAAATTTGGAACAGTTTTGCCTTTTGGATGAGATTGGGTACCTTCAAGGTGTAATCAACTCCTCCTACAGTTTTAAATGTAGAGATTTTAAACTCTGGGATATTGTTCCTAACATGTTGGTGATTTGCAACATCTATATAGCTAATACAAAAATATCATTTTTTCTCGTTTGCATGCGTTTGTTCATCGGGTTGTTTTGTCCAAGAAATTTTGCCAAGAAATTTTGCGGTGGTTTGCAACATCTATATACTGTATAACATTGTTGCAAATAGTATCCTTCTAACAAATCCAATCATGAAGTTTACCACTCGAGTCGGGGGACATGTGGTCTGCGACCTTTTATTATGAAATTTGTCAGGACTGTTGACATTGACATGTAGATGGGAACGAGTCATTTTTGGGTCATTGGCCAAAAAACATGGCCGCCAGCATCCATCTTGGATTTTACTCTTTGCATGACTAAATCCTTTGGCACGGGCTACAGGTCGTATATTGGTCTGATCATCATGAAATTTGTTATGGCTGTTGACATTGGGGTGTAGATAGGAACGAGTCATTTTGGGGTCGTTCGGCCTTAAAACGTGTCCACTGGCAGCCATCTTGGATTTTACTCTTTGCATGACTAAATCCTTTATTCATCATGAAATTTGAAATGGATGTTGACATTGACATACATGTTGAGCTACAGTGTCATTGACACTTTCATTTATAATTTTCTGTATGAGGGTACCTTCATGGTGTAATCAACTCCTCCTACAGTTTTGATCGTAGATGTTAGATGTTTGTTACCCACATATTGGAGATGTGCAACATGTATATAGATGACGGAAAAATTATTTCTTTACAGAATTATTAACCCTTTCGACTTAGAACATTTCAACATTTAAAAAAAATTTCTCTAACAAAGCGGCGTCAACTTGCCACGTTTTCGGAGGAACTGTGGTCGGCTGACCTTTTATTTGACTTTGAATTTGGTGTCCATACAAACATTTCAGAGCTTGTATCTCAGGCAAGTGATCATCTGATTTGGTTGTGCTTTGGTATGTTGATAGCCCAGTTTAGGGAGGAGGGATACCTACTTACTATTGGGTTCATCCATTTATTGTTACCAGAGTTACAGCCCTTGTTGGACTTAGAATTATATTGAAGTTTAATTCTGCACTGTAGACATTTTGCACTGTAATTCCAGTAGCAATGGTCACACTTTGAATGTTATTTGGAATGCTAATAGACCAGGATTGATTGAAGGATACTGACAGGTTCTGTTCATGTCTTTGTCAGAGTTATTGACCTTGTTGGAAATAGCAAGATTTTCCATCTTTGCTTAATATTTATCATTGGGTCATTTCCAGCAGAAAGTTGCATTTTTGTGAAAATTTTTAATTCTTCTAAATTTATCACTGTATTACTCAGTGGAATGGTTAGATACCCAAATTTATGAATCTTTTTTAATTTTCTCAATAACTGCCACCAATCCTAAGTTATGATAAAGAATATCTCTACCATTTTTTCAGGCCAAAAAAAGAGGATGGATTTTACCAATTTATTGTGCATTGTGGATTTTTAACCAACTGACAATATATAGGTTACTTATTACTTGATTTGTATTTGAACATGGAAACATTACTGACAATCATTATAAAGGTATATACTTTCCCATACTATTTCACCCCAAATATTCACCCAGAATATAATTCCCATTGGTTTGTCCCATCAGTCACGTTTTGTGTTCATCATGTTATGGTACACACAAACTATTAAGATACTAATACTAACTTTTGTTTTCCTACATTCACAATGGAACATTAATATAAGAAAATATGTTATCCAATACAAATACATTCAATTGTTTTAAATATAGCCATGTAAATTATGTCCCATCAGTCACAAAACATTCTCAAATATCTGAGTTTATGGACACGTATACACACAACATTGAAATGCCACAATATATGATGTTACAAAAGAAAACCCATGCGAAAGTAAAGATTTTAGTGTTTAATATCTTGATTTCTTTGAATGCTGATGTATTAATTATTATCACATAATTGTCGTAATATCGATATGTATATATGGACACCATCTTGTCTTGAGTCTCTGCGGCCACTTATTTTTCTTGCTAATAACCAAAAAAAAACAAAAGGTTGCACCACTGGAGCTGGGATAGCCACATGGTGAAACTTGAAATATAGGCAGGTCAGAAACCAAATTATGAAGAAAAAAACTGTGGAACAAACAAATTACTGGACAAGTCTAACGAAAGAGAGATAGAAATCCAACATTTTCAGATAAAGAAAGAGGGATAACTCTTGAATGGAAAATGTGAACAATATTAATGAACCCTCTTTTGAAATCCCTACTGACGCCAAACCACAAACAAATTTTATTGAGATCCGATAAACCATGGTTGAGATATATGAGTGGACGGACACATGGACAGACGCATATAATCCAGTATACCCCCCATCTTTTGGGATGGGGGTATAATTAGAGAAGACATTGAGGAAGAAAATTAGTCGGGTGAAGTTAAGTCCTGGGGGGGGGGTGCATAATTTGACCAATATCTCCTGGACTAATAAGGAAGAGTAAATGAGAAACAAATTTCTCCACAGGGAAACACCAGTACTCAACAAATCCTTCGCCATAGGTCTACGTATTTCGTTCATGACCAAAATGTGGTTTGTGCAAAAGTGTGGGGAAACCTTGCCCTTCTATAGCCTGTTTGGGGCTCAGCTTCGATCTGATTGGTTGTTGCTAGCCTGATCGATGTCAGACTGCGGTTTGGGTGAAGTTTTTTCATATGGGGTTCTCGTTGGGGTTCTCATGTGTGATGAGATACTCATGGGGTTCCCATGTTGGGTTCTCTTGTGTCATGGAGTTGCCATATGGGGTTCCTATGTGTGGTTCTTTGTGAGATATGTGGGTTAGGGTTCTCATAATTGGGGTTGCCATGTGGGGGTCCTTCTGTAGAGGTTCTCTTCTGAAGTCAGGTTGTCTTTTGTGATTTCCATGGGGTTCTCCAGTGATGTTCTCATGAGAAGAGGTTGTGTCGTGTTCTCATGTGAGACTTATAGAGTTGGGGTTCTCGCAAGTGATGTCCCCTTAAAGATAAGATTATCTGGTGGGGTTCTCATGTGAGGTTTTCAAGTTGTGGTTCCCATTGTGAAATGAGGTTGCCCTGTGGGGTTCTTGTGTGGGATTGGACGGTTGGTATTCTCATAGGGGGTTTCCATTATCAGTTTTGGTCTCTTTGAGATTTGTGGATTGGGGTTCTCATAGGAGATTGTGTTGCTATATGGGGTTCTCATGTGGAGATTCTCTTGATAGATCAAGTTGTCTTGTGGGTTCCCATGTGGGACTCTCTAGCCTTGGGATTCTCATATGAGATGGGATGGGGTTCCTATTAAGTGGGGTTCTTATGTGAGATTTGTCTTTGTCCTATATATCCAATCACATCCAGCAATCACAACAAGTATTGATGTGCTTGTATAATTCCATAACAATTATTTTTTCACCCCAGAGATGAAATGGAATAAAGCGCCCTTCCACAAACATATATAAAAGTTTAGATTTCAGTGGTGTCCCATCAGTCACAAAAGTACTGTCCCATCAGTCACGTGGATTTCTTCATAGAATTTCAGTTTCAGAATGAATGCATCACCAAGACATGATTTTTCTGTTAGAAAAATATTATGATGTTTCATTTACAATGATGATATTACTGAAATCCAATGTTTTGGATTATACCATCAGTTTGCGTAGAGGTACCCAAAAACCTTGTCCAAAACATGTCCCATCAGTCACGCGGAAAAAAAATTGACATATATGGCTACAGGATTAGTCATTTTAAAAATGGTACCTAATATTGTTAAGAGACTTGATTCACCTTCTTTTGAGCATAATTTAGTTATCTTTAATCTATTTGGATGGGCATGATCAGTTATAGAAAAAACTAAATTTATGGTTTGTCCCATCAGTCACGCGTGGAATTCACCATTGTTAGTCAAGTACCAACAATTGGATCTGAATATCTTTGGAATAGTGATAGGTCAATATGAGGGAAAGGATACAATGGGTTTTATCCATTTATTTCCTAGAGTGACGGACCTTCTTGGATTTAGAAAATATATTTTTTTCCATCCATACAAATTTTTAAGTATGCCCTCTCTCTCTAAACTGAGCATCGGCGGTATACCATGCTTGGCGTTGCGCTTGTTAATTACTAACCCCTTGTACTATGCACTTACACAAGTAGGTTGGAATTGTTGAAAAAAAATTTGATGAACCACAATAATCAATTAATCAGATAGACATACTTGTAATTTGGGTTATTTAATAATACTTTGGCTCCTTTCACAGGGTGTTTTTATTATTTGAAAAACACAATGAATAATACAGAACACCAGCTGCTAGTAAACACAATGTCACCGTTTCTAACTTATTTCAGATTTTGATGGTGATAACTACATAAATGAGAAGGATTTACAGAAGACTTTGATGTGCCTTACCAACAGTCAACTCACTTCTGAGGAGATGGAATTTGTTGTTGAGAAGGTAAGGCCAGATTTTTTTTTTGGGCAAATTTTTTAGAAAAATATACAATGACAGACTCATGGGGAGGAGAGGGGTTGCAAAAATATTCCAGGATACCTGGGGGAGGGAAAGTGGGAGGAGAGGGTCTGCATAGAAACTTTGCACACAGGGCTGATAAAAAATATCCTCCCAACCTGAGACCCACAACTCCTCTGCATGCAAAATCAATATTTTGTTCTCCGACAAATTCAGAGCCCACCCCACTTTTCCATGATTTTTATGTGTATGTATGGTACACATAATGCTGATGTCCATATCAACTGTCCGTCCGTCCATATGTCCGTCCGTCGAGCCGTCCGCCTGTCCGTCCGTAGACACTTGCTATCCGATTCGCATCGTGTTCAAATTTTATGTAAATGTTTATGATGACACACTCCTGACCTGTATAGTTTTTGGTATCGATCGGTTGATCAGTTAAGAAATTATTAACACTTTGCATCCACACATAGGCATGAGCTATGGATATGTAGGTTTATAATTACACAGCCCTCACCTGTATAATTTGGTATCGATTGGTTGATCGGTTTAATAAATAATTAACCCTGCACACAAATGCTATCTGATGCATCTAAGTCAAACAATTTTCTTCTGATCTGCCTCATATTTCTTACCTAGGTCTTTCTTAGCACGTTCTTCATCTGTATGGATTTTGGTATTGTTTAATTAACCCTTTCCACTCTTGTTTTTATATAGAATTCATCCAAGTCAGGATGACTTACATATTTTTCATCTGATCATCACCAAATTTGGTACATATGGTCCTCACCCCAAAATACAGATCAAGTTCAAATTTGGGTTTGATCCGCTATATTTTAACAGAGTTATGGCCATTTATAATTCAAGTGACTCAGATAATGTAAGTAATAGGTGCTTGCCACTAAAGAGAACTTCTCATCATACAGAGCCTGTTAGTCGGGGAGCCAATAAGGTCCACCAGCCAGTATCTCGGCATATCGTATATTCTGCAGTGTTATGTCGAAAGCACGCAAAAATGTCCGTGTCTCAGATGAAGCGCCTCCCCCAAAACGTGTGTGTATATTACATGTACATGGGGTCGATATCGATCATGACGTCTTCACGTATTTATCAAATAGTCCTAACCCAGAGGAACGGCTTCAGTCTATAAAGGACGTTAGGGACAAACGGCTCACGGAACCGATCGGGTCAAGTAAAAGAATGCCAGCTGTGTGTTCTCAAATACCTGAGAAAATAGAATGTGAACATGGTTACCATAAGTGCTGTTACAAGCATTTCATGTCACACGTTGGTGAATCGCCTACGCCACGTGCTGATAAAATGACGGGAAAACGAACTCAGCGTACAGGTCAATATGAACATACCGTCTTTGATCCTGACTGTATCTTTTGCAACGTGGTTGGCAAAATACATGTTAGAAAGGGGAGAACTCGTTCTTCACAAAACACATCTTCATTCGAACGAGATGGGTGGCAGAGGGTTTTACAACACTTGCCGAGGAGCGTCAAGATGAACGGTTGCTTCGTAGAATACGGGGCTATGACCTTTTCGCATGTGAAGCAAAGTACCATGCTAATTGTCGCAAACAATACACGTCTCTTGCATGTCAGTGGAGAAGTAAAGATGACGCGGCTAAGTCCACACAAACTGCATTGGAGGCTGCACACGAAGAAGCGTTCACGGCAGTATCTCAATATGTAGAACATAAAGTAATTGCACAACATGAAGTCGTAAAACTAACAGAATTACGAAACATATACACTGCCAAGCTGAGTAACACACCGTTTCCCAATCCAAATTACCGTGCTACCAAGATAAATGAGAAATTGGTTATACATCCCACTTTGGGTCCAGAACTTTCATTCACAAAAGTTTCATCAGCAGACAAGCTCGATTTTATAGTTGTGTTTAGTTCACGAATAGATGCAAATGAAGCAGTGGGACGTGCATATCAGATGGCATCTCAGGATAACATAACATACGTTGCACATCATTTGAGAGAGGCTGTTCTGTGCGCATTCAAAAACATCGATGAACTAACTTGGCCCCCATCCCCAATGTTACTAGAAGTGAATGAAGATACAATCCCGCCCCAACTATACACGTTCCTGAAAGCATTGTTGTGTGAAGCAACGGAACATACTTCTGTCAACAAAGAAAGGGTAATATTGTCAGTCGGACAGGACATATGCCGATCAGTTACAAATGGGCGATGGAAGCTACCAAAACATATTCTATTATCGGTCAGCCTGCACCACCTTTTTCGAAGCAAGCACTTGCTTACAATGATCAACAGGTTAGGCCATTGTGAGAACTACAGTTACTGCCTTGAACTGGAAACAGACATAGCCCTTGACAAGTCGTCAACTCTGCTCACCCCCAAAATAGCTAAGGGAGCAGAAAATATATTGTTTCACTCGGAGTGGGATAATTTTAATCAGAATTTGACTGGACTTCATGGTCCGACGACGTGTAACACGTCAGCAGGTATAATGCTGCAGGAAACATGTGCTCCACGAATCACATCGTCAGAGATCTGAACGATCGGGACGACGCAGTCTGCCTAGTGACACCTTTCATCGTCTTCCCCAAATGTCAATTGGGAAGAGGAATGGGCCATCAATTGCTATTACAACAGAACGGTCCTCAACGCCTAATGCAATTGCTTACCAGAGAGCATTGCATATATATACAATATGGGCATTTGCACGACTGACCAGCAGCTTGGCGTGCCAAAAGGTTCCAGCATTTGCTGGGTTTGTCTCAATCACAGGTGATGTGCCCAACAGGAAAACAACAATAGATTTCTATCCATCGATTGCTGAACCCATTACTGAGTATAACGTTGTTCGAGATTTGCTTCTAAAATGTGAACAAGCTACCAAGGAAGTCGGTCAGATGTACACGATCACAACATTTGATCTTGGTGTCTGCATGAAGGCGCTTCCGATTATCTGGAAAGACCCGGAAAATTACTGAGGCCATATAATATTAATCGGAGCATTTCATACGGTTATGAATTACTTGAATATGCTTGGGCATAAAATGTCTGGATCAGGATATTCTGAAATCCTCATTGAGGCGGACTTGGTGACAACTGGTTGCCTAAAAAAGGTTTTGCATGGTAAGAAATATAGTAAATCCCTCTGGTGCCTTAAAGTTGTCAGTGAAGCATTCGAAAGGCTTCTGATTCAATCTTTCTTAGACCAGAGGACAGAAGAAGACACCTCAAATGGGGATGTCTTAGTTGCATTGTTAAACAATCTAGCCGCTTCTTCATTGAAGACAGTAGTGTCCGACCCGGGCTGTGGTAAATACATCCACGAATTCCACGATTTTGAAGAAAAAGTAAGAACAGGCGAACTCGGCAAGACAGCGCAATTTTGGATGTCTTTTATCGACCATGCACGGCTGGTCTTCATGCTTATATATGCCATAAAGATAAACGATTTCAGATTATTCCACAAATGCATGGGTGACATGGCTGTCTTGTTCTTTAGTTTCGGTGGTCAAAACTATGCAAGATATTTGTCATGGTTCGATGTGTTTTTGGCCAATATAGAAACCAGTCACCCGGGTGCAAACGAATTGCTCAAACGCGGCGCCATCTCAGTGGCACGATCTCTAACCCCGGGTAATTTGTGTGCGGTTGACAAAACAATGGAGGAAACTTTTATGAAATTTGCAAAGTCTCGTGGCGGATCCTCTGGGTCCGGTTTAACTGGAATTCTTCAGAATTATGGTGCGTACCAGAGGTGGATCAGAACTACATCTGAGAGGTGCAAATTCTATCAGGCCACGCTGGAAATGACTGGACAAACGTCCGAGCTGGACATGCCTGTGTTATCGAAACACAGAGAAACGATCCCATCACAAATCAAGATCAGTGAATCTGCAGTACAGCGAGCAATGTCTGCCATTTCTGGTTACACGAACCCATTCACGATCGACGACAAAGGTCGGTTATATATCTTGTCATCGGGTGCCCCTGTGCCATTGGATGTGACGATTGATGTACTCCGAGCTGAAGAAGTTGGAACGAAGATGAAGAGTGATTTTATAGGGCAACGAATCGTTAAGAAAGAAGAAGTGGAATTGGAATTCTTTGACCGCATAACTAAAGCAAAGTTGAAGAGAATGGATGCATGTAACAAGGTAGTAAAGTTGACATCGTCTCAGGGGAAAGTGATCCAATACCAGGAGCAGGGGAATTTAGCATTCCAGTTGTTGGTCAAATCACAGTCGCTAGAACAGCCCCTTGACATCGATGAGCTAATGACATATAGTCTTTCTCCGGTTCCCCATTCACTCGGTACACCTGACGGGTTTATGGCAAAAACTGATAAGGCTAAGATGATACATCTTTTAACAGACCATTTGCCGGAGACCCAACCACCACCGACGGGTGAAACAATGTATGTGGAGGATGGGAATGCCATGATTCACTCCATGAAGGATGTGCCACCGACATTCCGTGATATTGCTCTCCAGATATTGGAAAGACTGGCAGGGAAACCATATGCTGTTTTTTCGACAGATATGTATGCAACGGACTCCATCAAGGCACAGGAACGTCTGCGTCGGGGTTCCAGTGACCGAATTCTTCTCGAAGGTGTCAACACTAGGAAACCGGCTGACTTTAAGTTATTCTTGCAGAATGCAGATAACAAGAGACAACTGTTCGAGTTGATGCGTCGTGTTTGGAAGACCGATGCAGCTGCTTCTCGCCTTTTTGGTCACATCGTTGTTCTTGTTGTTGAAGGAATAGCATACAAACTTACCTCAATTGATGGTCATGTCGTCGAAGAAACATTGGAAGATGTTACTTCCACTCAGGAGGAAACTGACACTCGTGTCGTTTTATATTTGGACTATGCACAAACACAGGGGTACAAGAACGCCGTTGTGAGGAGTGCGGATACTGACATATTTTTTATTCTCCTATACTATGCACAAGAATTGAATCAACTTGTCATCTATTTTCATACCGGTACTGCAAATAAAAGAAGGATTCTGAATGTTTCTGAGGTTGCAACTGATTTGGGCCACTCATTCTGTGAAGCTATCATTGGATTTTATGTTTTCACTGGCGAAGACTGCAATTGTGCCTTCAAGGGTAAGGGTAAATTAATTCCTTTTAGAAAATTGCAGAAAAATCCAAAGTTTCATGAGGCATTTGCAAGTCTTGGAAATTCGTGGGACGTGGACAGTGATGCAATGGTATTGTTGGAAGAGTTTGTGTGTTTGATGTACGGGTTTCCACGGAAACAGAACATCAACATAGTCAGGGCCCTTATGCTGAAGAAAATTGTCGGAGGAGGTGATTTATTGAAGGCCAAGTCTTCAAAGGTTGATTTGTCAAAGCTACCACCTTGCAAAGACTCGCTTGTGCCACACATCAAGCGTGTCAATTATCGCCTCCGACAATGGAAACTTGCGCATATCGCTGATCCACCAATTCAACACCCATGCCTTCATGGATGGACCGATGATGACGTATACCTCCAGCCAGTCTGGTCAGAAGGTCCAATATTACCAGAATGTCTTCAAGATTTGATTGAAGGATCAGAATCAGATGAGTCAGGTGACTCGAGTGACAGTGACCTAGACGATTGCGATTCAGATAGTAATGATGAGTCTGACTCTGACTAGATCACATTAATTGTCATAATTTTCTGAAATTATAGAAAATTCCCCAGTTTTTCAAATGTTGTTTCTGTAATTAGTAAGTCACTGATGACAATGCAGATGGTCTTATATAGACGCTATATTCCAATCTTTAATCTTTATGACTGTATCAATATATTTCCATTTTCGAATGTCTACTTATAAAAAAGTGAACATATTGACTAAAATATGTACAGACATATATATTTTCGTTCATTTAAACTCATTGCCGGCGGCCATTATGGAAATTTTCTACATCTGTTTCATTCCAATTTAACTATAACATCCGTCCAATAAAATAAAGCACATAGTTGTTGACATTGTGTTAACAGCATGTGTGGTTTGTCGACAAAATGAATATCAAAATCGTCTTGCAAAAAAAATTCGAAAATTTCACCCCTCTTTTTCAAATTATCTTTCTGTATCTTTTGCGGAACCCTCGCCAATGGTAAATGTCTTACAATGACGCTATAATATCACACTTGATGGGTGTATCAAAACGTTGCCATTTACTAATGACCAATTTGACGAAAAAATGGAAGATATGCTGATATAGCAATACAATTTCGCTGATGCAGGTGGACCTTATTGGCTCCCCGACTATGTCTTATTCATTTTAGATTTGTTCAGCTGGACACCAG
Organism: Siphonodentalium dalli; assembly: GCA_032622095.1. Lineage (NCBI taxonomy): Eukaryota > Metazoa > Mollusca > Scaphopoda > Gadilida > Siphonodentaliidae > Siphonodentalium > Siphonodentalium dalli. Next base: position 124,966,429 of record CP136063.1, read on the forward strand.
ATAGAGAGACAGCACATGGCTTAGCAGATGGCTAGCAGTCTGTTGATAAAATATGTCAAAAATATAATTAATGAATGGCTCTCTATTAGTTTTCTGTGCCATATTGATTAAGTTAACCCCTTTGTTGAAACAGGTTCATTAGTTAATGTACACCCAATAAGACACCTATTCTAAGGTGGACCTTATTGGCTCCCCGACTATGTCTTATTCATTTTAGATTTGTTCAGCTGGACACCAGATAGAGAGACAGCACATGGCTTAGCAGATGGCTAGCAGTCTGTTGATAAAATATGTCAAAAATATAATTAATGAATGGCTCTCTATTAGTTTTCTGTGCCATATTGATTAAGTTAACCCCTTTGTTGAAACAGGTTCATTAGTTAATGTACACCCAATAAGACACCTATTCTAAAAGAATAATTTGGAATGGTCCATTGTTTATTTTAGGGATGTTTTACAGACATTGCTGTTTATAGATATTGTTGTTTACAGACACTGTATCTTAGAAATAAATTAACCCACCCATTGTGTAGTTCCATCATATGATGTCATTGAAAATTGTTAACCCTCTCCACACATATCGTCTTCTGATGTTTTTCATCTGATCATTCTCCTATTCTATGTCCACTTTTCACTTGCATGTATTTGGGCTATTCCACGCATGACTGACGTTACAACACAAATATTTTGGCGATTCAATAGGTCATAAATTGTAGAATAATCATCAATTTAGAATATCACATAATTTTATATTGAGATATCGACCTAGAGTACAAAAATAGACCAAGATGTTTTTGACTCGATGTATTGCTAAGATTGGGTATCCCGAAATGATTTCGTGACTGACATTACATAAAAATGACATGAAATTTCACCACCTATGGTTCAGTGGATGATTCCGCCAAAGTATAGCCTTACAGTTAGCAGTTTATCATTGATATTTTTAACATTTGATTGTTCTTCCCTGGGATATAAACATGAGTACTATATAATAAAAAAGTCAATTTAATTATCCATATTTGTCTGTGACTGACGTTTAATACCGTGACTGACGTTACATATTTATCATTTTTTGTGGAATATCATAAAACACATTTTATAGTATGATGGGGGACGGTGGGTGGGCGGGCGGCGGACGGGCGGGCGGGCGGCGTGTTTTGCTTATAACTCAACCGTTTATTGACGGATTAAAAAATATTTTGGTGTGTGAGTACATATCCATGCACGTAAGCTGCAGACAAAAAATTGGGTTCGTCCGCACATTTATGACAGAGTTATGGCCCTTTGAATTTTCAGCTCGTTAGCGCGATAACTTCAACAAACGTTATCCGATTTGATTGAAATTTGGTATATAGGTGTCTCCCAAGAATATCTCGGATGAGTTCGAAAACCGGCCTGGTCCGATAAAATTTGATAGTTATGGCCCTTAATTAGTCATTTTTCACGAATTTTCAGCTTGTAGCGCGATAACTTCAACAAACGTTATCCGATTTGATTGAAATTTGGTATATAGCTGTCTCCCAAGAATATCTCGGATGAGTTCGAAAACCGGCCTCGTCCGAAAAAATTTGATAGAGTTATGGCCCTTAATTAGTCATTTTTCATGAATTTTCAGCTCGTTAGCGCGATAACTTCAACAAACGTTATCCGATTTGATTGAAATTTGGTATATAGGTGTCTCCCAAGAATATCTCGGTCGAGTTCGAAAACCGGCCAGGTCCGATAAAATTTGATAGAGTTATGGCCCTTAATTAGTCATTTTTCACGAATTTTCAGCTTGTTAGCGCGATAACTTCAACAAACGTTATCCGATTTGATTGAAATTTGGTATATAAGTGTCTTCCAATAATATCCTGGACGAGTTCGAAAACCAGCCTGGCCCAATAAAATTTGATAGAGTTATGGCCCTTAATTTGTCATTTTTCGTGAATTTTTAGCTCGTTAGCGCGCTAACTTCAACAAACGTCCTCCGATTTGTTTAAAATTTGGAATAGACATACTTGCCAAGAATATTTCGGACGAGTTCGAAAACCGGCCTCGTCCGATAAAATTTGATAGAGTTATGGCCCTTAATTAGTCATTTTTTACGAATTTTCAGCTCGTTAGCGCGATAACTTCAACAAACGTTATCCGATTTGATTGAAATTTGGTATATTGGTGTCTCCCAAGAATATCTCGGATGAGTTCGAAAACCGGCCTGGTCCGATAAAATTTGATAGAGTTATGGCCCTTAATTAGTCATTTTTCACGAATTTTCAGCTTGTAGCGCGATAACTTCAACAAACGTTATCCGATTTGATTGAAATTTGGTATATAGCTGTCTCCCAAGAATATCTCGGATGAGTTCGAAAACCGGCTTCGTCCGAAAAAATTTGATAGAGTTATGGCCCTTAATTAGTCATTTTTCATGAATTTTCAGCTCGTTAGCGCGATAACTTCAACAAACGTTATCCGATTTGATTGAAATTTGGTATATAGGTGTCTCCCAAGAATATCTCGGTCGAGTTCGAAAACCGGCCAGGTCCGATAAAATTTGATAGAGTTATGGCCCTTAATTAGTCATTTTTCACGAATTTTCAGCTTGTTAGCGCGATAACTTCAACAAACGTTATCCGATTTGATTGAAATTTGGTATATAAGTGTCTTCCAATAATATCCTGGACGAGTTCGAAAACCAGCCTGGCCCAATAAAATTTGATAGAGTTATGGCCCTTAATTAGTCATTTTTCACGAATTTTCAGCTTGTTAGCGCGATAACTTCAACAAACGTTATCCGATTTGATTGAAATTTGGTATATAAGTGTCTTCCAATAATATCCTGGACGAGTTCGAAAACCAGCCTGGCCCAATAAAATTTGATAGAGTTATGGCCCTTAATTTGTCATTTTTCGTGAATTTTTAGCTCGTTAGCGCGATAACTTCAACAAACGTCCTCCGATTTGTTTAAAATTTGGAATAGACATACTTGCCAAGAATATTTCGGACGAGTTCGAAAACCAGCCTGGCCCGATAAAATTTGATGGAGTTATGGCCCTTAATTAGTCATTTTTCGATTTTACCTATTAATTAGTCTACCGATACTGATGCACACCAATTGGCGGTAGCCACCGGCGGTAAGCCACCGAAAACGAGACACAGCATCTCTGATGCCACCTCTTGTTTAATCATTTTTATGTTTACCCATACCATGTATGGTAAACATAGTGTCGTTGTCCGGATTGACCACTCGTCGTGCGTCCGTCCGTCCGTCTGTCTGTCCGTCCGTCTGTCCGTCCGTAGACACTTTACGTGTAATGCGATAACTCAAACATTTTTTACCTGATCAAAACCAAATTTTGTATATGGGGTTTTCAGCCCAAAATACAGATCGAGTTCGAATATGGGTTTGATCCGACTTTTTTTGACAGAGTTATGGCCCTTTATCGACTTAGAATTCACGCATTCTGCCATAACTCAAACATTTTTTATCTGATCGGAACCAAATTTGGTATGTGAGTTTCTCGGCCCAAAATACAGATCGAGTTCGAATATGGGTTTGATCGTAGTTTTTATTACAGAGTTATGGCCCTTTTTCGACTTAGAATTAATGAATTCTGCCATAACTCAAACATTTTTTATCTGATCGGAACCAAATTTGGTATGTGAGTTTCTCGACCCAAAATACAGATCGAGTTCGAATATGGGTTTGATCGTAGTTTTTTTTACGGAGTTATGGCCCTTTTTTTACTTAGAATTCATGAATTCTGGCATAACTCAAACATTTTTTATCTGATTGGAACCAAATTTGGTTTATGAGTTTCTCAGACCAACATACAGATTGATTTCGAATATGGGTTTGATCGGATTTTTTTTAATGGTGTTATGGTCCTTTGACATATGATTCACACATACATGTACTTCGATAAATCAACCATTTTTCATCTGATAGGAACCAAATTTGGTATGTGAGTTTCTCAACTCAAAATACAGAACGAGTTTGAATATGGGTTAGATCCAATTTGTTATACCAGAGATATGGCCCTTTTTAAACTAAGAATTATCCAGATTATAACCCAAGTAACTTACAATTAATGAATACCTGCTTCTCTGTGAGCAAGATAAAAGACAATATAGTTTATTGCTTTGAGAGTTATTTATAGCCCTCATATGTTAGGTCTGTATAAGAGACACAGTGAATTATTGGATAAATTGATTTAGCTATCTTTTTAACCACAACTTAGCCAGGTGAATTTATTTAACTAGACCAATGGAGCTCTTTAAGTCCTTGGATGATGGGACTACATTGGATCAAACAGGGCAGAGATAGGTGATTTAACCCCTTTTACCCATTCCATGTCTTTTAACCTTTTCCATTAAATAAATAATTATATTATTTTGATATCTCACATGGCAATTTGCAACAACATGAATAGAACTGCTCACACTATGATAGTGGTGACAGGCTCTAGAGTTTAGATGTTATATTAACCCTTCTATATTGACTCATACATTCCAATAATTTGTGTTATTACTGGTTATTATGTACATTTGTCATATACTACTTTAGATCATAACAGTATACTCTATAATTCAACATTAAAAGATTATGATTCTGATCTTAACAATTTACTATCGCCAAGGGATGGGTTAAACATCTGCCGATCGTGATCGGCCTCTCGTTTTGAAATATAATGATGCACAACCATTTTAGTTTCCTACTATTGTGACACTGGGTGTGAATACTATAGTTTTAGTAACTTCTACCGTATTGCCATGCGCTCATGGCCGAAGACATTCATTTTGTTCCCAACATCCATTCCAAAGTGATTGCATCGGACAACCTCAGTCATTCTAAAGAGACTCTCATTCCATTCATGGACCAAGCATTAGAAAGTTTGCCGTCATATATGTGTCTGTATGGTCTGATGGCCCAAGTTCGCAATTTATACAGATATGTCGCGTCCGCCATTAAAGCATTAGAGGACAAACATAACCTTCATAGTATGTGGAATTTCTTTGCGACATCACACGGGAAAGGTCCGGTTGATGGAATATGTGGCTCTGTGAAACGCTTTGCGTGGAATGAAGTGAGCAGTCGGAGTCACATCGTCACAAATGCAAATTCCTTCATAAATGCAGCAAAGGACATGCGAAATGTAGATGTCCTAGAGATGACACCGGCTGAGATCGAGCGTCGTGCAAATGAACTTAAATTAGAATTGTTGTTCCAAAATGCTCCACCCATGGTGGGAATAAAAAGTTTCCACCACATCCATACAGAGAGTGGAAGCGCGAAAGGATTTATGATAACTGCCGATGCAGTGTTCACCAATGTCGATTCAAATGTAAACATCAACGACTGGTGTTTAGTTACTTATGATAACTGTCATTTCCCCCGGTGAAGTGCAATCAATAGTTGGAGACAACTATGAGGTGAAAGTTATGATGCCGGCTGGCAATTATTGGAAATGGCCCTCTAGAGAGGACCAGATATTCTACCACAAAGAAAATGTTAAGAAACTGAAACCACCAGTTCTGGTCAATGCGAGTGACCATTTTTAGTTCTATGATATCTGAATGTTAACCTGTTAACAGATAATTGCATTCAATAGAATGTATTGAACATGTTGTTTATTTGATAATAAGCATGTGAAATTTGTCTTTATATATTTATTTAATTTCTAGGCTGTTTGCTAGTAACAACAGAATAAATTACATTCATGGCGACAAGATGTCATTTGAAAATTGGGGAAATTCTGTATAAATTGTAATTATATCCTATTAACATTGATTCCAACATATAAATACTATCCTCAGTCAATGGCTTGAAGTTATGCATGATCAGAAAACAATAATACACACTTTCTAAGCAATTACTCTAGTAGCTCATGGTGGTTTTGTATGCACTTTTATGTCCAGAGCAAAACTCTTCATGAATCCACTAATTGAAGGTACACGAACAATATTTGGTTGGTGACACATTTCCCATTGAGGGCGAAATGGATCAAATGGCCACGCCCCTTTTTGCGCGAAGTACTACGTTCCGCCGTGACTATATCTCCAGAACCGTTCGACATATGGGGTCGAGTGACCACTCAAAATGTGCGGAATGGCCATATTATGGGGGGTCAGTAATACATTTTCATATCCAAAAGTCAATGGTTTTGAAGATAATTGCCAAAAACCAATAACAATCCATTTTTAAGGGCCCAATTTTGGGGTTCAGCACTTTTATCTCAAAACTGAGCCCCCAATTAGAATTTTATTGACCTATATCCATCGGTGCCATATACAGGTATCATTTCTGATATTTTCTGTACCATTATCGGATGGGATTGACCTTCAAGGAGCTCTTGACCCTGAAAATATTTTAAGGTTTTTGGATGGAATATATTGGTCGTAGAATGAAAAACAGACATTTTCCCAATAACAAAGATGTTGAGGAAATCATGAATTTTGGGGTATTTGATCAGTAACCTAAAACTCCTACAAAAAGGTTACCTGGTGATATAATTTGAATGTAGTTCTTCTTTTGTTATCTAGATTTCATGGCCTTTGATGTGAGATGGCTGCCAAAATGGTTATAAATGGAATGACATATATCACATTAGCAATCTACTTGTAAATGAGTTCAATGTGTTATTTTCTTTAAACTTATGGGAGAACAGGGTGTTTTTATGGTATTCTAATGTTGAATTGAATTATACTCAGCCCACAAGTAGGTTTAGTAAATGTTGAGTTACTACAATTTGATCAATCAGTATGATTCGGTAGTCGAGCAGGTTGTGTCTTTATCAGTCCCACATCAATTTTGATTGGCTGCATCACCATTTTGTATAAAGGTTCTACAATTTCCTTAACACGTACATTATTTTAGTAAACAAATAATGGCTAGCCTGGCATGGTTGCCTATATTTATATCCTGATATATGTATACGTGCACGTAGATGTATATTTGCCCTAAATTGTTTCTGGTTCAAATTTGGGAGTTTGTAAGAAAATAAGTCATAAGAAAGATGCAGTTGCAGTAATATTAAAATATATTGTCCTGTTCAAAACTAACAAATACATGTCCAGTTATAATAAATCCACACATTAAAAATATAGGGCTTCCATAAATACAGAATATTTTCCAACTTGACAATCGTTCCTTGTGTTCAACTGAGTGAGTTCATGTGAGGTTCATGGAAATTTATTTGGCAAGCTTGATTCTAAAGTGTCTAGCTTTATGGGCTTGAAATTCCGAATGCAATCCTGTTGCGTTGTGAGCTCAGAGAGAGTTAGAAGAAAAATACAAGCATCAGTTGATATGCAGATATAAATACATACAAATCTACATTCTGCAGGTAGCCATGCTATGCAATCCTCCCTCATGTTTCAACTTATCAAGGAAAAATGAGCACATTACCAATGACTATGATAGTCAGATGTTTTTGTAGATTTTGTAGATTTGTGGTTGTTGTAGATTTTGTAGATTTCTGGATGTTGTAATGCAATATAGATCTCCATTATAGTTGCACAAATTTATTTTTCATTTCGTCCCTTTAAGTTGACTTTTATTTTTTATGCATGTATATGTGCCACTCCAAAAATGTCAGTAAAAGTACTGTAAACCATTTGGTTTGATGTTATAGGCACAGGAGATATATATATATATATATATATATATACTTTACATGTCAAATATTGTGAACCATGCAGGTACGTGTATGTGTGTCAGTCGCCTTATGTGTGTGATATACATACAGTAACTACATGTATATTCTAGTGAATTTATGGTCTGCACTCTGCAGTATTTCAAAAACATGCTATGGCCATGCCTACGTATACGTATGTACACTGATTCTAACACAATGATTGTCAGGTTATAATCTATGTTTGAGGAAAGTTACTATGTATTTTTCATTTGTGCTGCATTTGTCAATATTAATGGGTCCCAAGAGCCCATATGTTACTAGTGCAGAGCCCATTTAATTTTCACGAGACTGGTGGACTTCATGTCTATACTCCTAAATAAACATGACTCTGAGTCTTATCAGACCAAGACGGTATTGTGTAGGTTTTACTAGAATTATATTTAGAAAAGACTCAACCATTATTTTTCCACTGCCCTATATATCACAATATATTCATTTGGCAGTATTCATCCCAAGTTTAGTGGTGATGCTAATATATTTGGTATGATATTCAGGTAGAGCAAAGCGATCTGAACAAATCGAGGATAAGCCACTATGTGTAGAAAACATTAAAAAACATGTATATTGTGAAATATTTCAACAATGGGTGCTGGTTTTTACAAACTGGCCATAATTGAGATGATTATTCCTGTTGTTTACCAAACATCAGCGTACACATTAAATATTTTGAAGTATATATGTTCTTGAATGTTTCATACAGACACTGACTTTTGCTCGGATTAGCCAAACAATGCAAAAATAACCAACCGTAGGTAAAATGAAAGTGTCAATGACACTGTAGCTCAACTTAGGTAGGGGAATAATTTAATGGTCGACAGTATAAATGGAGGAATAGGAAAAGTGCTAATTGAAATGTCTAAGTAAGACTAGATGTACATGTCAATATCAACATTCATAACAGGTTTCATAATGATCGGATCAGGGATGTGGTGATTATGGTGTGCCAAATGATTTATTTATGCAAAGAGTAAATTCTAAAATGGCCACCGGCAGCCATGTTTTTTTCCGAATTACCCCAAAATGACTTGTTCCCATCTACAGCCTTTACAAATCTCATAATGATCTGATCAAAGGTATGACCTGTAGCCTATGCCAATGGATTTAGTCATGCAAAGAGTAAAATCCAAGATGGCTGCTGGCGGCCATGTTTTTGCGGCTGAACGACCCCAAAATGACTCGTTTCCCCATCTACATGTCATTGTTAACATACATGACAAATTTCATGAAGTTCCGACCAAAGCTACGACCTGTAGCCCGCACCAAAGGATTTATTCATGCAAAGAGTAAAATCCAATATGCTGCTGGCGGACATGTTTTTTAAGCCAAACGACTCCAAAATGACTCATTCCCATCTACATGTTAATATTAACATCCATGATAAATATCATGATGATCAGACAAACAGTACGACCTGTAGCCCGTGCCAATGGATTGAATTTTGAAATCCAAGATGGCTGCCAGTGGCCATGTTTTTTGGCCGTATGACCCCAAAATGTCAATATCAATATTCATGACAAATTTCATAAAGGTCAGACCAAAGGTACGACCTGTAACCCGTGCCAAAGGATTTAGTCATGCAAAGAGTAAAATCCAAGATGGCTGCTGGCGGCCATGTTTTTTTGCCGAACGACCCCAAAATCACTCGTTCCCATCTACATGTCAATGTCAACATTCATGACAAAATTCATAAAGATCAGACCATAGGTACGACCTGTAGCCCGCGCCAAAGGATTTAGTCATGCAAAGAGTAAAATCCAAGATGGCTGCCAGCGGCCATGGTTTTTGGGCCGAACGACCCCAAAATGACTCGTTCCCATCTACATGTCAATATTAACATCCATTACAAATTTCATAATGATCAGACGAACAGTACGACCTGTAGCCCGCGCCAATGGATTGAATTTTGAAATCCAAAATGGCCACCAGCGGCCATGTTTTTTGGCCGAATGACCCCTAAATGACTCGTTCCCATCTACATGTCAATGTCAACATTCATGACAAAATTCATAAAGATCAGACCATAGGTACGACCTGTAGCCCGCGCCAAAGGATTTAGTCATGCAAAGAGTAAAATCCAAGATGGCTGCTGGCGGCCATGTTTTTTGGCCGAAAAACCCAAAAATCACTCGTTCCCATCTACATGTCATTGTTAACATCCATGACAAATTTCATGAAGTTCTGATCAAAACTACGACCTGTAGCCTGCGCCAAAGGATTTAGTCATGCAAAGAGTAAAATCCAAGATGGCTGCCAGCGGCCATGTTTTTTGGCCGAACGACCCCAAAATGACTCGTTCCCATCTACATGTCAATATTAACATCCATGACAAATTTCATAATGATCAGACGAACAGTACAACCTGTAGCCCGCGCCAATGGATTGAATTTTGAAATCCAAAATGGCCACCAGCGGCCATGTTTTTTGGCCGAATGACCCCAAAATGACTCGTTCCCATCTACATGTCAATGTCAACATTCATGACAAAATTCATAAAGATCAGACCATAGGTACGACCTGTAGCCCGCGCCAAAGGATTTAGTCATGCAAAGAGTAAAATCCAAGATGGCTGCTGGCGGCCATGTTTTTTGGCCGAACAACCCCAAAATCACTCGTTCCCATCTACATGTCATTGTTAACATCCATGACAAATTTTATGAAGTTCTGATCAAAACTACGACCTGTAGCCTGCGCCAAAGGATTTAGTCATGCAAAGAGTAAAATCCAAGATGGCTGCCAGCGGCCATGTTTTTTGGGCCGAACGACTCCAAAATGACTCGTTCCCATCTACATGTCATTATTAACATCAATGACAAATTTCATGATGATCAGATGGACAGTACGACCTGTAGCCCGCGCCAATGGATTGAATCTTGAAATCCAAGATGGCTGCCAGCGGCCATGTTTTTTGGCCGAATGACCCCAAAATGACTCGTTCCCATCTACATGTCAATGTCAACATTCATGACAAATGTCATGAAGATCAGACCAAAGGTACAACCTGTAGCCCGCGCCAAAGGAAATTGTTGACGGACACACGGACGACGGACGCCAAACCATGGCAATAGCTCAAACTTACAAAAGTAAGTTGAGCTAATGATGGTACTTAACAGAATCGCTTTGACCTACAAACATCATAGCAATCCAGCAGTACCCATCAGCATAATATAAAATTAGCAGGACCACTTAACCTGGGGTGGTATTGAAAATGAAAACCTATTATGAATAATTATGTTAGTGAAATTATAGACCCTCATCTTCTCCAACCTGCAAGTTGTGCAACTATCATGGCCAATCAAAACTAATTCCATCATTTCCTAAAACTTTTTGTGAGATGAGGTGTCCTTTTGGAAGAATTGATTACTTCAGAAATATATACTGTTATATATGGTCATCTCTCATCTGATTACAACATGTTTTTACTATGCCCAGATGCAATACCCATTTTAGGATCGCAACATGTGGCTGCTGCATGAAGCAAACAGCTGGTCATTCCATTTAGTAAAAGTGTTTAGCATGTTTCATAGCTTGGTCACTTAAATCAGATCAGCTGTTAAATGTTGATAACAAATTTTGAAAACCTGTTTTGTTCAATCTGTACATTTCTGTTGATTAGAGCACAATTGTTACCTGATTTTTGGTAAATCACACCAGTTTCCAAGGCATGTTCAGTCATGAAGAGCTCATGTTGTGTGTCGGGGTCAACACATCCTCAGCAGCAATTTCCAGCTAATCCCATTGTGTGTGGTTAATTGTGCTCTTAAGTCGATCAGAGAATTTGGATAGTTCTTTAAAAAGTGTCATATATATACTGTGGCCTTGGTGGTATTGTATACTTGTGGTGCGTAACATGCTGAAATCGGTTTTTGGCAATTATCTTAAAAAACATTGACTTTTGGACATGAAAATGTATTACTGACCCCCCATAATATGGATTTTCAGGGTCAAGAGCTCCTTGAAGGTCAATCCCATCCGATAATGGTACAGAAATTATACCTATATGTGGTACTGATGGATATAGATCAATAAAATTCGAATTGGGGGCTCAGCTTTGAGATAAAAGTGCTGAACCCCAAAATTGGGCCCTTAAAAATGGATTGATTTTTGGCAATTATCTTCAAAACCATTGACTTTTGGATATGAAAATGTATTACTGGCTCCCCATAATGTGGCCATTCCGCACATTTTGAGTGGTCACACGACCCCCTATGTTGAACGGTTCTGGAGATATAGTCACGGCGGGTGGTAGTACTTCGCGCAAAAAGGGGCGTGGCCATTAAGCATTTGACCCATTCACCCTCAATGGGAAATTAGTACCTTCAATTAGTGGATTCATGAAGAGTTTTGCTCTGGACATAAAAGTGCATACAAAACCACCATGAGCTACTAGAGTAAATTCAGTCAGGTGTGATATTTTTTGTTAGATCAAAGACACCACAGTTATTATTTACATTTTTCTGAAAATTCAATAATTTTTCTTTCTTTTAAGTTTAATAATAAGTAATGGGTCTACATTTGAATTTTTTGTAGTTATGTCATGTTGGCCGTGGAATTGCCCATTTTGGGATTAAAATTAACCCTTCCATAGACATACGATATCTGATAGGCAGATATTAAATTATCTCTTTCACCTTGAGCCAGGTTCAGTTACGATTTCTATAAGCCACCAATTGAAATATTCATAATTTGAGGAAATATCTTTTTTGAAATTCCCTCAATTGCATTTGTGCTGCAGGATAATAATGGTGCTGGTATTCTTGAGGCTGACTTATCAATAGATGCTATTCAATGACGTTACGATAGCAGACAAATTTTACTTCCGGTCGCCATTTTCTGGGTCAAACAAAGCAAGCGTATTTTATTCACAAACAATTTTACTTTTCAACGTTATATTAGTTAATATAAACTTAATTAAACATGGCATCTAAACTTTGGAAAGGAGAACTGTATGCCGACACACTCGACGCCGTATCGAGACAAAGATACAACATAAAGCTGGACATGATCGGTGCAATTGATCCGTATTTACAGTCAAAAGATAAGTTGAAGTTTGACAACAAAGGATTACCTGATGTGACTTATCCTGACATCGTAAATTATCTCGTATTTACAGTCAGCGCTTACACGCTTGATCAAATAAAGAACTTCAAATCTTTGGAAGTGCCGACCATTATGCTATCACGTTCGGCCTCCACATCACCAAACCACCCATAGTTGTTTATTGCATTTCCATAGTGTGTGGACAGTGTTTATTAACTCTGGTTTTAGCTCTCTGGTTATAAAGTCTCACATTCCTATAATCTGATCTCACACCTCACTGTACTGCAGAAATGAAATGACAGTGGTGACCCAGAGTTCATTAACTCCCACATAGGTATGTGGTGTGTGCTGTCTATAGTGATAACCTATCAAGAAATATTCAAGTGACATACCTGGTACTATCCCCTAATTTTATACAGTTGAAATTATTAACCCTGGTGATCAATTGTACTGGCTATATTATACTGTTCATTTATTCATTATATCTCCAGGTTTCTCCTCCTTCACTTTTATTGATTTTTGTTGTTAAAAATTAACCCTTCAACATTCCTGATATTTTAACAGAAATACTTGTTATCTGATATATCTCATTTTATGTTGGATTAATTTGACACACTCTTTGACCCTATTGAATGATTCATTTATTTTGATTTTTATGTGTACCCATACCGTAGTAAGTCTGGATTGACCACTCGTCGTTCGTCCGTCTGTCCATTTGTCCATAGACACTTTATGCATGGTGCGATAACGCAAACATTTTTTATTCGATCGGAACCAAATTTTGTATATGTGTTTCTCAGCCCAAATTCGAGTTCGATTGTGGGTTTGATCAGAGTTTTTTTTATGGAGTTATGGCCCTTCTTCGACTTAGAATTCACGCATGCCACAATAACTAAAAAAAAAATAATTATCTGATTGAAACCAAAATTCGAATGTGAGTTTCTCAGCTCAAAATACAGATATAATTAATAATTTTGGTTTGATTTGATTTTTTTAAACAGAATTATGGCCCTTTTTAAAAAAGATAGGATTTTAGTGTCCAAGCTGAAAATAGCTAATCAGTATCGCCAAGGTGTGGGTTAAACATCTGACGATTGTGATCAGCCTCTCATTGTTTGAATACCTGAAACATTTCATTCTTGTCTGGAAAGAAATATCAAATTTTCACTTGCGGTTTGTAGCTGCTTGTGAAAATTCAATATTTCTTTCCAGCCACTCATGAGCTGTTTCCGTATTATAAAAAAATGTAGGTATGATCCATGTCTTCTGCACTTGTATTATCAAACTAGCCCTCCAAATGAATAGTAGATCACTGCAATGTATACTTTTGTAAATTTATGGGAGAGCTCATTTAGTAATGAAATGGTTAAATGAACACCCAATTTTCACTTTGAAATTTGTGACTGGCAAAACTTAATAAAATAACATTTTAAAATAACATCTTTTTCACCAACATTTTAGGCCTTATAATATAATATTTTTGTTTTTAGTCTTTACAATAAAATTGACACATGTTGAAATTTTATATTCATGCTTCTGAGTGATTTAATACATTTAATAGTATTGTGCTTATTTTTTAAGATTCTAGAGGAAGCTGACTTAGATGACGATGGTATGCTGTCCTACATTGAATTTGAGCATGTCATCTCCAGAGCACCAGACTTCCTCAAGTATGGCCTTAATTTAGTAGTCATCTCTCAAATATGTACATGTAACTAAGGGAGCATGTCAAAACCTCTTTCGCATATGCGAAAATATTGTCGATAATGTCGAAAAAGTTTTGACGTAATTGACGTAAATGTGCAAAAACGAAATGTCGGAAATGACGAAAAATAATGCGATAACGTCGAAAGCGACTGGCCATAAAAGTGCGATAACGTCGAAACCACAACAGACCAAAATTTCCATAAAATGTCGAAACTTTCGACAACGCGAAAGTCGCGACATCGAAACATTGATCGATATTCGCAAACGATGAAAAGTTAAAACGATGTTTGTCGCACTTCATAAATCCGCGCATTTATTTTTGCCTTCTGCGTAATCAGATGCCAGCTGAATTTTTATTGGCTGTCAGCCAAAGGCCATACAAACAACTCTATGCGGTTAACACACCAGTACAATGACTTGACAGTTCGACTGTTTTGATAGCTATGAGTTCGCACAATAGTCAACCCATTCCAAATGTGTGAAGGGGTGACATTTAGCAAAAGGCTATACAAACATATAGGTCTACTGACATATAATGACGTATATACCGGTCCCTCACAACAATGCGTGAACTGTGCGACAGTTTTGTTGTTGTCGTGATGTCTTCTCAATTAGTGAACAATGGTTTAACTCGTTGAACAAAAACAACACATCTGATATATAAAATTCCAAAATGAAGCGACTTGATGTCATAATATCAGTTCGATCATGGCTAGAAACAGTGATGAAATCGCAGCGAATAGATCTATCGGTAGCGGACATATACGCAATTGGGAAAATATTAGACCAGCAGTTTACACATGTCGACAGTACGAAGAAGTTAGGGTTTTCACAACCCCAGGTATCACACATCTAACAGAAAAAAGATGAAATCACACAGAAATTTGAAACCAGATGCACCCACCCACAACGGGAGCGACAACCGTCCATCCACATGATCCAGCATTTGAAGCAATTGGCCCGATATAGAACAAGCCCTCATCACATTGTATCAACGCCAGACATATATAGAGCCATACCCCCTAAGTTCATTGTTTTATAATGGTATATTATCCATATTTTTATTATTCATTCAATAAAGAATCGAGAAAAACATAACACTCAACTCCTCTGTCAGTCAATGCTACCCACAAACGAAACTAGGATTGGCCTGGGAAATTAGTGCTAAAAATAGCACAACATAACATGATTGTGCAGTTCGTGGAAATTCCAAACTATTATATAATAAGTTTTGTATTAACTTAACTTTGTCGCATCTGATCGCTGATATATATTGAATAAAATGTGTAGATTTGAAATAAAAGTATAAAAGTCGCCGACGAATTAATCATGATGACGCTGTGCTTCCGATATCAAACAATGATTTCATACTTATATTGCGAAAATTAAAGCATTGTTTACGACTGTCCGACGATGCCGTAAACACCCTGATTTGCGTCCACATTAAAATATGTGTCTGGTATAGAAAGACAGATTGAAACTGTAGAAATTAACTCTACGTGGCATACAGAAAGTATACTATAAATCGGGGTTGTGGAATAATTTATTGTCGTCCTCGGCTGTATTCTTTTATTCATAATAGTTCGCACAATTAAATGGTGACGGTTTACCCAAAGTGAAGACAAGTTACATAATCACACACAAAAACGATTTTCGAAATCAAAATTTGCATTGTTTACGGTACCACTCTGCAGTATTAATGCGACGGTGTAGCAATTATTGCTCGAGATTTAGGGGGACTTCAACCTGTACTGTAATATTTACTGTAAACCAGTGATGCAATATCACTGCTATAAACCCACGGATTTGCGGGCACCGTGTGACATCAAAACGTAGGAAATGATTGTGTTGGCCTATCCTATTATATAAATTGGGTCTGGGAATAATTTATTTGGGACTTTAAATAATCTTCTATTAATAATAGTTTATTATTAAACGAAGTTTGAATTGTCCGATATTAACCAAATCGGAGATTTCAGTAGATCGGAGAAATTTACTAATAGGCCTACATTTATAAACTCCGATCAAATCGGAAATGTTTTCATATCGGAGAATACTCCGATTAAATCAATGGAATTCTTATGATAAAAACTCCGATCTGAGAAATTTCAGCATGGACACCGACATATTCCCGTTCGCGACACTAGAGATGGGCCGATACTGGTGTTATCGGTAACGCCGATACCGATAAATTACGTTTTGTTATCGGCAGATACCGATACCGATACCGATATATTATACAGACCTGTATATATCCCAATAATATGAATACAATTTAAGTAAACTGAAACATCCGTGTATACTGTGTAAGGATATATATCGGCGGATGTCGACATAGAAATCGGGGACGACACGTAGCCTACAAGTATATATACATTGTGAACATGGTAAGTATACTGGACATTAATAGTAAGTGAATTCCCGACGGTAAGTATATACTTGGGGAACGATGGCATGACATCAGGATTGCCCACGGAAATAATTATGTTTAAAGTTTGGGCTGCACGCGGCATCAATGTCAGAATATTGTGCATGCATAAATTAAAAATCTTTCGAGTTAATGGCAGTCTTTATTGACGATCAAAGAACTTCCGCATACACATTGGAATCTGGACAAACATTTTGTCATATATACATTGAAAATAAATTCCAATTCAGTCGTCAGAAATAAATGCTACAAATAAAAACACGGAGTCTTGCGTGGCTAAATTGTCCGTGAATGATATCAGTGTTGAGTGAAAGCTCGCTTTGTTCTAAGCCGCCAGCACGTAACGTTGTATACATCAAGTATTTTTCATGTCGCAAAGCTTGTGGCATCACAGAGGTGTTTAACTTTGTCTTTGTTCATTCTTGGCGCCCTGTGAAATCGTACATTGGCCTACTGCTCGGTACGTGCTCAACTTGGCAGACCATCTCACACCTCGTGCGCGCGCAATTGAGCTCTTTTGGAAGCCAATGATCGGTGTGCATGATCAAAGCACAATGCAGTCACCGGATGTGTGACTTCATGGCATGGACTGCACGTGTCTGTTTGATGTTGCCGCTAAACATTTGAGTGATGAAAGCATGGAATTGACATGTTTGTGAACATGATGACTCGATGAGCATTTGTACTTGAGTGTTGCATTATACGCAAAATATATGCGACGTGTGATGCTTGTAGGCCTAATTAGAAAGTTTTTACACACGGTCATTGAAGTTGCTCAGCCTGAATTTCAAAGGCCGTTCATCCCGACACTATTCAACACATGTTTATTTGAGCTTTCACTCTGTCAATCAGGGTACCCTATTGCTCATAATGCTCACTGCTCAGTGCTAATAGATGTTTGCGATCCCGATTTGTTTTTGTGTCACTGACAGTACACTGTAGCCCATTGCAAGTATCCATAAAACGATATACTATGTCTGCATTAATTACATGTAATTATGCTTAGGCCTACCACTGAGCGATTTTTATCCAAAATGATGTACTTTATACACAAATATGACACCTTTAAGTTACTGTTACATCGTTTTGCCGTCATCCATACGAATTTGTAACGGTTCTGTAGTAATCTGTGCAACGTCTTCTATATCGGCGATGATATCGGCAAGTTTGTGATATTTTGCCGATGCCGATATGTTACCGATAACAAAGTTATCGGCCAGATACCGATACCGATACCGATTATCGGCCCACCTCTACGCGACACATCAGTATAAAACTGCGACTATGGAGTATTTATTGAACACAAACTGTCACTCCGATCTGAGAAATTTCAGCATGGACATCGACATCTTCCCGTTCGCGACACATCAGTATAAAACTGCGATATGGAGTATTTATTGAACACAAACTGTCCTGCCAATCATATCGACACAACAGCAATATTGACAGATATAATGCTGTGATCTTGACGAAAACAAACACTGCGAAAATATGTCGAAACAGAACAGCGAACATTTGAGCAAAACTGCGAAACAAAACTGCGATAATTGCGAAAACATCGAACCAAGACAGCAAAAATGACGAAAACGTACAACGTTACGGCGTGCGATAATGTCGAAAAAACTCTGATAATGTCTAAAAAACGACGTCAATGACGCCACATTTTTCGCATTTTTTTCGCATATGCGAAAGAGGTTTTGACATGCTCCCTAAAGGCTTTGTGATTCAGGTATTCTGAAACCAAATCAAATCTCGAATCAAATGCGGTGTCTGGTCATACCTGCAATAGGTCCTACATTGAATCCAAATCAAATCGTGACCACCACATAATAAAGAAAAATATGATAGTTGAACATAAAGATATCTTTCAAATAATTTTCCACACATTTGGCACAGATGTGACTTTTTTTTCTCGAAAATTAAACAAGATAAAAAGACAGAAATGACTATTATCTTTTTTTATATAAATTTTTATTCAGACAAACATGGTATACTTTTGGTACATAACTTTCAGATTTGACATATAATATGTATTAGGTTAACACGTTGAGTGCCAGCTACGAGTTATCTCGTACTTTTTGCATGTAATTGAATGGGAGCTGGCACGCAACGTGTTAATCACGAATTCACATTTTGCCTAGTTGTCTGTTTTTTTTTTTTTTTAGTGGGGTGGATGGGAGGGATGGGGGGGGGGGGGGGGGGGGGGAATGCACAACATATTTGTGACTAACATATATTTTGTGTTTTAATTCACACTTATCAACAACAAAATGTTATGGTATATTGTTTACATCCTGCCGTCTTTTTTATTATAAACTTTATTATGTCTGTATTCAAGATAATCAAGTGTGTTTACCGTGTTGTGGCTAATCATATATATAGTTATCAGTTTAGGTAGTATAAAAACCTCAGACACAATCTGTTTAGGATATTCATTAGAAATCGCTGGGTAAACCAAAGCCCTTGCATGTGGAAGTGAACACGTTCTGCGTGATAGTAATATGAAACATATGTGACATGTAGTGGAGCAACCACACACACTGTACCTCAAATTTGCTTTTTTATTGGTGACATAATGCTAAGAATAATTTATTTAGCATCATGCTCTGACCCCGGCAGACACGACATGTAAGACTTGTCATGGATTGTGCAATCTTATCTGGATTCTGGCCCACATAGCTAAAATGACATCATGAACCGTGACAGGATGTCTTTGCTTGTTTACATTATTAAAGCTAACCAACGAAATTGGTCTAAATTAAACTAATAGGCCTAAATAGCATGGGAATTCTTTGGAAGTTGTGCAGTAGCCAATTTTAATTTCATCCCGTTGGTCCATTGCCGATTCTACACTTTAGCAATCGTAAATTTGGGAAGCCAAAATGACATTTAATAAATAATTAAGCTTAAGTGCAATAAGATCTTCTCTCATTGAGCTTAAGTGCAATGATATATTCCTTAATATTGCACTTAATTGCAATATTATCTTCTCTTATTGTGCTTAAGCTCGATTAGATTTTCATGTATTGCGCTTAAGCGCAATTAGAGATTCCTTATTGCGCTTAAGCAAAATAATTCCTTATTGCGCTTAAGCGAAATCTCTGGCTCCTCATCAGTATTGCGCTTAAGCGCAAATAATATCTCCCTCATGAGATCACCACTCTTTGCAAATAGTAGAATCCGAATAGGCCTACATATGGACAGTCACCAGGTGCACCTATTGCGCTATGGACTACGCCATTTGAATTACAGGGTGGTTATGTAAGTGGCTAATTGTGTTTGAGCGCAATAAGGAAGATTAATTGTTTTCAATTCCACTTAAGCCCAATTATATATTTCCTTATTGTGCTTAAGCACAATCAGATCTTCCCTTATTGCGCTTAAGTGCAATTTGAGATTCCTTATTGCACTTAAAGATGCATAATCCGAATTAAAGCTCGTAAATTACTATTTCATTGGCTTCGGTGGTCAAATATTTGATTCGAATTGAGGAACCCACTCATCAAAGTTCAGAGTGATCAGATATCGATTTTTGAAATCTAATTATTTTTCACCACCGATCATTTTTAGTGGCCCGGTCAAAGGTCGACGAGAAGACTGTCTCGGACCAAATTGCGGATGAAGATGGTTAACTCTGAAATCAAAAGGCTTATTGTGTCCAATAATTGACAAGCCGGCAAAATTTCATTGAATAAAATGTTGATAAATAACAGGTTTTGGGCAATTTTGTACTATAGTTGACTGGTTAGCATTATTTTGGGCAATTAATTGATTCTGATAACTGGAGCAGCATTTTTTTTTAAAACGTTGTTGTTTTTGGAATCTGATGATATGGGGACCATCGAATTGGATTGAGTACTTTTAAGCTCAATTATTTATTAAATGTCAATTTGGTTCCCACATACATGTACATGTATGTTTGGTCTTATTAATAAAGTACCTCAAGATATTATAGGAAAATATAAAAACATCACATCAAAATCAACACCAATGACGTTGAAGATCTGTTGTGGTATAAGATACTAATTCGTTGTACTTAGTCAATCATTATAAGACAATTTACCGGCTTGTAGAACGGCCATGAAGCCAGCAAAATGAAGCAATTAACTGGATTACGGTAAACATTTATCCATGTCAGGAATCGGAACACTGAAAATGTGCGTGTCGTGAATCGGAACACTCCGAAAACATAATCGGAACGTATGGTAGTGTTTAATACTTCGAAGGCATTGTGTCAAGCTTAAATCGCGTATTTTGATCAACTTTTTAAAGTAACGATGGGTTGTTTGGCACCAGGGTTTCCGTTAGGGGTTGGGGGAATGTGGCCGTATTTGGGAAGCACATACCCGGCGTCCTGTCGGGAGAAAAATTTGATGTTTATCTCTGAAAATTAGCCATTTCCTTGCACTTGAGACAACAAGCAGGAACATTGAAGTTTCGTTTAGAAACCAAATTAAAACAGATCGTCTTTCTTTGATCTCAAGTTAATGAACAAAAAGCACCACAACAATGGATACAACAACTTTTATAACCGTAGCAATATTAAAAGCCGACATCAAAGAAATTACTGGGGTTGGAAAGACTCATTGTCACACTCAGTGTCAAGCGTACTCCAGCAGTAATAAGTGTTACGTCAGAGCTCATGTCACGTGCTTTGCACACGTTCTGTGTGCCTTATTTCTCTGTACAAGTTCCGATCAAAACAAGTTGGTGTAAACTCAAAAGCCATTCCTCAGACTTCGGAATTCACATTTGTACACAATACTTTTCTTCTGTGTGTGTGGATTTGAGTGAGCAAACCCTTGTAATTTGGTTCAGCGTGCAATATATGGCACTAAAGAATAAGCAAGTGAAGAGTAAAATACACTAGAAACAAGTCCTATCATTTGAATGTGTCATCTCATGAGTTGCTCCCTCGATATACATCAATTTGTAAACATGGTTGTAGAAAATCGAGCAAAACTTTCACGGAATCGGATGTTATACCGTTCGGAATGGGAATTTTGCTCGGACGGAATGAGATTTCGAGGAGCATATCCTCCACAGTGATATTCATACTCCCAACGTTGCTCCAATTAATATGTTTGAATGTCGTACTAGGATACCCAGAATGTCCACACACAGTAAAAAATATAGGGTGATATAGGGTCGCCTTGTCTACAGCCTCTCAAGTTTAAAAAAAATTTGAAATCTGGCCATTAATATTTATACTCAATGAGGTATCACAGTAATAGCCCAGTGTATTAACCGAAAAATTGTGACTGGCCGGATTAAAGCATGAAACTTGTTACATGTATTACTTGTCCCAAGTGCAATATTTTTGGTGGGGGGTTTCCATGGCAACGGAATCTAGAAAATGAGAGAAAATGGGAAATTCCATTTTGCGAAGAGCAAGCTGGCATTATGAGTACTAAAACTATGTAGATGGGTAGTACTATCGATTGTCAACATAATGCTACAAATTTTTGGGAGTGATTGTGTCAAGGTCAATCCTAAAGGTCAAGGTCATTTGATAAAATGTCCTTTTTGCGACTGGTTATTCTACATTTTTCCGACCATAATGTACTTATTTTCCCAAACAGTATCACACATGAAATATAAGCACAATTACATATGCATTTCCTTCAATTTGAGTCATTGGCACACTGCTATGTGTATTTCATCGCTGATTAGCTTTGAATTGTAAACGGTCATAAAGGTAACAATAATCAGAAACTGGAATTGTTTAACACATGATTATTATATATAGTACTACCAAGATTTCTTCAACGTTGTGTGAAATACAAAGATGGTGATATTAGGATACTGTCATGGCAACATTCTCAAACATTGGTGCGAAATGTGAATATGCCTCTATTTAAAGCCATTCATAGCATTATAAACTTCATTATGATACAACTATAGTCTATACACCTTTTTATCATTTGTTGATTAAAACAGGGCTTAAAAGCATAAATTTCCAAGACAATGCACATCTGTGGAATACTGTTTACTTAATAATCCAATCAGGAAAAGGCTTTTAAGCATATTTAGGCATAGTCGTATATTACAATTATTAATGATATTGACCTCTCCTTCTAGAAATAGACAAGCGGCCCTGTACAATTATTATCCATGATTTATCATGCTGCTGGTTTAGACAAGATATTGAGGTTAAAGTTTGTTTTATGTTGATTCGTGTAACTATTTTTTACCGAATAACGTTTATAAGTCAGTATGCTTAGTTCCCCTTCCTGTATGGATACTGTGCAGTACGCTCTATTATATTTGGGCAGTACTGTTTTTGCGTATTTTTGTGAATTTTAGTCTGGAATAAAAAATGGTACTGCACGAATAGAGATGAGTATGGCATGTATATCTACTCTCAAAACAATATGTTTAGGCTTTAAATTAATACCCATTTTCTGTTTACGCAGTCAAGAACTCTAGTCAAACCAGTATAATTAATACTTATGTCCCACAATGTCCCCTTCATAGGCAGAGCGCTGTGTATTTCAGTCCACTGCTCTTGCAAATGCATTTCTTCGAACATAATGGCTCAGCTTTGCATCCACATTTTATCAACTGCCAGCTGCTTCTGCTAGCTTCGGGTATTTCAGTCCAATATGGCTCCCACTTTCCATTTAAAAATGACCACCCTTATGAATCTGGACTGGGCAGATCCATTTTAGATTTCAAACATGACAGCCACACACTCGCTTGGTGCATGCTCCGGTTGCTGTGTTGTATAAGGGCTGATTTTGTTGGAGGAAGATGTTGCATCAGTTGCACCTTTCTTGGAAACAGTTGCATTCGTAACTTGTTGACATCAAAACATCTGGTAGCTCTATCGTATAATTAACATACGTATTTCTCTAGCGAGCCAAAGCTTTCTTCATCAGCATGTAACACTTTAAACAGATCTGAAGTGGGAATCGTAAAGCTAGAATTCACTTCTGGAAATGCTTTCCATGTTTCCCAACATGACTTTTTACCTTTTCCACTGAACTGGGATGTTGTATCAGATACTGTAAATGCATGGAAGAATGGAAGCGACATCGAGGTTTCTTTTCCCAACATTTAATATGATAATATCGGAAATGTTTGCCAGTCCCAAATGCAAATCAAATGTCCACACCAGGAAAGCTGTCTGTTAGAACTGCAAATATTCCAATGAGAATGACAACAACATCTGTATCCACGGTGCTAACCATGATAGCCGGGGCACCTTTCGATGCTGCATCAGCTAGATACTAACACATTCTGGTGTCTGCCTCCTCATGATCAGAAGTTACATTTTGGTTGTGTTCCCTCGTGACAGAGTTGCCAGCTGTGATATGCAACTCTTTTCCAACTGGACATTCATATGATTCAACAGCAAATGACAACAATTCAACATTCCCTTTTACTGTCATCATCTTGCAGAAAAGCATTGAAATTTGTCGGGATCTTGGTCTCTGATGTAACTTTCCATCGAACACCCTTTCCTCTTTTTTCACGTGTGGCTCGTTTCAGACTGAGAGAGTTATATACATCCCAAACGACATCTACACGGTTGCACCGCTGCAGTTCTCTTCCTATCCATGACTGGAATGTAATATTACTGTACTCACCAAATGTTGCAGCGGTGCCCATGTTAAGGCCATGTATCACAGCAGGTCCATCATAGATGTGGACATCAAACTGTTCAGGGGTTGGTGGTTGTTTCGCCTGAATAAGTTCCAATAAATTGGATTTCGAAGCAGGTAGCCTTATTTTACCATGTTGACTCAGCGATGGCGGCCATGGGTGATTTTCATGCATGAAAACATATTCTAAGTTTCCGTCACGAACTTGAATGGAGATATCATGGTTTCCATTAGTACGGCTCAGCATCCGTAGGACGGCCTCATTCCCCTCGCATATTATCTGTTTGGTTCATACATATACCAAATGTCAGTCGCAATGTCGTAAACAAATCCGGTTACAACGGGAGTTCGGGTGTTAAATAGAATACTGGTGAAAAAGCGGGTCAAATAGCGACGTTAGATACAGCATAATGCATGTCGCGGTAACATCAAAGAATGCCGGACTGCTGAGTATGCATATTTTTGTGCACGGGATGAAACTACTCATGCTCGAAAATCCCGTGATATCCTACGATTACATAATTTGATCAAAGAATGCCGAATTTCTTAGTCGGGACATTTTTATGCACGGGATTTTCATGGATGAAACTACTCCTCCCCGAGATCCCGTGCTATCGTACAGTACATAATAAATGGGTCCCCCTGCAGAGTCCATGAGGTATAGAACAGAGTTTTAGCCAACGTGTTATAAAATATAATTTTGGCGGGAGATGTGAACACGTGCGTCGTTGATTGTGCTTGGGGACAACGCAACTATTATTTACCGTCCTTTGACTTTATCTCCATATTGGGGAGGGGGTTTGTCTTTATCACCCATGTATGTAATATTTATGGTTCAAATGAATGGTGTTGTTAACTTGTCACTATGAATTCCCACTATAAAGACTGATTTCGGGACAGGTTCCGTATTACTGTGAAATAAATCACGTTGGGATTTTGTTGACTATGCGCATAGTAAGCAATTGCGGTCGTCAGTTTATGGACTAATAGAGACTAGTGAACAAGCTACGCGTTCCGAGTGAAATATGTCGCTACCCACAGGTATTAGGCACAATTTTGTTTTAAAATTTAATAAAAATCTCCTTTTATTATTTATTTTTTTTGGCCAAATACCTGTGTCGCTACCATTCGTATTTTGCCACTATAAATAGCTCCTGCAGACAAACCCTGCAGTATGACGTCACAGCGCACAAATAGTTTTACGATTGACAGCGTATATCATGTCAGCTTCATTTTCACAGAAGCTGCTTGCAATTCTAGGAAATACTTTATTCAATTCTCCTTGCTATCTATTATTGGTCAATGCATAAATGCTTTGTAGTGTTTAGATTCATTATACCTGTCGGAATCTTATTGTATAAATTTGTAAACACTAACTCGTAGCTTGTTCATTTATATATAATCTTCAATCAGACGGCAGTCTTATGTGCGTAATTAGTTGATTGATTATCTGAATAACATCAACAGAATTAATGCACCCACGGAAATGATTGACTTGCGTAATATATACGTAGCTTTGGTTGCTTTGTGAGACTCTTAGGTGCAAGGAAATTGCTACTTTTCAGTGTCAAATAATTTTTTTTTTGCCCGACAGGACGAACCATGGTCATCCCGTCGGGCGTTATGTGTTTCCCCAATACGGACTCATTAATTTTCCCCTCGCGGAAACCCTGGAGATATAGAGTTGGCTGAAAAGACTACAATCACTTTTAAATTCATCTAGTTGCTGTTTTTCTGTAGATTTGGCCTTACATGATGGAGTTGTGAAAAGAGTGCATTTATTTCTTTTGATAGTATTGTGAATGGAAACTGTCTTTCCAACAATTATTTCCTGAATGTACTGTATCTGTCTTTTCCTGTCTGTTCCATGTTTTGAAGAGTTTTTACAACATCGGATGGAACACAGGCATGCGTATTAATTGACAAAAGACGATTCCCCAAATAATGTTGGCCATGTCCACTGTACGTATTACAAAGCGCAAACAGTGGTTGATCCAGTGGTCTGTCCTAGGTTTAGCTTTTCAGTTGTCTCCTTCACAGTTGTCATTCCATGCCGAACCATTGCTACTATTGCTGCTTTCTCAAAGAACAACATCAAGACACTAATCCAAGCAGGAAATTATGGTGGTATCTGATTTGATGCATAATATGAGGACCAAGTTATGTAATCACGTTTCTCTATCACATCTATCACATCCTTAGCAAGCAGTGTTAAAGCTGTGTTCACCAATTTAGTTTCTTCCAACTTTGCCGCTTGAGGTTGATTTACCATATTACTTGAATAATATTCATCGAAATCCATTTGACAACCCGCGTCTCATGGACAGTCAATGTTAGACTTCAGCGAACTAGAATAATAGCATTATTTAGCATATTCAGTCAGGCATTGTTCCGCATTGATTGTTGTGGTTTTAGTATTGAATAGTTTGAAAATTGGAATGTCAGTGTGTCGCACTCAAAATACATTTACACAGCTATACTCATAAAATGACAGCCGTCACATGAGCTGCGTCCCATTCTGAAATGTTCGAATCTGAAAATAGTTACTCAGAGATCAGTGATGTAGGACCACCACCTTACATCCACCTGCTTAATTTTCACTTCCCCATGACCCCACCCTCCCAGTTTTCCACAGCATAAAAGCGCTTTATTTTAACCGTATTCACTTTCACAATTCTATCCAAAATTTCTGGCAACAATAATATGCATTTATCATATATCAGGCAGGTATAATGACATCTTATTGGTCTACCTTTTCAATCACTCATTATTTCTGGGTGGCGCATTCAATTATTTGACTGTCGCCTGTGCGATAAAACCGAGTTCACACACTTGAAAGTTCAATTAGATATGAGTTTGCTTGCCATGATCTTGTTAATTATATTTGATTCCATTTCAATTGATTTGTTTCGCGAATATTAATACATATTCGATTCGATATTTTGTTCGAATGCAAACAAAATATGAGCTGGACCCTAGTGTACTCTTTATGGTCATTTGAGTATTGTGAACTGTCGATCTATGAACAAAATAACCATTCTCTGGTCTTGGTATATAAACTAAGGGATAACAGAGTTAGGGTTTAGATATCCATCCTCCTGCCAGACATCTCTTTAAAGTGATGTGAAACACTCCGGCAAGGTGATCAAATAGAAATGGAGAATACTCTTGCTCTTGTAGTTATGTATACGAATAATAATTCAAATTGACAACACACCCAACGTCATTCTGATATATTATTTAAATGCAATGACTCTCGATGGCGAAATCATTTGTGTTTGTTTATCAATGATAGTTGCGTCCTGAATCCAGCTGTAAATATTTACAATTGGGCATAGTTCAGACGATGATTTCTATGGAGTGGTATGGTCGATTTCTTTGAAATTTTCGGCGATGTTAGTAGAATTCTACATTCCTCATGTTGGCATAACTCCTGAGTACTAACATAACAGTTTCACGCACCCGAACAAGTCCATAATATGTCTTTAAACCTTTACTTAAATAGGCACATATGGATAGTTTTCATTAAAGGATTTAGTCTAGAAACTACAAAACGCAATCGGAAAGCCCTCCCTGTTGTGATTAAAATGATCCAAGTCCCATTCCGACCGCATAATAAATAAGCTGTAAAATAAATAAATAATTCCACCACCGGTATTCGGAGATTTCCGTGACTAAACTACGAGTGACATAGTTGCGGGAGAGCAAATTTAAACACAGATTCGGAACCGGAGTTTATTATGCTGACTACGATGACGTAATCGTAAGTTAGCCGATACTAAAATGCGGAGTCGTATGTGCGCGTGTGGTGTATAGATTACGTCGCTATTCAATGTGTTATCTAATTAATAAAAATAGTGTGGCCGCTTTGGCCGTTTATCTGGAATAGAAGACAATAACTATGTGAATAAAGTAATTAGTAGCGCCTAGAATGGTTGTTTTTGTATCCATTAATAACATGCCGGCACGTGTCTGCTTTGGTGAATAGATGGCAGTAATTAGTGCTTTGATTGTCTCGTATTCACTCGGTGATTTGTAATCACTCAGTGGCTATTCATCAGTGTCAGTCGTGAACTTGTTTGCACTCTAAAATGCCCCAAAGTGAATAGAAAGGACGACGGAGGATCCCATTCACCTGGTCATACATAAGAAGCGCCCAAATGTTATATAAACACTGTGCTGAATAATGTTAACTCTATTTAGGCGCTTATGTTTTTTGTTTTTTGTTTTTTACTTTCGATATAAATATCCCGAGTATCTGTCATCTCTACATATCATTCCTCATTCCTCGGTTAGCTGTTGAGTGAACAAGTCGCAAAGCTTTTCGCTCTGTGGCTTGTCTCTGTTCCGGCTAGCTGAGCCCGGATCGTTCGTGAGTTGTGTGGTCGTTCTGAAAAGAACTTAGCCACCCGAGCGATTCGGAGTGAGCTGTTTTGGACTTGGCAGAGGATTATGCAGCTAATCCCTATCTGCCGTGGTCGCGGTCTTGGATAGATTGCACATTGTGGACACCTTTAGCTGGACTCTAACCCAGGCTAAAGGGCCTTTGTGCATCTATCCTTGGAGTACCGGATTGCTCCAGCAGTACCCCTCTGCTGGCGGTACCTCAGAAGCTGGACCCCACCAGCGACCTACCATCCGGTACAGAGACTTGGACCTCTGGGACCAGGATTCGAAGAAGAGGCGGAAGAAGAACACCCCCTCCAGGAAGAGAAGGGATGCCGAAAGAAGAGCCAAGTGGAGACAGGGGTGAGCTGAGAGACATCCCACTTGGCTGCGGAATCAGTCGTCGATAACATCACACCAGCTAGCAGGGACTCCGTTGATCTTCCGGAGGTCCCTGCTGTCGTCATCAAGGCAATCAGAGACAGGGACGCGGATACCACCCCCGATGTTCCTGCCGCCAGCTTCGATGTGGCGATGGACACTCTACCACCTCGGACACCGGAATTCCATCTAGTCCCGGTGTCCCCCATCTCCACGGATAGCAACAACAGCACCAGCTCCACCCGCACCATCGAAAAAATGTTGGTTGATGCGAGGACGATTCAGACAGAATCAAGAGCAGAACAAGAGGAGCTACTCAGGCAGTGCTGTGTGGTGCTCCCCACAATAACAACAACAACAGCAACAGAAGAAATCCAACGAAGAAAGAAAAAGAAACCAAAAAAAAAATAATGTCTAGATCATTTTCACCATCATTTTCACCGTGTCATGTATTGTTATACCATTCATGACCCCCATTCAAAATTTCCCAAGTGGGTTGTAGGGAAGGGGTGCCGCCCTTCCAAATCCTCCCTGGCCTTGGCCTAAACACCCAATAAACATCTCCACATATGTCAAGATGCCTAGTAGATGTAGTGTGTTCGGTTGTGGGCGGGTAAGCGATCCATTATTAAGTACCTCCAAAAAGACAACACAGTTCGTAATTTAGAACGCTCTTTATTGTCTACCGCTTTTGGCAGATGGAAGCATGGACGCTCTTTATATTTAAATGTCACAACACCAATCAAAATCACCCATGACATATCGAAATAGAGCACGTTCATAATTGAGAACGCTCTTTATTGTCTATACCGCGACGAAAACATGGACGCTCTTTATTAGAGGCAATCATTGGATTTTTTCTAGGCTAACAATTAAAAAAAATCCTCTCTAGAAAGTCAATATCTGCATCAAAACGTAAAATAAAACGAAAAAATTAAACGGACAACGAACAACAAACACAAACTGAAAAACAATGCCAGGCGAGCCTTCAATTAAAAAAAATGTTATGCCAAACTGCAGCCTAAATAATAATTATTGTCGTCTGTTGTGTATTCAAGTGAATTATTTTGTTTACGCACTTATCGATCTTGACTGGAAGGATTTTATCAAGCTGTTCACAGTCGTGCTCTTCTCCACACAATATGTTTTGTGTGAAGAAACAGAATGAACATTAATTATTATGACGAATATAAGCCATCATGATACATGTACTAGTATAATAACCACCACCTTTTTAATCACACCCTATTTGTGTTTAATTGTACTCCTATAGCGCACAATGGGATGACACGAGTGTGTGAACTAGCTTCCGAAATTGGTACCATACAACGAAGAAGAAGCTATATGGCCTAACTTGTATTCTTTCAGAAACAGTTAAATTACTTTCGCACGAAATTCCACTCGCTCATTGCATTTCTGCATAAATTAATCTCATTTCACACAACTGTTATCGCCTCAAAGTGCATTTTAGCCATCATTATTCGTTATATAATCCAACATTCTAGCAATTCAACAGTTTTATTCCGTGATCGCTATTTATTGTAAAGGCCTAGCTAATTAACCGCTGACTCTGGCCGACTGCAATATTTTATACGTAATTTATCAACTCGTTACGCGATTGGTGGAATTATTTCAAGCTCCACCCACCGCTGTCGATGCAGATGATCGGTCATGTGATCGCACTCACATGATTTACACTTCGGATATTTTTGCGATTTTTTTAATATCATAATAATAAAAGTACTATCTGCTCGATTTTGAATTTTCTTGGCGAAATGCGAGGGTCTGTTAGACATATATTATTAGTATTATGATGATAAAAAATATATATTTTTTGACAGACTAATTCCTTTAATAATGTTTCTCGTGAAAACATGCACTTACTCACTTTACAACATGGAACTGGCCTTTTCGTCCTGGAAAAGTACATTATGTATTATTTGGGTGATTTTTAAATAGCACGATCATTATAATAACATAAATTTTGACAGTGTAGGGATTTTAATTTTATTCCATTAGCAATAAATGAGAGAGATTTGATTGTAAAGTGCTCTAATATTCTTATCTCTTTTTTTTTCAGCACATTCCACATACGCATTTGATTGAAAGACAGGCTGGCTTCCACGACAAAGAAAGTCATATCAATATCAGTACGGCTGAAATCCATTACTTCTTTATTCATAATCTCATATTGTTTAATTACTACATTTATTATAGAGACATCACTAGGATAGACTATCCATATACTCTAGCCATATGCTGATTACACTCCTACTCCCCTATGAGCTTGATGAAATTTCAAACTGTTGAAAATTACATTGGATCCCACATCAAAGAGTATTCAGCTTGTAACTCAAGATGAAGGAGTTCCGGAATGTGAAGTGAAGTATGGTTCTACTTGATATCTCATTTTGTTACATGACTGGTTTTTCTCAGCAAAAAAATATGCTTTTGGTAAAGGTTTCATTATTATCAGAAACCACAGTGTGGTTTGCCAAATCTGTATCATGTGGCTCTGAAATGACAAATTCTATTTTCTTCTGCAACTGACAAACCAAAGAATTTATTCTATTCAAGTTACGGACAAATACATTGTTATCCTCATTTTAATCTTTGATGGCAAAATTAATCAAAAAATGCAATGTAACTTTATAAGCGACATATTACTTGTATATTTCTCCTTCGCCATGAAGTGCACTAAATACCAAACAACCACCAACTTTTATGTGTACCCATACCATGGTATGGTACACATAGTGTTGATGTCCGGATTGACCACTCGTCGTTTGTCCGTCCATCCATATGTCTGTCCATAGACACTTTACGCATAATGCGATAACTGAAACGTTTTGTATCTGATCGGAACCAAATTTGGTCTGTGAGTTTCTCAGCACAAAATACAGATCGAGTTCGAATATGGGTTTAATGCGAGTTTTTTTCATGGAGTTATGGCCCTTTTTCAACTTAGAATTCACGGATGCTACAATAACTTAAAAAAAAATTCTGATCAGAACCAAATTTGGTATATGAGATTCTCCACCAAAAATACAGTTCGAGTTTGAATATGGGTTTGATCAGATTATTTTTAACGGAGGTATGACCCTTTGACATAGAATTCATGCATGCTTCGATAAATCAACCAGTTTTCATCTGATAGGAACCAAATTTGGTATGTGAGTTTCTCAACTCAAAATACAGACCGAATTTGAATATGGGTTAGATCCTAATTTTTATACCAGAGTTATGGCCCATTTTTAACTAAGAATTGAACAGATTTGATATTTTTATGCTTACAATATAACCATAGCAGCTTACAATTAATTACCTGTGCTATCAGTTTAGCTCCAAGAAAGAGACAAGAGATAAACCTGTATTAATTAAATAGAGTTATTTTTAGCCATCATATGTTCAGCACAGTAGTGAAAGGTGTAACCTGTTCATGAGTCAATGGACTCTCCCATTCAGTTCTAAAAGTATACATTCATTTGTAGGGATGTTCTCAGAATTTGAGCAGACAGAGAACCCCATTTAGTAGCACTCTTTTTATAAAGTTACACAGTCCTATAATATATATGATGCTCACTGCTGCACATATAAAATGACTTTAATAGCCATCTGTTGTTTATTGCATTTCCATAGTGTGTGGACAGTGTTGGCCCAGGGTTTATCAACTCCCACATAGCTCTCTGGTTTAGCCTATCAATGCAGTATTCAAGTGACATACCTGGTACAGTCCCCTAATTTTATAGAGTTAAAATTGTTAACCCTGGTCATAAATTTTATGCTTTTGTATATTTTTCATGTAATCATTCTCCTATTATATCCCCTTCACTTGTATGGATTTTTGTAGTTAAAATGAACGCCTTCTCAACATTCCTGATAATTTAGCAGAAATACCTTTCATCTGATATATCTCATTTTATTGAGATGTATGTAAATTTGGTATGTGAGTTTCTCAGGTCGTACCTTTGGTCGGATCATCATGAAATTTGTCATAGATGTTAACAATGACATGTGGATGGGAATAAGTCATTTTTAGGTCATTCGGCCAAAAAACATGGCCACCAGCAGCCATCTTGGATTTGACTCTTTGCTTGACTAAATCATTTGGCACAGGCTACCTTTGGTCGGATCATTATGAAATTTGTCACGGCTGTTGACATTGTTATGTAGATGGGATCGAGTCATTTTGGGGTTATTCGGCAAAAAACATGGCCGCCAGCAGCCATCTTGGATTTCAAAATTCAATCATTTAGCACGGGCTACAGGCCATACTATTTGTCTGATCATCATGAAATTTCTCATGGATATTAATATTGACATGCAGATGGGAACGAGTCATTTTGGGGTCATTCGGCCAATAATCATGGCCGCCAGCAGCCATCTTGGATTTTACTCTTTGCATGACTAAATCCTTTGGCACGGGCTACAGGTCGTACCTTTAGTCGGATAATCATGAAATTTCTCACAGATGTTGACAATGAGATGTAGATGGGAACGAATCATTTTGGGGTCATTCGGCCAAAAAACATGGCCGCCTGCAGCCATCTTGGATTTGACTCTTTGCATGACTAAATCCTTTGGCACAGGCTGTGGGTCATACCTTTGGTCCGATCATTATGAACGAGCCATTTTGGGGTCAATCGGCAAAAAAACATGGCCAGCAGCGGCCATCTTGGATTTCAAAATTCAATACATTAGCATGGGCTACAAGCCGGAGTGTTTGTCTGATCATCATGAAATTTGTCTTGGAAGTTAATATTGACATGTAGATGGGAATGAGTCATTTTGGGGTCATTCGGCCATAAAACATGGCCACTGGACGCCATCCTGGATTTTACTGTTTGCATGACTAAATCCTTTGACAAAGTCTACAGGTCGTATCTTTTGTCAGATCATCATGAAATTAGTCATGGATGTTAACATTGACATGTAATTGGGAACGAGTCATCTTGGGGTCATTTGGCAAAACAACATGGCTGCCAGTGGCCATCTTGGATTTTACTCTTTGCATAACTAGACCTTTCAACTTTCCACATTCCTAATCACTCCATTGACTGTAACACATGATATTATTCCCTTTCCAAGTTGAGCTACTGTGTCATTGACACTTTCATTTTAAACGGAGTTATGGCTTATGGATTTTCGCGTCCAAACTGAAAATAGCTGATCACTATCGCCAAGGTATGGGTTAACCCTTTAGCGTTCAGAGAGCCCCGAGCGCCCTGTTGCATAGCATCCATAAAGCCCCAGTGCGCCCTGTCGCGTAGCGTCCAGAGCGCCCGGAGTTTTGGGATTTTTTTCGCTCATAGTTTACAATAAAAATATTGCATTATAACACAACAAATTGATCTTATTTTTAATGTAAACAATAAAATGGATGTTACATTATTAATATTTATGTTTTTGTTGGGTTTTGTGGTAGATTTTGTAAAATTTAATCGACATTTCATAATAAAATCTTAATAAAACGAAAACTGCGTCGTCGCGGTGCTATTTTTCAAGTCGCTAAATCAATGTACTCCGCAATTGTGATCTGTGTACAGTCATCTAATATAGTTTTATTCTACAGATTTTTATTTACAAACTTTATTTTTATCTCTAATAAAATATTTATTTGACTTGTTTATGTTTTTGAGCTATTAATGAATTAAAAAGACCAGTATCATCATTTGACCAGAGAAGCAAATACAGTTCCGAGTCAACTCCAAGACACCTACGCTGTTGCAGTGATGGTGACAATGGTGTTACTAAGGACGCCGTGTTGTTCTAACTCTTTTGGCCCTAGATATGTTCTCAAATAAAACTGTGATTTGATTTGATTTAATTTTTTCCCCTCATTTATCACAAGGTCATATGAATAATATTTTATTTTAATACACTGAGTGAGCAATTTTGACAATTCAATAAAGTTTTGACAACATTTTCGATTTTCTCTTCACGCATTCTCGAATAATGAGTTACGCCAATTCAGCCCAATATTGTGGGCACGGGGATTGCCTAGATTAGTACCCAAATAAATTATGTTGTTAAAGCGCATTGACAAATACATAATCTTGAGTATATTCTCCACACTGTAATCGAAAAATACAAAGGAATGGACACATGATTCAATCCAAATGGTTTATTTAAAAAACACTCCCGCCAAGAAACGCCCACTGATAACGTTTGCAAAAAATTTGTACCTGTAAACACGTGGTTGGAAATTGGGGCGCACAATGGGGACTGTCATTTATCATGGCTATAACTATTACCCATTCGGTAATACATAAATGACATTCATTTCAAATTCAAACAGAATATATCTTAGATTTAGTATTAGTATCAATTGACCATTTATCGAATGTTGTCATTGAACTTATTGATCAGCTGATGACGATGAAAAAATCTAGGAACCTTGTTGACGTCATAGCAGCAATGATAAAATACTGTAGCACAAATTTATGTGCATCGGCCGTTTTGTTCTCTCGTTTGATTAATAAAATTATTATTCTGCGCGCTTTAACACTGCGAAATACTTCAGTAAATTGGCCATATCATGATGTGAAAAATCAAAGAAATGACATTGTATTACATTAGTTACTTTTATTTGAACACTGAGTTCACGAGCGTACATGGCTATATTTAAATTGAAAGTATGCGCATCAATTGGGAATAGTGCGTGAGGCATTTACCGCAAATTACTTATCGGCACTGTCTTGTCCTTATATATTGAATACGATTGCTAAAAATTTAACTAAGAGAATCGTAAGATACAATGTAGGCACGAAAAAATTGTTTAATTTATTAATTGCACAAGATCTGTGCTGTGCGAATGTGTATTGACTGCAATGTCAAGGACAAAAACCGGAGAAACAAAAGTAAACAAAACACGTGCGATGTACCGTAATCGATGGTACAATGTGGACTAATAATGCAGACAATTGTAACTAAATTTACACGTAACTATCAAAGAATTAGTTAATCACTTGATGATTTATTTTATGTTTCATTTCACCACGTAGACATTGCTTAAAATATTAATAAATCACCCAATTTCGTGATGTGCTTTTCCGACAGAGAAATTGAAACCGAAAGTCACATTGATCTGTTGATAAAACAAAACTTACCTTTTGTTTGTTTATTACATTTATTGTTATAAAATATAAATATAAAACCTAATAAATATTCACCATACTATCATTCTTGGGGAGGGGGATTAACAACTCTGAAAAAATTACTCCCAGTCACATCCATGCAGATGAACATAATTTCATAAAACAAGAGCCACCATACAATTTATTAATAATACAATTTTTTCCCAATTACTTTGACTTCACCAGAAAGTTCTTTTGGCTGGGGTGGTGACGTTCTCTCTTGTCAGCATTGGCTGGAGGTAATGACGTTAGTCATATTACTGTTGGGTATTAAAGGTTAAACATCTGCTGATCATGATCGGCCTCTCGTTTTCATTCGGCGATCGTTAAAAAAATAATTCCACTGTCACTTTATTATAATCAAATAACGGGAATGTGAAAGTTAAACATGTTAACTGAGTTTTCAAAGCGAAACAAAATGATTCTAATTGGTATGTGATAACATGAGTGCCAAACTCTAACAATAACATTGATACTTCACTGAACATTGTTATATGCTTTCAGCGATGATGTTTCCCATGTGTTTCACTTAAAAGCAGTGTTACGTGACAGATCTGCTCATTTGTAGGAGTGTCGTTTGTAGAGTTTACTCGCTTTTTTTTTCTCATTCTTTCGTCTTTGTTATTCTCTATAAACCCATTTTGCCAAAATAGATCTAGAAGTCATATAACAAACATATTATCTCTACAATGAAGAGATATTTGTTTCCATATCATGTCTCATTGAGAAGGCGAGACCCCGGATCAGACAAGCTGCCCATCAGATCCTGAATCTTACCTTCTCAATTCGACATGATGGGGACCAATATCACGTCATTGTAGTGATTATATGTATGTTTATTATATGACTGGTTTTTCTCGCTAAAATACGGTATTTTTTTGGTGATTTTTTTCGGATCGTCGGAATCCACAGTGTGGTTTTCCGATTCCATATCATGCTACTGTGAAACGAGAACGAGGCTGGTATACTGACGGAAAATAAGAGTCCCAATATGTGATCTATTACTATGGGATATTTTTGTGTAATTGAGTGAATTCTTGACAAAATTTAAGTCACATATATAAAGTCATATAATAAACACTTTATCTGTACAGTGAAGTGATTATGGGCCTTAGTATCACGCTAGGGTCCTGCGAATATTCGAGATTCGATTCGAAAGTCAAATTCGATTCGAAATTTCCAACTCGAAATTTCGAATATACACTGACAAAAAAGTACCGGGGTAAGCTGTTTACGGACAAGTGCACACGTCGATCTTCGCTGTTTGTGAGCCATATAATTCCCGAAAATTATGAATATATGCACCTTATAATTATTATTGTACATCGCGATTGTTCGCATGCTATTAAATATAAGTATAGCCAGTAATTAGCCACTATAGGACGACTAAATACATCTGAATTCTAGCTTTGAACATGGTAGCCAAAAGCTCAGAGATCGCCGATGGACCGACGACACGCGTAAATTATAATAGCGATGACACTGAGCAACCGCTAGCGTTATCCGCCGACTATACGTCTCAGATTCCGCGTTCTGTAATATCGCTGAGAATGTAAACAACACGTGCTCCCGGCGTCGAAGAGTGCGTGTGGCAGTGTTTTCTTTTGAAGTTGACTTTCAGTTTCGGAGCGTTCCTTGAAACTTGATAATTTGTCGTCCGTTATTCATGTTTATTTTAAACATGATAAAAGCTGCATGTAGTGCAGGAACTTAAACGTGTGATGAATGCAACGTGGTATATATAAATCGCAAGCGTCTGGGACAACAAGACATCTAAGCATCCAACACTACATAAACAGGCTAACCTGCGACTGTTGTTGCATCTTCAAGTTTATAGTATGTCCTTTATTTAGTTGAAATACCACCGTTTTGTCCCCATGGATTGCTGAAAAACAGCAGGGTACGAGTTGGTCAGGGTACGAGTTGACTGACACCTGTAAAAACGGGTGTTTCCGAGTGCCG
This sequence comes from Siphonodentalium dalli, assembly GCA_032622095.1. Classification (NCBI taxonomy): domain Eukaryota; kingdom Metazoa; phylum Mollusca; class Scaphopoda; order Gadilida; family Siphonodentaliidae; genus Siphonodentalium; species Siphonodentalium dalli. The sequence continues at coordinate 125,004,749 of CP136063.1, forward strand.
ATTTGCAATTGTGCATGTACATGCAAACTCTACTAATTGCGTATGATTTTAATTCCGATAATCCGTTTAGTAGTTATATATCTAATCGTCGTTACGACCGCATGGACGTTTTAATCTTCTTTTTTTTTCTCTCGACAATGGAACTTCATGGAAGTTCATAGAACGTTTCTCAAATCGTCTAATCGTTGACATTAAATGTCTAATTGAGAATGCAACACACAGGTATGATTCGATTCGATATTCGATTCGATTACCTAGACTCGATTCGATATCAAAATCTCCAATTCACAGGACCCTATATCACGCCTCATCAAACTTGCTGACCTTGTCAACTCGGCATGATACTATGGCCAATATTACTTCACTGTACCGATAATGTGTATATATCAATGAAATTTGGAATGTAGCTAGGTCAGTATTGGAATAAATATGTTTTGAGTTTTAAAAAAAATGACATTTATTAATTTTAATGAGACATTTTATTCTGAAACACACTAAAATTGTAAAGCTTGTGTGTGTACTTTTGGTAAGTTATTTGACTAAGTTATAATTAGCGAGGCCAAATTGTCGTAGCCAGTAACTCTGTAGATAGAATCTATTTATATGTTGAGGCATATCGACTGCTAGGTTATAGCATGGAAAAACGACAGATAAATGCATTTTAATTCATAATTTTATTGTTTTAATGAAAACAAGGTAAACATGAGCAGCATATTCAGCATTTAAAGAAGGAGAAAATTTCAGATGATAAAATGAGGATAAAACAGTTTGTAGTCGACACCACATGATAACAACCACTAACCTTTATAATACCAAACGTTATAATACATAAATACAGAACTACCCTTAACACAGCAGAATTATGGGTAAATTTTCAGGATTCAGTCGGAAATATGGCTTGTTGCCATTCATCTCACTGACAAAGACTGTTATATGATCCAATGGAAAACACCATGTCATATATCCTATAGTAAAGCACAAAATTCAGTGACAATTTATATTATTACTTACATTGTGAACACCTTGTGGGCTCTATCAGTGATGCTCTGTATACATGTACATAAATATATATGGGCAGATATTCATGTACATGTATAGTATAAACCAGCCAGCAGTTTGACTTTACTTATCCCCTAACTTGATAAAAAAAAATATTCCTGCTGTCTTAAATTGCAGAATTCATGATAAATTTGGTCATTGGACGTCCTTGTATATCATAACCTGAGAACCATTCTGTCCTAATAAATCAATTTTTAAAGTTTGACCTGTCGCTACAATCAAACTGTATGGTCAACAGTGGACATTCTGAGATAACTGGGTAGATAAATGTCTTATCTACATGTAACATTATAAATGAACACAAGTTCACAAACAATATATATTTGCATCCAATTTTGTAAGAAAGGCAGCCCTGGGGTACATTATTTTGTACTTAGAACACTACAGACCTAAATTATGTTGCCGAATTTGCAAATAATTTTTTATCTCACATTTATTTTAGAGCAGGGCTGTCCCATGTGCCAAAATATATTGATTTGTGCACTTAGAACAACTTCTTAGAACAACAATTATATTAGTTCCATCTTGTTCTATTTCAATATTGGCAATGTCTGAATCTTTGTATAATTAAGGCCCATGTCAGTTTTAATAGGTTACTATTCTAAATATCACAAAATCTAAAAAGCACAATCATGAAGCTCATCATTCAGTGACAACTGGGTGATTATCTGTTACATACATATATAAATCATCAGTATTTCGACATTTTAACTCTTCCATATTAAACTGGAGCTTCATGAAATTTTGCGAAAACCCTGTGCCAATGCATTCTCTTATATATGTGAGCCTCCCATAGGGAGCCTCGCATAAATTATGGGAGACTTGCATATATCAGAGAATACATTGGCCTAACAATATTTACCTTGACCTTGTAATCCAGTGCATTCTCTTATATATGCGAGGCTTCCTAAATCACGAAGGCTGCTGGGCGGCAGATGGTGAATTACTCAGAAAACCGTCTGAATCCGCTGAAAGAAAAAATTTATTTGCAAAAACACACATTAACAGAAAATCGGGATTTGACAGCCGACCTATGTGCAGATGACACCAAGCGATTTCATTTGACCCAAGAATTATCCCATTTGACACCAAGGGATTTCATTTGACCCAAGAATTGTCCCATTTGAAACCATTTTTGGTACTGATGACGCACTGGCTAGAACAAACACTGATTGCCATTAGTTTTTGCTCCTTACATTACATCTAGATTATTTGATTGAACTATCTCATTCTTATATCAGTATGTGCTTTTTATATTTCATTATTATTGTTTTGATTATTCAGAAGTGTTATTATAATAAATTTAAATAATTTATAAACAACAATCATGCATCAAAATGTTGTATGCTGTTTTGCTCATCTGGTATTGTATCTAGTTGTTGCAAAAATTTTCTCAGGTTTAGTTAGAAGAATGTGTGAACTTCGTCCATCAGGCAGGACAAGACTTCAACTTTCAATAGGTGTTGCCGTGAAATCGGCCCAATGGTAGCTTAAATATAATCAGTTGATGAACACTCATTGTGAAATAATTAAATAGCCTATGTGTGTTAAACTAAATCCTGTTATGTGATTGGTCAACTGTTGAACTAGATGACCTAAATTCGGTAGATAGAATTAACTGGGTATATTTTAGCTCAATTTGACAGAGTCAAGTTTGAACTATTGATATGAGTTGGCATCCGTTGTCCGTCCATTCGTATATGCTTGTATCCATTAACAATTTTATTTGGTACACCCTACAGGCCAAATCCCTCATCCAATCATCACCAAATTTAACTTCACATTTTCGGTATCGACTCAAAAACCCTAGATTTTCATTTTATTTTACCCGTTCTGTGCATATACCCATTATAACCGGGTCACATTCAAATCTAATACTTCATAATAGAATCATGCTGCTATATTTGGTTAGCATTTTACAATTTGATGATAATTTTTCAATATAAATTCAGTTAAGTCACAGACATCTGAAATTTTAAAGCTACATTGAAGGTGTAATTTTCTATAGTGGTGGATAGCGATTATTATCTGTTATCGATTTCTTCTATTATCTATTGTTGAGCGTATAATGAATTAAAATATATTTTTTTTAAATAATTAACTCATTTGGGACATGATTTTTTTGGGAAAACATTACTTAGACGAGATTGTTTGCAGAAATGCTTACTTAATATAATATTATAGCAATTTATGCGTTTATTTGAAGTTGGGACTGACCATTTGTCATGGCAGAATTCTCCGGGAGACAACTCATACTATATGGGTGATCATCCGTAGTCTATAAGTCTTCAAGAAATTTTCGGTAGATACCACCAAATTGCGACCGATTGCCATGGCAACGGATTTTCGGGAATTTATGTGTTTGGGGGTTGTAATTTCCCTTTATGATGAGATGTTTGCGACATTTTGAATCAAATATAAATTATTTCCAAAGTTAAATGATCCAGGAATATTTTGCCAACATCTGGAACTAGCCATGCTTGAAAATCACCCATCACGGACAGAAGGCGCCATTGCATTGATATCATTTTATGAGTTTATTTAATGCTGGGTCAGACTATATAATTGTAATGGAAAAATTCTCCGTGTGACAACTTGTACTATATGGGTGATCATACAATTGTATCTTCCAGAAATTTTGGGTAGGTACCACCAATTTGTGACTGGTTGCCATGGCAACCAATTTCGGAAAATTATGTGTTTGGGGGCTGTAATTTCGCTATATGACAAGATGTTAGCGACATTTTGAATCAAATGTAATTAATTTCCAAAGTTATATGATCCAGAAATATACTTAAATTGCTCTCGCTTCTGGTTTCTTCCACTGAAGGGGTCAAGATCCACCTGCCAGGGACCGACCATAGCAAGTTGCCAGCGTGCAATTGACGCTTATATTTATTGGGCTTGTGTGTAAAATTAGTTGATTAGTGGCGTAGTCTGGCGCGCCTGTACTTTTACTTTGGTGGTTGACAACCAATGCCCATGGTATTGTAAAACGCGACACAAAGCAAAGAAATGACTTGCAGATTGACCCAACTACAAGGATAAACCCGATACTAGTAAAACAAAGAAAATGCATCACTCAAGTCGGTGCTATTTGTTTTAATTACCCATAAATTCGAGGATTTTCGGATTTGGCTGAATGCACTCAATTGGAAGTAACTCTAAATTAACTAAGCACATACTATGGCTGCCTTTGTGTGATTAGTTAATTTAGTGTTACTTTCCATTGAGTGCATGCAGTCAAATGGTGCCGAATGTCCTCAAGCCTAGCGATAGAATATGCAGCAATAAGAGTGAGTGCCAACCGAAAATTTGTCTAAGCATCTGTGGCTTACTGGGCACCACCATTTTGGATAAATGACATCATGAATCATGGCAGGCAACCCCCATGTGACTCAAAAAATTGGTTACATCATCATGGACCCCTCACTGTGCGATAGGCCTATATTGATGACATGTTAATCTGTGCATTGGTATTTAAGTGCATGAAGCGGGAAACAGATATATCCGTTTCCCATCCTGTAGGTAATGTTTTGGGATATATCTGCTTCCCGTCCTGAACGAGTTAAAACAAAAAATATTTTTTTAATTTAATTAAAATTGAACTTCTTGCTCAATTTAATTTTTTTTTTTTAAGTTAACAAAATTGACCACCGTACTTTCACTCCCTTAACAATGCGTTGTTAATATAGGTTGTGGTTATAATACAATGTTATATCTACAGATAAAACATGGGATAAATAGAAATAATCGAAAAAAATTCACCAAAATTACGGCCCTTTGATTGTCATTTTTTGCGTTTAGCACCCACAAAAAAATGTCAGGGGTTTATTTCAAACAATTATCAATGGATTTGAAAGTTTTTTAGTATGTGATTGTGAGTTCACAAGAGGAGTTTCTAAAACGAGTTCACAAACTAGGCCCGGCCATACATTTTTACCATAGTTACGGCCCGTTGATTAAAAAATTTTGGCGTTGCAATTTTAAACCCGAACTAAAACAAATATTAACTGATTTCAATTATTTTTTAACATATTTTGAAAATGCCCATCCCCAACTTTGCCCACCCTGTCAGGGGACACTGCCATTGGCGACTGATTGTTTAAATACAATATGCACATGAAAAAGTATAAATACAATAGAATAGGCATGTATAATGGGAGTTATCAAATTTTTCCTAATTTCCTAATTTAGTATCACCTCTAGATGAGATCATGGGAGCTGTGTAACTTGAATGATTTTAGAATATATACTTAGCCGTTGGTAGCCATCTTGGATTTTGCCCTTTGCATTGCTATGTCTTTTGTCAGACCCTATAATAATCTTTTCCCATCCGATTAATCCCAAACTTCATACGGCTCTCTGGGTTGAGTCGAGTATTACTTTAAGTTTGATCATTTCTGCATTCCTTATTGCTCCAGTAACTGGAGTGTACATGTATGACATTATCCCCTCTCCAAGTTGAGCTACAGTGTCATTGACACTTTCCTTGAGTGCCCAGACATAGACTAATTGATTACAATTCACATGTAGAATATTGTGCTTACTTACAGTACTTCATGGTATGATATCCAAACTGAAATATCAGGGGAAAAAATCAGCTGAGTTTGTAGAAATTAATAAGGAATAAGCTATATAATTATTAGAAATGAATGTAGTTTTGGCCAGTTTGAGTGTGTTTTATTGAGGGGTATGTCGCTGTGGCCATTTGGGCACATTTATAATAATAGTGTGCCCAATGACCACAGCGCTATACTGCTCAATAAAACTACTTTCATTGTCACCGAAAAAAATATTTCCAGGAACTATATAAATCACCAGTATCTATTAGTCCATCTGTCCATTCCAGATGATTTTAGGATGATATCTTCAGTAATCCTTAATGAATATTTATTATAGCTATTTATATATAGCTTATTGGCTAGTTGCACGTAAATGTGATTATGGGTGAGGTCCGCCCATTTTTACGTGAGTTTATGATCCTTGTTGACTTCTAAGTTAGAATTTGCTGAGTATTTTGGTTTCCGGATGATAACTTTAGTTAAACTTATCAGATTTCAAATTTGGTATATGGGTGACTCACATGCAAATACAGGTCAATTTTGAAATTTTACTGGAGTTGTGGCCTTTGTCCGCTTAGAATATGGTTATCATTTTGGTTTCCAGATGATAACTTCAGTTTTAGCTATCAGATTATTTTAGAATTTGGTAAATGGATTACTTACACAAAAATGGGTGATAAGAAGACAGTCAGTTATGGTTATATCACCCCTAACAATATACATGCATATTCTATTGTATTTTTATTTTGGTATATGGATGATAACAACTTAGACTCAGAATTTACTGATTATTTTGGTGTCTAATTAACAAAACTAGATGTGTTAACAACATAGACAGCTGGAAGCAAAGTTTTAGTCCATGAGCTGGTAGGACCCTTATGCACCCCCACTACTTAACTTCTTTGGTATTTTCATGTACCCTAATATGTACTGGTCATGAAAAATGATGTTAACAGCAATTATTTTTGGTCCTATTGTATCTACTGGGTAAAATTTTAGCCTTACTCTGTTACCATTTTTTTCCGATTATGATGGGGTGGGGAAAACTGATATCCCATATATAAAGTGATGTCATTGTGATTGTATTTTAACAGTTGATGTGTCATTTTGTATGTATTGAAATACTATATATCCACTAGTAGACTGGGATCTGATAGGGTACCCTCCACCCCCCCCCCCCCCCCCCCCCCCCCCCCCGCCCGACAACAGGACTTTAAACTTCACCCCATTCATTTTCTTCCTTATTATGTCCCTCAACTTTTAAGCAATGTTCACACGAACAAAAAATGACACATGAGACAAGATGGCGTCCAACATGGCTGGCATTTTTAAAGACGATGCACTATAAGTCAGTTTGATGCAATTGTTAAGAGAAAATCTTGACAAATGTATACAAATGTATATATTATTGTGAAGCTAAGACATAATGCTTACTTTTTAGGGAAAATTTGGAACTCCATGTCCAAGATGGCCACCAATATGACCGCCGGAAGTAATATGTTCTAATATGTTCTGAATTAGTTTCTGCTGTTTTGAACTGGTTGAGAATTGCAACTTTATTTTGTGTATTTTTTAGTTTTATATAAACTGATAATTGGAGCAATGAAATATTCCATTGTATGGATCCCAGCTCATTCCGATCCCTCAAAAATTTTATTTTACAAACTGCATTATAAATTTCACCAAAAATCACCATTAGGATTCTAGTCATATTTCAACAAGAAATGAGCAGAACTGTCCAATGTAAGTGAGGTATACAATTACTTCTGAATATTCCAACTCGATGGATCCAAAATTATCACTTTAGCTCAAAATGGCAGCCAAATTATGGAAAATGGTAGATATTGCCTCAGCGTGCCCTGAAATCGGTTAACACGTTGTGGTTGATGAATAAAATCGACTAATATGTCTTCTATACATTCAATACCAACATTGATGATGCACCTTGTTAAAAAAATTGACTTTTCAGTTTTCAAGTTGAATGGAACTATCGTTGGTAGCAAAGGTGTTTTTTTGCTTTTATCTGTCTTAAATGTGTCACACTAATGTGTTTTTGGACCAAATTAATAAGATGGTTAGCAAAATGGCAACCAAATTGGTAAAATGTTCAGTTTTCACATATATCCCGAACATTATTCCCTGCTGTTCTGAAAAGGTAGCAAAATTGTGACTCACTTGGTTATTAAACATGTTACTTCATCAACTGACAACTAAATGTTTGGTTCTGGTTGTCCCAGTACCTGTTGTTGCTTGGTATGCTAAGTTTTGTGTTCTATCTAAATAGACCGAGAGCCCAGAGGCTTCAAATACACTATCGTTTACGAAAGGTTTGATACCATAGATTTGGTATCATCCTTGAATCGTCGCAGAAAACCCATTTCTTAAGTTTCGCAATCCTGGCATTTAGGGGCTAGGGGTGCTCCAAAAAACCCCAAAATCACTTTCAATTACACTTTCGCTAAGATATAATGCCACATTTTTAGGGCGAAATTGGAATTCCCACGTCCAAGATGGCCACCAAAATGGTAGCCGGAATTGAAAAAATTGACATTTTTCAATAATATTTTCTAGATCAGTTTCTGCTGTATGGAATTGGTTGAGAATTGTGCCCTTATTTTGTATTGTTTATGTTAAATGATCATTGGAGCAATGAAATATTCCATTCATTTTCAACCCCTTCTGATCCATCAAAAAGTTTATTTTACAGAGCATGGTATAACCTTTCACCAAAAAGTCACCATTGGGGTTTTAGTCATATCTCAACAAGAAATTGGCAGAACTGTGTAATGTAAGTGATGCATAAATATTCCAACTCGATTGAACCAAAATTGTCTCTTTTTCTCAAATGGCATCCAAAATATGGAAAATGGTAAGTTTTGCCCCAGCAGGCCATGTAATCCATTAAAAGTTGTGGTTGGTGAATAAAATTGGCTATTCTATATCTTATATAGTTTTGAATACAATCATTGATGATGCACCTTGATTAATTGTTCTTATTTTAGCTATTGACATATTTCTCTCACAAACTTGATATCAAAATCATCAAAATTCACCATTTTTTCAAGTAAACTGGAAGTATGTTTGGTATCAAATGTGTTTTTTTTTATTGGACTTGAATGCATCACACTGAGGTGTTTTTATACCAAATTCTCAATATGGCTGGCAAAATGGCAAACTCATTTGGCAAAACAGTTGATTTGTTCATATATCTTGAACATTATTCTCTGCTGTTTCGAAAATGGTAGCAAATTGTGACTCAATTACTTATTAAACATATTACTTAATCAACTGACAAAATGTTAGCAAATTGTGACTCACTTAGTTATTAAACATTTTACTTAATCAACTGACATCTATATATTCTATTCTAGTTGTCCCCGTACCTTATGGGCCATGACAAACTCAATTTTAAGGATGCAGTATGTACTTTGTCCGAAAACTTCTTTTGAGATTTTGGTCATGTTTTTGAACAGAAATGTACACAACTTTGAAACTGAACTGAGGGGGCATATTATGTGGCTACTCTGGCCCAATAGCATAACAAATTATGGCCCATTGGCATCAACATTGATTGACTAATGTCAGGAAAACCATTTTCTCCATTGTGTAAATAAAACGCCATCAAGATAAAGAACTCTCAGTCGATTAACATATCATTGAGTTATCGTGGAAAGTGATAGCCACCAAATGGTACACATATACAACCCACCGATGACCATACAGTCACTATATATAGATAATCAAAACACAAATGACCATGTAGCCACCCACTTTATATCCATACACCTCAACCATGACCATACACCCACACTTGGTATAACCGTACAACCACACATGGCTTTACAGCCACAAGTCACGATGCATGTACACAATACAAAAATCAACTTTTGTACCAAATTTGATTGCCATTTTGCAAAGCCATCTTGAATAATTTTGTCTAAAAACACATCAGTGTGGCGCATTTAAGTCAGATCAAAACAATAAATACCATTGATATCAAAGATAGTTCCATTTTACTTGAAAAAATGTACAAACATGAGAAGTAAATATTTGCCGATTTTGATATCAACTTTGTGATATCAAAATTCAATATTTCTGGTAATATCAGTGGTTACAATCAGGGTCCGCGCTGGACAGAAATTTACTTTTGCCAAATGAAAATATTTTTTGCCAAATTATTTTAGCAATTGCCAAGTATGATTTTCTGCAACCTTAAGTCTTATGTTTCGACACTCGCGGTTTGAACGACTTTTTATATCGATAGAAAAGTAATTAATTATACTTGCATCTCTATTGTGGTTTATCATACAGTAATAAGCCAATCACCGAACAATACAATTGCAGAAGGGTTTCTCCATCAGAAGGGCACATCACAAGAGGATTAGTAATCCCTCCAACCATCAGTAGGCCTACTAATGCTATGTGATTATAAGAGTTTCCTTAAATTATTGGTATTGATTGACCAATATTTTTCAAATTGCTTGAAGAATTAAAAAGTGACTTGCCAAAACTTTTGCCAAATGTAAATATTTTTTGCCAAATGTGAATTATTTTTGCGATTGGCAAATTTGGCAAGTGGCAACGTGAACCCTGGTAACAATTAACCAAGGTACATCGGAAATGTTGGTATTCAATTTATATATGACAGAATGGCTAATTGTATTCACCAACCACCACTTGTAAGCAATTACTTGGCATGTTGGGGCAATATTTATCATTTTCCATATTTAGGCTTCCATTTTGGCAGCCATTTTGAGACAAAGTGACAATTTTGGTTCCATTGTGTTAGAATATTCATTAGTAATGGTATCCCTTACTTACGTTGCACAAAGCTGGTCATTTCTTGTTGAAAATGGTGACTTTTGGTGAAATTTTATACCATGTTCTATAACATCGAATTTTTGAGGGATTGGAAGGGGCTGGGACCCCATGAATGACATATTTCATTGCTCTAATGATCAGTTAACATGAGCAGTACAAAATACATGTAAAGTCACAATTCGAACCAGTTCCATACATCAGAAACTGATCTAGGCGATATTAGTAAAAGACTTCAAATTTTCCACTTCCGGCTGCCATTTTGGTGGCCATCTTGAACGTGGAGTTCCAATTTCATCTGTAAAGAAGCATAATCTAGGCCCATTTGGAACATTAATTGGAATGCTCCATTCTTTTAATTGGCTGGGACGCTCTGGTCAAATAGACGAATGCACATGAAAGTTCAACAATTAAGCCTGTTAGCTGAACCATCCTACAAATGAATCAGTGGGAATTAAGTAACTTCTCATCAAGCGAGAATTCAGTTAACGGATTAAGTTTGGCAGAATTCCTCTCCCGTTCTGATAATTTGATTATTCTATGGAGGTGGGCGGAATCAATTTATTTCGAATCCAATATAAAATCAGATTGGCAGCTAGGGGGTGGTTACGCAAAGGCCCTTTTTATCTGTAAACGCCAGGAAACATTGTGATGCTTTTATGATTGGTGATTACTAGTGAAAATTTAGACCAAAAGTTACAGATGTACATGAAAAGTGTAATCAAAAGTGAACCGTCTTAAGTTATGTCATTCTACACAGAATTTAGTGTAAACAATATTTTATTTGAACAAAAGAACAGAACATCACATTGACAATTATACATATTGAGAAAAAACATAGTTCAAATTAGGATTAGATTACACAGAATTTGAACACCGGGTTTGAAGGGGTGGTCCCAAAAAGGCCTTCTTATCTATAAACACCAGGAAATATCGTTTCTTAAGTTATGTTTTTATGTTTACCCATACCATAGTATGGTAAACATAATGTCGACGTCCGGATTGACCACTCGTCGTGTGTCCGTCCGTCCGTCCCGTCTGTCTGTCTGTCTGTCCGTCCATGGACACTGTACGCATGGTGCGATAACTCAAATATTTTATATCTGATCGGAACCAAATTTTGTATATGAGTTTCTCAGACCAAAATACAGATCGAGTTCAATTATGGGTTTGATCCGAGTTTTGTTTACGGAGTTATGGCCCTTTTTTTCGACTTCGAATTCACGCATGCTGTCATAACTCAAACAATTTTTATCTGATCGGAACCAAATTTGGTATGCGAGTTTCAGAGCCCAAAATACAGATCGAGTTCGAATATGGGTTTGATCCGAGTTTTTTTTATGGAGTTATGGCCCTCTTTCGACTTAGAATTCATGGATGCTACTATAACTAAAAAAAATATTATCTCATGAGAACCAAATTTGGTATGTGAGTTTCTCTATCTAAAATACAATTCGAGTTCGAATATGGGTTTGATCAGATTATTTTTAATGGAGTTATGGCCCTTTGATATAGAATTCATCCATGCTTCGATAGCTCAACCAGTTATCGTCTGATAGGAACCAAATTTGGTATGTGAGTTTCTCAACTCAAAATACAGATCAAGTTTGAATATGGGTTAGATCCTGTTTTTTATACCAGAGTTATGGCCCTTTTTAACTAAGGATTGAACAGATTCTATATTTTTATGCTTATCATGTAGAACCATAGCAGCTAACCCCTGTGATATCAGTTAGCACTGAGAGAGAGAATAGATTAACTTGTATTATTGGACATTAGAGTTATTTTTAGCCATCATATTGTCCCTGGCACAGTGGAAGGTGTAATTGGACAGAGAACCATCTGTTGTTTAATGTTTATTGTATTTCCATACAGCTCTCTGGTTTAGGATATCAATGCAGTGTTCCAGTGACATACCTGTACCTAATTTTATTGAGTTAAAATTGTTAACCCTTGTCATCAATTTTATGCTTTTGTATATTTTTCATGTAATCATTCTCCTATTATATCCCTTTCACTTGTATGGATTTTTGTGGTTAAAATGAACCCTTAATTCTCAACATTCCTTATACTTAGCAGAAATACCTTTCATCTGATATATCTCATTTTATTGAGATGTATGTAAATTTTGTATGTGAATTTCTCAGCCCAAAATACAGATAGATTTCGAATTTGGGTTTGATCCATTTTTTATATATTTTATAAGTTATGGCTTATGGATTTTCGTGTCAGAACTGAAAATAGCTGATCACTATCGCCAAGGTATGGGTTAAACATCTGCCGATCGTGATCGGCCTGTCGTTATGGTCAGTGAACATTATGTTAATATCTAAACCACTAAACCAAAAATGATGCATGAATGCAATAGTGTATTTGAATGTGATTTTGGGGGGTTTTGGAGCGCACCTAGTCCTAAACGCCAGGATTGCGACACTTGAGAGATTCTTTAATGATTTAACAGTAACACCAGATCGGAAGTATCAAACCTTTCGTATGCGATAGTGTAATTGAAACCATCTGGGCTCCCTGTCTAAAATCTTGCAATGTTTGTGTTTTTGCCTTTATGAGTTTTATTAGAGCTCTGATATGCTCTCATAAACTTGTCATATATTATGTGATTCAATTGTTAAGTTTCACTTTGGTTTCTTTAGTTTTCTTTTATCATTATGTTACAATAAATATTACTCTACAAAATATCAATGAGTTGTTGTGTCTCTGCGATTGTATTAACATAATAACACCAATGTTTTGAGAGGCAGTATGGTACGCTGTATCACAGTGACATATAACCTACAAATTAATCCAAGTTGTTGCTTGGTTTTTACCTCAACTTGACTATCCGCACACAATACAGACCGCATCCCCCAACTGATCGTCACCAGATCTTCGGGGTGACCTCTAGACCACAGGTCCCCAGAACAAAAATTGACCCCACCCCAATAGTACTTAATCATATAGGATTAAGTACTATTAAGTTGGGGTAAATTTTTGTTCTGGGGACCTGTGCTCTAGACGGGAGCCATCTATTTGTTTTCCAAAATTCGATAAAAACAAAATGTTGCAGTCATCTTGGATTTCACATTTGCATTCATCTGCAGGCACGCTCTACATCACAGCTTTATTGGACAACTGTTATTAGCTCACCTGAGACGAAGTCTCCGGTGGAGCTATAGTCATCACTCCTCGTCCGTCCATCCGTCAACAATTCTTTAAACATCTTCTCCTCTGGAACCAAAAGACCGAATGGGTTCATATTTGGTGTGGATGTTCCCTAGGTGACTCTCATTCAGATTTGTTCAAATGAGGTCACTTGGTCAAATAGTTGTGAAAGCAGGGCCATAACTCTATTCCTCCATAGTAAATCTTTTAAACATCTCAAATACCATCAGGCCAAATGGGTTCATATTTGGTATGAAGGATCCTTGGGTGACTGGGGTTCAGATTTGTTCAAATGAGGTCACTGGGTCAAATGTGGGCGGGGCCAGGGACATAACTCCAAAAAATATTTAAATTGTTTTAGTTTTTTGTATTTAACTCCATAGTCACGTTACTTTAAACTGTGAAATATATATATTGTGCCCCCTGGCCCTTTACTCAAGTTCACTGCTTCTGTCACCCTGGTCCCAAAAATAATATATGTATTACTCAAATTCTTGACAGTGAATCTGCTAGAGGTCATTAATTCCCAATTACAACAACAATCTATCATATGTATTGTTCATATCTTTCAACAGGACATTTAACCCTCCCACATCCACCACTTCACTAGAACATATTTGGCAAACTTGAAAAGTGTTCTTTGAAAGAACCACCAGCTCTAATTAGCTCGTATTTAATATTGAGGCTCGTTTGGTGATGTGTGATTCAGATTTGTTCAATCAGGGTCACCAGGTCAAGTAGGTGCAAGGCCAGCTACATTACTCTTTCTCTCCATAGTAATTCATGATATGTCTTCTATGCAAGAATCAAATGGCCTATTTTGCTTATATTTGGTATGAAATTACCTTGGATGACATATTTGTGAAAATGGGAACACAAAGTCGAATAAGGGCAGAGCCAGAGACATAACTATTTCACCACATAGTAATTCTTAAAATATGTTTGCAAGAGCCAAAAACTAGTTGGCTTATTTAGCATGGAATGTTCTTGTTTGACTGCAATTCAGATTTTTTTTTAATTGGGTCACCTGGTCAAATAGGGGCCAAGCGAAGGACTGTTTCCCTCTTAATATGCTTCCTTCACAAGGACCATCGGGTCTATTTTACTGATATCAGTATGAATGGTTCTTTGGTGTCTGGGATTCAAATTTATTCAGATGGGGTCACCAGGTTAACTAGGGTGGGACCAGGGACATAACTGTATGTCTCTATAGTAATTCTTAAAATGTCTTCTCAAGAGAGGTTGGACTATTTAGCTCACATATAGTATGGAGGATCATTTAGTGACTTAGATTCAGATTTGTTAACATGAGGTCAACCTGTTAAGGAATGACGGGGCTATGGGGAGTTAACACTTTTGTGTCTAATAAAATCATTGAAATACCAAATTCATTAAAACATATACCTTGGAACTACCTGACTGATTAATCTGATATACATGTATGGTGTTTCGGGTCCATGGATAATTGGGCTTCAAATAATTCTAAATGGTTTTAAAAAAGGCGCTTGTGAGATTGGAAATTTCCAACAATTGAGAAAGTTTGAGATGTCGGTTGTGAAATTCCAACCTAAGACTTGGGAGTCTGGAGCCCGGTAGGGAGGGGACTTGTTGAGCTGGAGGACGGGGGTGATCAGTAGTGTACAGTTGGTAATTTCAAGGTGGATATTCACCGATCTACATACATGAAGCCTCTCTGGCCACATATCCTGTTTAGATCTACTTCTTTTAAAGTGATTATGAAAAGTTCTGACTGTTGTAGTCTCGAGAGTCCCAATCTTTGCAGTCTGGTGAGCGACCCCACAGTCATTGACTGTCTTGTTTGTTTTTGGCAAAATTACAGAAATGTTTAGGTGGTGTTTCAGTTGGCCTGTTCGGGACAAATCCACGCAAAAGTTGCAAAATTATATTAGTTTAATTTCAACATGGAATCACAAATCAAAACGCGGAATTAAGAGGCAGGTATACACACATGCACATCAAGAATAGACATTGGCGTAATTAGCGTGACCATTTGCATGTTACATATATCACACGAAAACGGCATAAAAGCTAAACAAATAAAGGCCGTATAAAAAGTCAACGCAAGTTGCAAAAGCATCAGAAACAATTAATCCGATGATACATGTTTAAATGAATACGAAATGAGTATAAATGTTAGCACAGCAATTATAACCATGTGACATAAATGTAGCACTGTGCAAAATGTATTTATTGGGTAAACAAATAAGGAAAACTAGGTTTAAACTGAATGTGCACTATTAAAACACGTACGTATATAAACTATTGGACAGCTTGGGCGAAGTATATGCAAGTATAAGGGGAGAGAGAGAGAGAGAGAGAGAGAGAGAGAGAGAGAGAGAGAGAGAGAGAGAGAGAGAGAGAGAGAGAGAGAGAGAGAGAGAGAGAGAGAGAGAATGAATAAATACATATATAAATTGGTGGATGCGATGATATCAAAAGGTCCCATAACATAAAGAACAAAATCATCACGGCAGCTACACTGGGTGCCGTTTTGTGAAGCCTACATAACACATGAAGAAAAAGTAATGTTTGAACAACCAATTCCATTCATTGGTCGTGGATATAACAGTCTACTACATAATCACGCTGGCCACATGTGAAGTCACACACCGGGTGGGAACGTCGGTACACGATGACAGATTTTAGGTGAAAACATTGTCATATATACCCATACAGATTTCTACTTTTCAGATAGTTTGCGAGGTCATATTGCAGATAGATTGTTTCCAGTAAATAATAGCGAAATCGTCGTCATTTACTTAAATCCGTTAGTATAATGGTGTGATATGTAACAAATATTTCCCAAGCGTCTGTAAATGTTATAATTGAATGGGTCTCCACGCAGTCATCTGTTAAACTGGATGCAACCTATCTCGCTCATCGTACAGCACAAATATATCCCACGATATGCTCATGAACAGTGCAATCTGTGAAACAGGTTATCCCATGAAATCCCGATGTAACAAACCCGGGGTTGGTGCTCGGTGGGAACTTACACATCGGGTTAACTGAATGTGTTTGAACCACACACACCGGTTTTGGGAACCACGCGCATAGGTTTATTTCGCGATGATATGTTCTGATAAATGAATATTGATGATGATATTTGTGAACTGAAAGGTCTAACTTTGTTAAAACACAACCAATAGATACCGAATGCATTCGATCACGAGATGAGGTGACATTTCCTATCATTGAACACAATTCGCATAATTTTTAATCCAGACCTCGAATTCTCTCTGACATGCATGTGATAAAGCATAGCAGAACATACATGTATGTATGTATGAGTCCAAATTCATACGTCATTCCGTGGTGCACAGACAGAAAATCGGGCTATCGTTGTGCAAACATTAGTGCAATAATGGCAACTAACCAACCCATTTGTGTCAAGTTATATGTGCATCGTCTGTATATAGTTGAAATTATTTTCATAATGGCCTATATTTCGATCTCAACAGACCTGTTATATGTGTGTTATTCGTATTTTCTATCAGCATTTACCCGGTGTACTTGATGCAAACGCAATTCGATCACCCTTAGAGCGTGGTCTTCAAACCCGTTGTGGGAGTATGCAATATGCAAGAAGTGCATGCATTTGTTGCTGTATAATCGGGATGATATGTGGACGAGGGATGGTACGTCATGTTATGCCACCCGTGTTGCCTTATAAGAAGTATATTGCATACAGCCCTATTTGATATTTTGCTGGCATGGGTTTTACATTGTAAACACTAATGGCACTTGCGACAGCATCAGGTCTCCAAATGTAACAGCACGTCTACAGAAATGTTTTTTAAAAACAAATTTCGGTCAAAATAGGAGGCTCCCATCTAGATGTCACCCGAAGATCCATATAAAGTTTGGTGATGATCGGATGAGAAATGTGGCCTGTAGGATGTGCCGAAGGATTTAGTCATACAAAGAGTACATTCCAAGATGGCCGTTGACGCCCATGTTGTTGAACCAAATTACTAAGTTCGGTGATTATTGGATGAGGGATGTGGTCTGCAGTGTGTCAAAGGATTTAGTCGTGCAAAGAGCAAAATCCAAGATGGTTGTCGGTGTGCCAATGGATTATTTGAATCCAAGATGGCATCTGGCGGTCATATTTTTCATCGAAATTCCGAAAATTCGATTGCTCCCGTCTTTCGGTCACCATGAAGCTACATGAAGTTTGGTTAAGATCGGATGAGAGATGCGGCCTGTAGGGTGTGCCGAATGAAATTGTTGACGAACGTGTGCACGGACGACGGACGCAACCCCGTGGCAATAACTCAAATATTACGTTGTATATATATATATAAAGGTGGGCTAAAAAGGCACCGACGGCATCTCTTCTGGCTGGCTGCCCATGGAAAATGGTATTATATCATGAAGCGAATACCACTCTACATCCATGTGCGATCGGGCAAGTTGCTAGTTAAGGCGCACGTGAATATATTAACCCATACGCCATATAGCGTATGGGTTAATATATTCACGTCCGCCTTAGCTAGCAACTTGCCCGATCGCCCATGGATTCAGATGTGTTTGCTGCATGATATGGTGTCCCTTTTCGTGGTCAGACATTTGTGTTTATTTTTATCATTTTGCGTACCTGATCGACGGAACCGGCCGCAAGTAAGGGGTTACCAGTGCCGTTTCCGTTCGAGCTATCGACTTGGTGTTGTAACTTTGGTACATACAGGTCTATTCTGCACGATGATGTAAACTTCATCTCGATCGGACACCTGGGGCACTGTCGGGTGCGTTCCGCTTTTAGTGGGACCCTATGTTACATACACAAGGGGGATTCTTATTTCTGACATTATTCTTACGTTTATCACTGATCTTATAATATATTGGAATATGCGAAATTTTAGATAACGGAACTTATTTTGTAAGACGAGTGCAATCTTTTCTGAATATCATCGTCTGTCCATTATTGAACACTGGTCATATGGTGATGATGATTTAGGGTTTGGGATAATTCACTGGTCTCTGTATTACCACGGCCGTCTTCTGTTGGTCGAAGCTATGGGCTCCACTTCGAGACAGCAATTGTATATATTAGACACTGACTCAGTTTGAGAGTTCATTGCTTCAAATGTGCTTGCTTCAGTGAGCGTGATCAAATTCTCATTTCTTATCGAAATGGCCATGGTAGCCACATACCGGCCAGTCTGGGTGAACGTCGACTCTATATTTGAAATGTTGTAATGAATATTTAGGTATGAGTTTACTCAGACTGCATACCGGCCACCTTATTGACAGCCTTCTTATTTGGGTGGCGATCACAATTCAAGAACATAACCCAGGGTCATCTCCCACAATGAGGAATGAGAAACGATCGCGAACTTATTACTAAATGAAGTATTTGTGAGTTTTGTTGAAATTCCAAAAACCGTAATCGTAACAGCATATAGAAAACATCGACAACGAATAGAAAGAACACAAATTGTAGTGACGTAGTACAATATTCGTAATAATTATCTATTGTCGTCCATTGTTCGAAATGCGTCTATTAAATTGTTTTAGAATATAATTATATGGGTACGAACAATCCAAGGACCCATCTATATCATATGACAACATGGTATATATATGCAGGATATGAACAGAGGTTCAGTAGGGCGAACAAGACAGCTATATGGTGGGAACCACAAAACGGTGTACTCCTCTATAGTAACCACTACAGTCTATAACCACTCTAAAATAAGCCCATTCGCAATATCGAGTGTAACCATGGAAATCCACCATCCATAAAGATAATATTTTACATTTTATAAAACACAATCGACAGGTTATGTATTATTTTCCAGAAAACAAGACACAATCTGTCGTATTCTGGAAAATAACACAGTATATAAACTATAGCTTTAAATGCCAAATATGGCCAATGTTCATGGTTGCTTCAACTTGCTCGAGAAAGCGATACCGACCTGGATGGACGAAGACAGTACAACACTGAACTGTAATTACTGTCTGACAAAGCCATGTCGCTATAGTTGAATCAAACCAACTGAAGCGAACAATAAATTATTTTTGTGAAGAGTTAAATTTGCCAAAAAAAACCCACCACAATCTATGTGATAAATCGTATTACATCGCATTCAATACACCTGCCTAAATTAAGGTTGATACGTGTATCATCGCTAAAACTGGCCAATCATATGTACCAATTACTTCTTTGAGGAGGGAACATGTCTCTATTCCGAAGGTTCGCTATTCCGAAGGTTCACTATTCCGAAGGTTCGCTATTCCGAAGATTTTTTTATTTTAAAGGTTAATTCTATATTCAATAATTGAGAGGGTTCTTTATCACGAAGACTCCTTTTTATGAAGGAAATAACTTAAAACATTAAAACAATAAATGTTATTTTTTTTATTTTTTCGCAGGTTTCCTTGAGATTTAATGTCATTACGTATGACGTTATTTTCCAATACCGATTCACGCCAGGCAGCCCACACAATTGGTCTTTCCATACGATTTAATGTCATTGCGTATGACGTTATATCCCAATAATCTTAGAGATGCAACAATACGCCAACTAAAGGCGGGATTAAAACAGTGGGGCTATAACTATTAATGAATACTGCGAAGCAGAATGTCGTGGAATAGACGGGTATGAGTTGAACCTACATGTAACTGCAGTTGTGAATTTGTATTGAATTGTAAGGCCCACTTAATTTTCGAGTCACCGGCTATTTTTTATAGTGCTTTGATATCAGGTTTTAATTGCAAGCTGTGCCATAAAATATGATTAAAACACTATATATATAGTTCATCACCATTTCAAACGTCTGTATCAGAAGATGCCCATAGAGAAATAGAAAACATCTTAAATCATAAAAAAGATTCCCCCGTTATATGCCATGGCTCCCAGAATGCAACATAATTCAACCTAATATATTTTCAATTGAAGGGGAATAAAACTATTTTTAAAATATAGAGTTATCCCCCTCCGTTGAAAATAATACACTTTACTTTGCGCAACAAAACCAGATGAACCTTAACCATAAAAAACACGTCGTTAACTCAACAAAAACATGCTCACAGTTTATTACACCGGATAAGCTGACAATAGTCAATACAGTGTTAGAGAGCTTCATATTTCAAATGGTATATATAGTGGCATATATTTTATATATGCGATCTGGTGGGTTCGGAAATTAAGGGGGCCTTGAATGTTGATGGTTTTTTTTTCAAATACAGATTGCCAGTTCGGAAAAACTATATCTCTTACATGTAGTTTATTTCAGTCATCGTGTTTTTAACTTTCCATAATAAACGATAACCTGGTACTGTCTTCTTGCTATTAATAACCGACATCTGGGACAATTTGGGAATTAGAAGTGGGTGTATAGATGTGCTATATATGAATAGTAGCGTAATAGTATTTTTCATTCCTCGTGTGGTTTTTGTGGTGGGGTGCAAATTTGGATTCATTTCTGGTTAAATACGACCAGAATAGAAAACCTTCGGAATAGCGAACCTTCGGAATAATGAACCTTCGGAATAGGGAACCTTCGGAATAATGAACCTTCGGAATAGCGAACCTTCGGAATAATGAACCTTCGGAATAGAGAACCCTACCCCTTTGAGGAATATTCTCTGAAAGTTAAAAACTTACCATTTTGTAAAGATTTCTTCTTTATCTCTGCAATTATCACAAATGAAACGTAGCATTTTCGAAACATATTTATCGGAAGGCGGCATTTCTCGAGGGATGAACCCCCGTGTATATAGACAATATCTAGTGGATACCGAAAATTATCTCATGAGTGACCGAGACAAAAATTAATGTCCACCAACCAAAACTTTCAAACGATTATATGGCATGCTGGGGCAAAATCTACCATTTTATATATTTTGGCCTCCATTTTGAAAGGCATATTGGATCATAGGGGTTATTTTCTGTCCATTTAAGATATAATGTTCACAAGTAATAAAAACTCCCACTTTTCTCACCACGTTCTGTTCTTTGTTTTGAAGGACCGGAGTAAACTGAGACATAAACGATGACACATTTCATTGCTAGAATGCTTTGTTAACACGACAAATTAAAAAATATATACCAATTTTTTTCTCCAGTTCCAAACTGCAAGAACTGATAAGAAAAATGAATGGAATATAGTATTTTTTTCACTTCCGGTGGCCATTTTGGCAGTCTTCTTGGGTAGGGAGTTCTAAGTTTTTGCTTAAAGCTAGTATAATATTATAGCATCACAAAGATATATATTTGTATATATTTCACAAACGTTTCTTCCTAACTTAGAACCAATCTCAGTCAGTTGCTCTAACGGCGGTCATTTTTGACGTTATCTTGGATCCTGGATTTTCCCTAAAGCCGATTTTAGCGGATTTTGGATATATTATTTCTGGGACTGTCCGCGTCGAATGATCGTTTCTTTACCAATTTCTTCTGAGTGTGTAAACCCCATTTTCCTCGTACCACAACGATACTCTTTTGAGAGGTATAACAAGAGTTTGTGGTATAGATCTGTTTAACTAGTTCATTTCCTGAAATGTCTGTGGTGTCATGGAATAAGAAAATTTTACCCTGATAGTGTAGCCTGTGATGTGGGAGGGAGTTTTGATATATATGTCATTATATCCTCACATCACATGCGTTCAATATATAGATCAATAGAACTTCGAATCGAAATTTAAGTTTAATATTTAGCAAAGAATATTAACGATGGATTATTTCTTCATATATCAATTTTGAAATAGTTTAGTGGGTATAAAATAATAAATATGAATCGAAGACCTATCTCCGGAAATGCTTCTATCAATTAATATTGATTTTATTTCGAATATTTTATTATAAAATGAGATTATTAAATGGGACACTTTATTGTTCTAGTTTTAGAACAAACCATTCAGGTGATACCATATAGCGATAGAGATATTTATGGTGTTCCCATAGCTATGCTCCGAACGTCCACTGTCCCAGATTGATTGTTTGTATTGTTTTAGTACACAGTTTTAATGATAATGAGTCTAATTTATGACAAAATTACACAATTCCATTTCTGGTCTATGTTAACCTTAACCACTATTGTTCGTTAGCTAAACAACTACACGGTTTAGACCAGAAAATATTCGAAATATAATCAATATTAATCGATAGAAGCATTTCCGGACAGGGCCGGGTCTTCGATTCATATCTAATATTTATACCCCTGTAACTATATAACAAATGTTTACTTAGAGATAAACCACCTTTAAGCATAATTCAAGGCAGTGTTGCAGTTAGAGTTATTCCTGATCTAAATTAGTCACTATAACTGACCCCAAATGTCTGTGACTAACCCTAAATTAGTGATATTCAACCGAATTTGTTCTGAGTGTACCATTACTAACTTGTCTGGCAATCCAATCATTAGTTGTGTATTCTTGTGACGAAAACCATTCTAACTGACGTGCAAATCGGATTCAGTATCGTGTCCAGTCTCGGTGAAAGAGAACAAGACATTCGAAAACAGAGTATTTTGAGCTATCGTATCGGACGATATAAAGCCTAACAGGACATCAAAAGCGGACCCGGATTTTGCCAATTTCACCATTGCAGCCTGTGTATATAACGTCTCTGTCCAATCATCTTCACTGTTCGTGTACAGATGAATATTCAGTTTCAGATTTATGGTTTGGATTGTGGTATGTTTGAGCGTATGGGTTAAACATCTGCCTATCATGATCGGCCTCTCGATATAGATGCATGGACTTCAAACTGACGTGCAAAAAGTCGGATTTAGTAACTTGTCCATTCTCGAGAAGGAGAAACAGACATTCGAATAAGCATATTTGAATATATATATTTTATGCTATCGTACGGATAATATATATAACGCCGAACCGGACTTCAAAAGCGGAATCGGATTGTATTGATTTAGCATTGCAGCCTGTGTATTTAACGTCTCTGTCCAGTTATCTTCATTTTTCATGTACGGGTGAATATTCAGTTCCATATTTATACTTTGGATTGTGATATCTTTGAGGGTATGGGTTAAACATCTGCCTATCGTGGTCGGCCTCTCGTTATAGTGTATCGACTTCAAAATACTGACGTGTTTCAGTTTCTCAAAAAGAACGGATCGGTTGACAGAATCAAATGCCTTTTTTAAATATATCATTACTGCATATATAGAGTTTTTGTATAGTGATTTTTTATAGCGTTCAATATAAAGGCAGTGTCTTTTGCAGAAAAGTAACATTAAAATGTGTGATTTTGCCAGGACTTATGTGTGACGTGTTTATGGAAGCTTATTCATGATTTATATAAGATTTTCAAACCGCTTGTCTCAACATTTAGGAAATTAGGATTTCAATTGTTTTTGTTTTGTCCCACAATGCAACAAAAATCACTGATATTAATATAGTTTCCTGTAACTTCGGTAAAATTGAAGTTCAATAGATGAAACGGAGTCTTTTGAAAACCATTTCAGTTTATGAGAATCATTATTGTCGTGATATGAACCTTATGAGGAAATATGTTGCATTTCCCATTCACTACAGGCAGACCTGACTGATATTTACTTTTCAGGTATCCATTCTAGTTGTATTTAAAATCATATTTCAGAGCTATGTCAATTTTATGAATTTTACTGTACCTCAAATAAAGAGTATTTTCCAGAAGTGTCTTTACTCAGTTGTATATTTCACACGACAGTCTAATTAAATTATACATTAGGATAAAATAGATCATATACATTTCATGTGGATTTGAACCAAAACTCACACTGTACACTCAGGGACACGACATGGGGGGGGGGGGTGCCCTTATAAATAATAATAATAATAATAATAATAATAAAACACTCTAGTAAACCACAGTGAATACACCGTGGTATTTACCGTGGTGGTTGAAACAGGTAAAATTATGTACAGGGTGTTACTCTGGCAAATACGTCTATCGAACGTTACCATACTATGCGCACACATGTAGATACACCCATCTATTTACTCTGGTGATATGGATCCACACATGAATTTTACCAAGATATTTTATCGGGATGTATGTGGTAGTTATACTATAGTAATTATACCAGTGTAATTTACGTCGATATTGGGGTAATATGCCACTATAGTACCGGGGTATGATTTTAGAAACCTTACACTTTGATAAACATATTAGAGGTCTTACGAATGACACATGCATGCGATTATATAAGGTGTTAATCTCTTCTTGATATATCTGACTGATTTATAACAATAGCCCCATTCTGTTAACTTTTGAGTATGACACCGGCTACACTTGTTTTCCACCTTCAATTCTTTATTCTCATCACCTTATAATAATGGTATGGAGAAAACACTTTTACAATATGTACATTATATACAATAGCATGTGGACTTCCGGTGAACAATTTTCGTCACTATATATAAGTGTTATAACGTCAAATACATTCAATATAAACAAACATGCATCCGCAGATGTGTATCAATAATTTAACATAATTATGTATATATCTTCTTGTATACTGCCACGAGTCTATATATATTAACTTCAAATCATTTATCCATAAGTCCTTATGCTTGGGATCTTAATCGGTGATTTGATTAGCACAAACGATAGTATCATAAAGAACCCTACTAATAGTAATAATAATATCAACAACAGCAGCAACAACAACTCTGAAATAAATCTAAGTTAACTTAAAGGGGTACTGTACGCCAAATGTCGTTGTTGGTTTCTATAGTCTCCGAGTCGGAGAATAAGGTAACAATTTTTCCATTATTTGAAAGTCTGTTGAGTACGAAGTCATGTTACGGATGACAAATTTACCGGAATGCAAAAATACAAATTGTCGTTGTCGAGTAATTTTTGTAAAGTTTTCAACCAAATGAATCAAATAAAAGTTATATTATATGCATACTAGTCCCATATAATCATTTAAGTTATTGTATCGTCGCTAGTCAGTGAGTGGCTTGAGTGTTCTCCCCGTATCATCATAATATTTTAAGCAATCGTGTGTGCGATCGGTTTAAAAATCCAGTATCCCTCAATTACTATTTTTGATTACGGTAATTCGTAATTTAATTGACGCCATTTTATGGCTCCAGTCATAAATTCAATTTATATCAAATTATTAACTTTTAAATTATTAAATTTTAAGATAGCCTATTAACCTGAGCGTTTACAGAATACATCTTCGACTCAAATTACTTATGTTTCTATATATTATCGATATTAGATCGTTGTTGTCACCGGAAATTTAATGAAAATGGCGTACAGTACCCCTTTAAGTGCTTATTCACTGAATGTCAGAAATTTTGCGGTTTACTAACTTGATGAAATCGCATAATTTGCGGAGACCCTTCGGATTTTGTTCATTCATGAGTTCGCTCATCACTATGGTATTTGTTGGTCTTCCCATGAGTTGGAATAACAAGCGATTCCGATGAATTGTTAGATCTGTGCAGCTAAAAAGGTAGTGGAATTCGTCTCCTACTTCCCCAGAGTCACATAATGGGCAAATCCGGTCACGGCGATCAGAGCCATTCCACCGCCCTGTCTCGATTGGTAGTTTATGGTTACTCGTACGGAATTTACACAATAAACTTCTATTGGTGTGATTCAGGATGTCGAGATAACTTTCAAAGGATATACTGTAAATTCTACCCCGACTGCTATTGTGGATATCTCTCTCCCATGTATCTCTGAATTCTGCTATTAGACCGCATTTCACGTATGAGACTAATTGGTTAACGTCGGTTACACGTCCTGAGCACCAAATGTGTGGCTGATTAAAATCATCTAGTAACCCCTGTATTCGGTTTAGCCAGGGGAAACTGCTATCTTGAAAATTGGGGTCGTCAGATATGGATTGTGCCAATTTCAGTAGAACTTTGGGAAATCGATCAGCGCCACTATTGACAACCTTGCACCAATATTTAACCATTCTGACTTTAATCATTATTTCAAGTTGTAGTTTGCCACTTTCACCATATATCATAAAATTTGGGATCGACGGTCTCAGTCCAAGAATATGTTTTATGAATTTTCTTTGTACGCTCTCGAGTATGTCATTATTATCGAACCCCCATACCTCACAGCCATAAAGGAGAATGGGTGTCACGTATGTATCAAATAGGTCGAGCTGATTACTGATGGATAAACAATGTTTCCGTGACTTACCTATAATGGAATACATGGCTCGCGTGGTCTTGTCCGTTAATATCTTTTTAGTTGGGTTGAATGAGCCAGATTTGCAGAAACTTATACCTAGGTAGTTAAACTGTTTGACAATATCAATCTTACTCCCTTTAAATATGAATTTCGTTTTCTTTGGGAGGCTACTTTTCGACAGATTCAGAATTTTAGTCTTATCAGTATTAACCGTCAACTTCCACTTGTTGCAGTATTTTTCAAATTCATTTAATTGTTTTTGTAGTGCCTTTGGTGTCTCGGCCATGATTACAGTATCATCAGCGTATAATATTAAGAATATTTTCAGGTAACAGCCCAGCCTGTTCTCAATTTCACTGTTAACTTTACGTAAGCCGATCACATTTTGTTTGGACAAGTAACATTCCATATCATTGAGGTATAACGAGAAGAGGAGAGGTGATAGATTTATTCTCCTTGTCTAACACCAGATAAACATGGGAAATATTCAGAACGGTTGCCATTTAACTGAACGCAAGACATAATGTGTTGGTACATATTTTGAACTATTTTCAAATTTTTTCCATTAATTCCAGATCTAATCAACTTATACCATAATCCTTGCCTCCATACCATGTCAAATGCCTTTTTGAAGTCGATGAAGGCGCATATGAGTTTCTTGTTTAATTTCCTGCTAATCTCAGAAAGAAGGTGTAATATGAAAATATTATCCACAGTGGAATGATCTTTTCTAAATCCCGCTTGGTTCTCGGAAATAGTACTATGTTCCTCGGTGTATATACTTAAACGGTTTGACAAAATTTTTGTAAAGACTTTACCGAGACAACTGAGAATCGTGATTGGCCTGTAATTACTAGGATCAGTAGATTCTCCCTTGTTCTTGTATAAGGGAATAATCGATCCCAGTACCCAATCTTCTGGTATTACACCAGAATCAAGAATTACATTAAAAAGCTTGTAATAAAGTTCCATCATCATTTCAGAAGTACATTTTATATACTCATTCATTATACCATCATGACCTGAGGATTTCCCATTTTTTAAGCTTTTAATGGCGTGGCTTATTTCTTCGCGGGTAATGCCTTTATTCAGGTCTGTGTTTGGATTCAGATTCGAATTCTGACCAATATATATATATCTAGAGCAACGTCATCTTCGTAAGTAATAGCATTAATGCGGCGGAAATAATTTTCGAGAGTGGTAAAATTTATATTCAGACGCCGTTGTGGTGTAAAATCTTTAAATCTTCTCCAGAATTCTCGAGAATTAAAACGTTTCATTTCCGCCATATCTCGAGATATTGCATCGCGGTGATGATTTATAGCTTTATTATGGAATCCTATTACGGCCACTTGCTAATGGCGCTTTCGGCGCATCGCGCCGAAAGCGCCGAAAGCGACAAAAAGTGCGCCATTAGTAACGCGCCGAAAGCGCCGAAAGCGACAAAAAGTGCGCCGTAACGGCGCACTATTTGTCGCTTTCGGCGCTTTCGGCGCGGTGCGCCGAAAGCGACAAAATGTGCGCCATTAGCGCATTCGGCGCGGTGCGCCATTAGTGCATTCGGCGCGGTGCGCCATCAGCGCATTCGGCGCGGTCCGCCATTAGCGCATTCGGCGCGGTGCGCCATTAGCGTGGTGCGCCGAAAGCGACAAAATATGCGCCATTAGCGCATGTACAATTAAGTATGTGATCACACCAGCAGGGGTGCCGGAAGAGGGGTCAGAGGGGGCAGCTGATCCCCTGCCCTTGACCAAGGGGGCAGGACTTGCCCTTTTTCTGGAGACAGAAAATGCTGTGTTTAATCTCGTGTTTTTATAGCAAAATGTGAGTCGGAGAATAAGGTAACAATTTTTCCATTATTTGAAAGTCTGTTGAGTACGAAGTCATGTTACGGATGACAAATTTACCGGAATGCAAAAATACAAATTGTCGTTGTCGAGTAATTTTTGTAAAGTTTTCAACCAAATGAATCAAATAAAAGTTATATTATATGCATACTAGTCCCATATAATCATTTAAGTTATTGTATCGTCGCTAGTCAGTGAGTGGCTTGAGTGTTCTCCCCGTATCATCATAATATTTTAAGCAATCGTGTGTGCGATCGGTTTAAAAATCCAGTATCCCTCAATTACTATTTTTGATTACGGTAATTCGTAATTTAATTGACGCCATTTTATGGCTCCAGTCATAAATTCAATTTATATCAAATTATTAACTTTTAAATTATTAAATTTTAAGATAGCCTATTAACCTGAGCGTTTACAGAATACATCTTCGACTCAAATTACTTATGTTTCTATATATTATCGATATTAGATCGTTGTTGTCACCGGAAATTTAATGAAAATGGCGTACAGTACCCCTTTAAGTGCTTATTCACTGAATGTCAGAAATTTTGCGGTTTACTAACTTGATGAAATCGCATAATTTGCGGAGACCCTTCGGATTTTGTTCATTCATGAGTTCGCTCATCACTATGGTATTTGTTGGTCTTCCCATGAGTTGGAATAACAAGCGATTCCGATGAATTGTTAGATCTGTGCAGCTAAAAAGGTAGTGGAATTCGTCTCCTACTTCCCCAGAGTCACATAATGGGCAAATCCGGTCACGGCGATCAGAGCCATTCCACCGCCCTGTCTCGATTGGTAGTTTATGGTTACTCGTACGGAATTTACACAATAAACTTCTATTGGTGTGATTCAGGATGTCGAGATAACTTTCAAAGGATATACTGTAAATTCTACCCCGACTGCTATTGTGGATATCTCTCTCCCATGTATCTCTGAATTCTGCTATTAGACCGCATTTCACGTATGAGACTAATTGGTTAACGTCGGTTACACGTCCTGAGCACCAAATGTGTGGCTGATTAAAATCATCTAGTAACCCCTGTATTCGGTTTAGCCAGGGGAAACTGCTATCTTGAAAATTGGGGTCGTCAGATATGGATTGTGCCAATTTCAGTAGAACTTTGGGAAATCGATCAGCGCCACTATTGACAACCTTGCACCAATATTTAACCATTCTGACTTTAATCATTATTTCAAGTTGTAGTTTGCCACTTTCACCATATATCATAAAATTTGGGATCGACGGTCTCAGTCCAAGAATATGTTTTATGAATTTTCTTTGTACGCTCTCGAGTATGTCATTATTATCGAACCCCCATACCTCACAGCCATAAAGGAGAATGGGTGTCACGTATGTATCAAATAGGTCGAGCTGATTACTGATGGATAAACAATGTTTCCGTGACTTACCTATAATGGAATACATGGCTCGCGTGGTCTTGTCCGTTAATATCTTTTTAGTTGGGTTGAATGAGCCAGATTTGCAGAAACTTATACCTAGGTAGTTAAACTGTTTGACAATATCAATCTTACTCCCTTTAAATATGAATTTCGTTTTCTTTGGGAGGCTACTTTTCGACAGATTCAGAATTTTAGTCTTATCAGTATTAACCGTCAACTTCCACTTGTTGCAGTATTTTTCAAATTCATTTAATTGTTTTTGTAGTGCCTTTGGTGTCTCGGCCATGATTACAGTATCATCAGCGTATAATATTAAGAATATTTTCAGGTAACAGCCCAGCCTGTTCTCAATTTCACTGTTAACTTTACGTAAGCCGATCACATTTTGTTTGGACAAGTAACATTCCATATCATTGAGGTATAACGAGAAGAGGAGAGGTGATAGATTTATTCTCCTTGTCTAACACCAGATAAACATGGGAAATATTCAGAACGGTTGCCATTTAACTGAACGCAAGACATAATGTGTTGGTACATATTTTGAACTATTTTCAAATTTTTTCCATTAATTCCAGATCTAATCAACTTATACCATAATCCTTGCCTCCATACCATGTCAAATGCCTTTTTGAAGTCGATGAAGGCGCATATGAGTTTCTTGTTTAATTTCCTGCTAATCTCAGAAAGAAGGTGTAATATGAAAATATTATCCACAGTGGAATGATCTTTTCTAAATCCCGCTTGGTTCTCGGAAATAGTACTATGTTCCTCGGTGTATATACTTAAACGGTTTGACAAAATTTTTGTAAAGACTTTACCGAGACAACTGAGAATCGTGATTGGCCTGTAATTACTAGGATCAGTAGATTCTCCCTTGTTCTTGTATAAGGGAATAATCGATCCCAGTACCCAATCTTCTGGTATTACACCAGAATCAAGAATTACATTAAAAAGCTTGTAATAAAGTTCCATCATCATTTCAGAAGTACATTTTATATACTCATTCATTATACCATCATGACCTGAGGATTTCCCATTTTTTAAGCTTTTAATGGCGTGGCTTATTTCTTCGCGGGTAATGCCTTTATTCAGGTCTGTGTTTGGATTCAGATTCGAATTCTGACCAATATATATATATCTAGAGCAACGTCATCTTCGTAAGTAATAGCATTAATGCGGCGGAAATAATTTTCGAGAGTGGTAAAATTTATATTCAGACGCCGTTGTGGTGTAAAATCTTTAAATCTTCTCCAGAATTCTCGAGAATTAAAACGTTTCATTTCCGCCATATCTCGAGATATTGCATCGCGGTGATGATTTATAGCTTTATTATGGAATCCTATTACGGCCACTTGCTAATGGCGCTTTCGGCGCATCGCGCCGAAAGCGCCGAAAGCGACAAAAAGTGCGCCATTAGTAACGCGCCGAAAGCGCCGAAAGCGACAAAAAGTGCGCCGTAACGGCGCACTATTTGTCGCTTTCGGCGCTTTCGGCGCGGTGCGCCGAAAGCGACAAAATGTGCGCCATTAGCGCATTCGGCGCGGTGCGCCATTAGTGCATTCGGCGCGGTGCGCCATCAGCGCATTCGGCGCGGTCCGCCATTAGCGCATTCGGCGCGGTGCGCCATTAGCGTGGTGCGCCGAAAGCGACAAAATATGCGCCATTAGCGCATGTACAATTAAGTATGTGATCACACCAGCAGGGGTGCCGGAAGAGGGGTCAGAGGGGGCAGCTGATCCCCTGCCCTTGACCAAGGGGGCAGGACTTGCCCTTTTTCTGGAGACAGAAAATGCTGTGTTTAATCTCGTGTTTTTATAGCAAAATGTGACTTTTTTGGTCCAAATACCACCAATTTCACAAGGAATATTAATTTTTCTGTCAGTGTCACGGCATTGGTCGTTACATGAATAACTTATAAATTGACTACTTTTAATTAGACTACCCCTGGTATGGAAAACTGTGACTGTTATAGCCCGATGTGTGATTTAGTTTACTGACACCCACATCTGGGATTTACTGCCCACAGGGAGATAAAAGAATGACTAGAGTGATTAACGGGTATGGTATGGGATTTGATACAATGTTTATGTTTTGAAGTGAGAAATAACTCGAAGATGCCCGTTATTTCGTTAAATATTACTTTTACGAAATAACCGGCATTTTAAGATTTACACCACAACTTCGCAAAACGTATAAGAAATGATAAACTGAGGGTGGGTGGGCTTGGGGAAGGAGGATGGCACTGTACAAAAGACAGCACACAAAAAAAACACTTGTCCTATTCAATCCCAGATATTGCCAATACCTGCATTAGTGAAATATCAACATGTACAAATATTGCAATTAATTTCAAACAAAATTTTAATAATAAAGGCACTTATATACAGATATATAGTTCCCAATCTTACGATGGTAACTCAGCAACGGTTCCTGGGTTGTTACTAATACAGTCAAGATGCTTTCTTGCTTGTTGTGGAATTCCCTCCTTTAGGTGAGGAGCACCCATTATTGGGTATATAAAATAATGGTAGTAAAAAAGAAAGTCTAGTAAAATCAGGTAAATGCAGGCTGGATCTTTTTGGCGAAACAAGTGAGAACATCAATATCACACTCTCAAATATTAAAAGTACAATTTATCAGTCTCCCAATGAAATGGGGAGAACAATTTGATAAAAGTCCGGAACGGGATATGGATACCTTCTCTGTAAATTCGTCCTGCGCCAGGAGAACCATCGCCATGAAATCTCGTGAAACAGAGTCGGATACCACCTTGTCGGGCAGAATCGGAGACCACCTTGTCGGACAGAATCGGAGATCACGTTGGAATGTCCAAATGGACCCCAAAAATTCACGTAAAACCAATTGCCAAACTTTCTGCAGGTCGATATTTTCAGAACTGTCACCTCGGGATACAGCCCTAATAAAATGTTTGTCAATTTCACTCCAGGCAAATGCAGGCCTAGATTTAAAAATAAATGATCAGCTTTCAAATGTACTTAATCCGATCAGACGGTCCCCATGCATACCACCAAGATACAACAATATTTCTTCAAAATACACGTAAATTATCACAATCTATGCATTTCTACAAAATAACGATAACCACTACCAACTACCTGTATGGTATCAATTTTCTCAAAACTTTTTATTTGTTCAACAAAATATGTCCGTATTAGATTTTAGAGTTATCCATCTTCATCCGCAAATTGTCCAGTAACTTAGGACCGTCTGATCGGATTGAGCACCTTTAACTGCCCACAAAGGAGGGACCAGGACCACGCGGCCACAATAATTTTAAATCTGAATAATGACAAATTATAGCATTTAGAGGTCTATCTACAGCAAAATTCAGCCCCTCCCTTTTAAAATTGATACATAGGCCTATACATTGTACATATGGTCATGTCCGATCTGCACTGAGGTGCAGGGGCGCCGGAAGCATCCAAGGGCAGGGGGGGGGCAGAGCCTACAAAAAGGGCACTTTTCTGCAAAAAAAGGGGCATTTTCTCCGCAAACTCGGAAAAACAACCATAAATTCAGTGTGGCAAAAATCCCTATTTTAAAGGTATTTGTCGGTTTTTATGGCCGTTTTTTGATAAAATTGACAAAAATTTTATATTCCTTGTGAAATTGGTGGTATTTGGACCAAAAAAGTCACATTTTGCTATAAAAACACGAGATTAAACACAGCATTTTCTGTCTCCAGAAAAAGGGCAAGTCCTGCCCCCTTGGTCAAGGGCAGGGGATCAGCTGCCCCCTCTGCCCCCCTCTTCCGGCACCCCTGCTGGTGTGATCACATACTTAATTGTACATGCGCTAATGGCGCATATTTTGTCGCTTTCGGCGCACCACGCTAATGGCGCACCGCGCCGAATGCGCTAATGGCGCACCGCGCTGAATGCGCTAATGGCGCACCGCGCCGAATGCGCTAATGGCGCACCGCGCCGAATGCACTAATGGCGCACTTTTTGTCGCTTTCGGCGCGCGCCGAAACAACGCTAATGGCGCACATTTTGTCGCTTTCGGCGCGCGCGTCGAAAGCGACAAAAAGTGCGCCGAAAGCGCCATTAGCAAGTGGCCGTAATAAGATTCCATACTTTGTTCATTTGCTGTTTATAAGCACGCGAGGTTCGTTTCATTTCTATTTCAGTGGGAGTATCTCGTCGATATTTATATTCACGTATCGCTTTACGATAAGCTCGGCGTGCGTCTCGACATGCTTTATTGAACCATGGCTTGTTTGCTGTATGCGAGTTCTTAGTTTTACGTGGAGGGGGCGTGCGTGTGCCGAATGAATGCTCGGCTGATTTAATAAACACACCGGTAACAGATTTAACAATCGTATTAATTTGAACTGGCGTCACACTATTCGTCTTGTGTATCTCATGTAGTGTAGTTACATCGATATTCGATACAAAATCAGATATTTTACATGTGTCCCATTGTCTATTATGGTTCATGTGCACTGATGGTTCAGGTATGGTTTCCCTATTATCTGCAAAGACCAAATGCGTAGACAATGGGCAGTGAACATCAGAAAACACTGAGCTGAACGGACATACTTGAAAGTCTTTAACCAATGGGAGGGCTACAGCCGAACAAATTGTATAATCAACTACGGAAGCATCGCGGCATGTCAAGTTTCCAATTCCGCAATCGCTACCAAATCTACCGTTTAGTATGAGAAATCCGTTGTGTTGACATGTATTTAGGAGTAATCGCCCATATTGGTTCATAGAGCCATCCTGGCTCTCTCTTATTAAGGGTGTGTTTGTGATGTCAAGATAAAATAATTGTTCGTAGCTCAAGTTAAGCACAGGTGGTAAATTAGCCCCTAACATATTTTCTTCGGTGTCATCAATACAAACATCGAGGTCGGAAGCAGTTCGAGCATTAAAATCACCTGTAAGAAAAATGTTATTCGTTCGGCTAGTCAGTGTAATACATTCGCTCACTATTTCATCGAAAGATTCCTTAGCTGTATATCTGCTTCCTTCGGGAGGTATGTACACAACTCCAATTATAATACAAGAAAACTAAGATGCATGCATCAGGTCGGCCGTGAACTATCTACCATAGAATTGTTGTAGCTATCGATTATACATTTTGAAACACCTGTCTGTATGTATGTATGTATGTGTGTATGCGTAAATGCATGTGTGTATGTGTTATAGACTCTAACACTGCTCGAATTTGGTATTTAACGTGTCAACTTGACCTCGCTCATAGGCATGTTTCTGGACCTTGACCGATCCGACTAAAAATTTGTGTGTAGGACTACTTCGATCCCGGGAGCAATATGGACGGGTCCAATTTCACGTGGGACCATGTTCTCGAACGTGCTGATATAGGCATGTTTCTGGACCAATTGAACAATAGTTTGGCCAGACGCTGTATATACTGGGTACTGTCCAGATGGAGGCGATCACAAAAAAAATCCCTAACTAGCCCGAATGAAGTCGAGTACATCAGCTAGTTTAATATATATTTTGGACATTTGTCTGTCTGTTTGTCTGTTAGCTATGGCCGGGAAAACTGCCGGACAGATTTGACGAAATTTGATACCTAGGGGTAATTATTTCCAGGGAGTATTTTGGACGGGTCAAATCTTGATCCCGACCTGACTTTGACATTCAAAAAGATCAATTCAAGGTCAAATCTGGTAAAACGGAAGTATTTCAACGAAATTTGATACCTACTGTTACTTTTGTCCCAGGAGTGTTTCGGGTGGGTCAAATCATGACCATGACCTGATCTTGACATTCAAAATTGTCAATTCAAGGTCAAATCGGGTATAAAGCCGGGCGGATTTCGACGGGTACTTTTGTCGTGACTTTTGTCCGGGGAGTGGTTTGGACGGGTCAAATCGTGACCCCGACATGACCTTCACCTTTAAAATAGTCAATTCAAGGTTAAATCGCGCATTTCTCCGAAAATCAGAGGGGAACATCCCGGACGAAGTGGGGTCCACGAGCTACTATTATATATTTCTAGATTTAGTTACAAACTAAATACCTGTATATTGTACAAAGAAATGTTTGACAAATATATCTGTATCAATATTACCATACGGGTCATTAAAATAGATACGACGAAACAAATTTTGAAGGGTGCATGTATCAGGTAAATATTTATATTTCAAATGATGACAGGAATGCAGAAAGTTGGAGTACCTACGTAATACTGGCTATCCGCATGAAGAG
Organism: Siphonodentalium dalli; assembly: GCA_032622095.1. NCBI lineage: Eukaryota > Metazoa > Mollusca > Scaphopoda > Gadilida > Siphonodentaliidae > Siphonodentalium > Siphonodentalium dalli. The sequence continues at coordinate 125,040,943 of CP136063.1, forward strand.
ATATACATGTATATAAAAACCAGATGAGGGATATGTCTGTACAGTTGCTAAACAATTCAGTCATGCAAAAGAGGATCAAAGAGTAAGATACCAAATTGCTGCCTGTGGTAATGTTTTTTAACGAAATTCGGGAAAATTAGATTACTCTCACCCTGGTTATCCAGACGATAATTGTGGAATCTGATGACGATCGGACAAGGGGTGTCGTCTGTAGGATCAACCAAATTATTTAGCCATAAAAATAGTAAAATTGAAGATCACCGCTGGCAGTGATGTCTTCACAAGGACAGTTTGAGAACAAAATATGGCTCACATCTAGCGGTGACCCAAAATATCCACATAAGAAAAAGTTCTCCAATAAAAGCTGGCTGCAGGGTGCGCCAATTGATTCAAATTCGAAATTTAGCAGGGTGTACTGCTTGTGGCCATGTTTTCCCCGCAAATTTGATAGACTGATGGACAAAACCACTGAATCCGTTGAATCAATATACATGTATACATGGATTAATTTATATGCATTGTTATACACAGTACTGGTATATAAAGGTACTGAAAATAACTATATTACTAGTATACACAAAATAAACCATATATCATGGCTATGGGTTCTAATATCCGAACATGACAGCTGAGAACTTGGTGTGAATTAAAGAGTGGTGGTTTCTCAAGCATATCTAACCCTCCACGTTAGTAACATGCCATTAAATGTCATAAGTATAATCTAGCTTGAGGACAGAAGTGATCCATAAAACCCCCCTTAATTCAACCAGGTCCTCGCGCGATGTATGATCGATCACATGATGATCTAGGGGATTAGAATTGATGTATAAAAACAGCACTGCATGTAAATATAAAATAAAATAGTGCTACATCTTATTACAGATTATTGCCATATATAATCAGTGATTATACAGACAGTCTGACAAAGTTTCAGTGACACTCTATCCGAAGAGGGGAATAATTTCATCTGTTACAGTCAATGGAGCAATTATGAATCTGGAAAGGTGAAATTTCTAAGTAATACTAGATATCGACATGACGCGATAAAATATAACGTAAATGCAATATGGCCGCTGGCGACCATTTTTTCCTATGAAATTAAAAAAATATTTGATAGCTCTCATCTGATAGATCAATATCAAGATAAATATGAAGTTTGGTGATGATCGGATGAGTGAAGTGGACTGTGGTCTGTGCTAAACGGTTTAGTAATGCTTAAAAAGATTCTTACCTTAATATTTTTATGTTCACTTTATAAACTTCACTGAGTCATCTTTGTCATGTATTGAGTTTGATATCTTTTGTTAACAGTTTATAAATCATGTATGTCTCATGTTTGTTATTTTAATTTTTGTGTTTATTATCATTAAATAAAGTTGCATTCCTTAAAAAGATGCTTACCTCAATGTTTTTATGTTCACTTTATAAACTCCACTGAGTCATCTTTGTCATGTATTGAATTTGATATCTTTTGTTAACAGTTTATAAATTATGTATGTCTCGTGTTCGTTATTATATTATATACACTTTATAGTGTGTTTTCAGAACGAAAACAAATTGAATAAAATCAACAAATTTGTAAATTTAAAAACAATTCAAACGTTGTTGTATTCCATGTCCCAGCCCGGACATATACACCAAATGTCAATAATATTCATTGAGAAACAACGGACCAAACGCTATATAACACCCGTATACATCTTTTATTCCGTATCGGACTCGGGTACATAATATAGTAGGTACCGAATTGACACACGTCGACTGGGCGAGTTGGCCCTGGGGCGATTAGGCCGATTCCGGCACATTCTAGAATTTACCGTATGTATCCGTTTACGCGTAGTTTACTTTAGAAAGTTCCGCAATTAATACCGTAAATAGAGCGACCATATTTGACAGAGAATGCCTCTGTTATTGATTATCAAGTTGCTGTACATTAAAAACGACAAATTCACATGCTCGTTCAAGCGCAGTAGTCTATTTTCCCCATGTTAAAGGACATCCACAAATACTAAATAACGCTAACCTACTGCCGAATGTTTGACACGACAACTGTTAACATATTTGGGCTGAATTCATCTGACGCGGTATTATTCCTCAAAATAAACAACAAAACCATCGTTACTTGGAAATGTAGTTTGGGCTAACATTTACATAAATCCTCCAGATCAATTATCCGACACACACGTCAGATGAAAAAGTCACATGAAGTAACCGGCCAAATTGGCCGAAATGAGAGACAAGTCCAGTTGATGAGTTAATTTTCTTTATCTCTACCCAGCTGACGTATTTAGAATCAGTATCTATAATATTTGAAAAACTAATTATTTCATTTCTCAATCCGATGACAATACCACCTGATCGAATGTTTGACAGTGTTATTCTATTTTTCATGAATAACGTGAAACCCGATAATTCTAATACATGTTGGTCGCAATCGTCAGTTTTTGTATCTACGAAACACAGTATGTCATGATTTTCACACAAATTACAAAATTCAGGATATTTCAGCCGTCGTCTAAGGCCACACACGTTCAAGGTAAGTATTTTCAAGTAGTGCGATACAATTGACGGATCTGAATCAATCATATATGTGTTGCTTGTACATGTATCTGTTATCGGTGTACATGTATCAACTGAGTCATATATAGTTTCTCGAGCTTCTCGAAGGACATTCGACAGCTCATAATTAATACTACACATGCGTGGTTCGTCATTTTGTTTGTGAGGATCCAGCGAAATGTTATCGGCGATAACCGAAACCGTAGGTGCAATGCATGTGCTACTCGTGCGCGTCTATCGGAATTAAATGTTAAAACATCAACTTTTCCATCGGATAATAAATATAACATATTGGATTCATCACTGTTTGTCACTTGCCCATAGTTCATTATTCTGTCCCGTATAATATCGTATTCGTAGTCGGTTTCGGATGTGTGTGTTTTACCCGAATCCACGTCCCTGACTTCTGGCGTGTACAATGCTAGCGGTAAATGTTTATTATCTGCACTGATTGCTTTATTGTCTGAATAAAAATAGTCTGCATTGGACAGGTTTTGTATACATTCGCGTGGTGTGTGGTCTGCTGTGATACTTTCTTGACATGACATAGTTTCTAGAACATTTCGTAAGACGTACGGTGCTTCTAATGGAGGTGGCAAGTCAATATAGTTACAGTTCACGTTTAAATGCTGCGTATGAATCGACCCAGATATACTCGAGTTTGAATGCGAAGAAGCGCTCATGGACACGTGATTCTTGTCACTGTGATAATCAAAACAAATTTGCGTTGAGTCGCATGTGTCGGCACGTAATGTATGCAAACTCTGTTCTCGCTGAGTACAATCAACTGTAACGGTATCGAATTGGCTAACGGCGCTCGAGAGATTATCCATGAACGGGAGGTCATTGAAGCTGTTAGTAGTGGGCGTGTCACTACTGGTTACACTGGTGTAAATGTTTTCCATAGGCCTCAGTGCTAACGTTTTAGCGTATGCTGTTGGCTATATGAACCATGGGTCCAATTTTTTTTTTTAATCTGAAAAATTGACATTTCGGGAAACTTTTTACACAAAAAAATCATATCTGTCTAGCAGGGAATTCGCCTTTAAATCTTGTGTTTTCGTAACTAGTGTCAGATCCGCATAAAAAAATACTGTCATATTTTAGACCACACCAACAAATTCAAACTTCACTACAAAGGGTTAATTCCTGTGCCAATGGCTATCTTACCTATGGGAAATCATAGGGAAGAGGTGTGATGATTTTTTTATGCAAAAAGCACACAAGGCTATTGACCAATCAGGGCCCAGTGTCTATTTTATTCTCTCCTATATATTCCTCCCGCATCCGCTAGAGGTCTCTCCGAACCTTATTTACACCAGTGTAACCTAAAGCGATAGCCCGCTTTTTCGCGGAATAATTGTAACACCCTACATTTTTTCAGAATTGCCCATGAATGAAAAAAATGTGTTCAAAAATAATATCACTTCTGTGGTTCTTTATTTATCACACACAATTTAACCCCACTCTCTGTAACACATTATTCAGCAAAAAAGCACATTTTTCCACCACAAGTCATATTCAGGCCCCATTTTCACACAGTTTTTGGGGTCTGGTGTTGCAAACTTGGATCAGCTATGGAAGACTGTACAAGATCCTTTCCATGAGAGAACTTCTGGTGATGTGAGGTCATTGAGTCCAGATCTGATCAGCTGAGCACCAAGCACATGACTTTATCAGCACATGGAAGACTAAAATATGACATTTTCAGGTCTGCAAGGGTGATCCAAGATAACTGGATGTGGGTGTATATTGAATTAGTTGAACAAAGATATGCTCTCTTTGAAATGCTGAAGCATTTTCTTAAATGTGTCCAAGTTTTAGTGCTATTAACCTTCAAATGGCCATACCCACCAGTGAAAATGAGACACTTTTATTATATATATCTGTATATCACTGGCTATAAAATCCAAAATACTTGTTAGATTAGCTTCTTATAACAATTGGTATGTGTGTCATTGACATGCTCATGTAATGGGTAATTTGTATTATCATGTGATAATTACCACCTTGAAATTTTTTGAAAATACCTTGAAAAATTGGCATTTTTTATGAAAAATCATACCATTTTTTTGGCCGATGGAAGTGAAAGAAGACATCAGCAGCAAGAATAGCCACACCATGCATGGGAGATTCATTGGACTGAAAGACCAGGCTGTGAAAAATGCATTAAAATACTTTAAAGTGACTCCCAGGAATCAAAAATGCCAAAAAGTTCATTTTTCCCTTTAGGTTACACTGGTGTAAATGTTTTCCATAGGCCTCAGTGCTAACGTTTTAGCGTATGCTGTTGGCTATATGAACCATGGGTCCAATTTTTTTTTTTAATCTGAAAAATTGACATTTCGGGAAACTTTTTACACAAAAAAATCATATCTGTCTAGCAGGGAATTCGCCTTTAAATCTTGTGTTTTCGTAACTAGTGTCAGATCCGCATAAAAAAATACTGTCATATTTTAGACCACACCAACAAATTCAAACTTCACTACAAAGGGTTAATTCCTGTGCCAATGGCTATCTTACCTATGGGAAATCATAGGGAAGAGGTGTGATGATTTTTTTATGCAAAAAGCACACAAGGCTATTGACCAATCAGGGCCCAGTGTCTATTTTATTCTCTCCTATATATTCCTCCCGCATCCGCTAGAGGTCTCTCCGAACCTTATTTACACCAGTGTAACCTAAAGCGATAGCCCGCTTTTTCGCGGAATAATTGTAACACCCTACATTTTTTCAGAATTGCCCATGAATGAAAAAAATGTGTTCAAAAATAATATCACTTCTGTGGTTCTTTATTTATCACACACAATTTAACCCCACTCTCTGTAACACATTATTCAGCAAAAAAGCACATTTTTCCACCACAAGTCATATTCAGGCCCCATTTTCACACAGTTTTTGGGGTCTGGTGTTGCAAACTTGGATCAGCTATGGAAGACTGTACAAGATCCTTTCCATGAGAGAACTTCTGGTGATGTGAGGTCATTGAGTCCAGATCTGATCAGCTGAGCACCAAGCACATGACTTTATCAGCACATGGAAGACTAAAATATGACATTTTCAGGTCTGCAAGGGTGATCCAAGATAACTGGATGTGGGTGTATATTGAATTAGTTGAACAAAGATATGCTCTCTTTGAAATGCTGAAGCATTTTCTTAAATGTGTCCAAGTTTTAGTGCTATTAACCTTCAAATGGCCATACCCACCAGTGAAAATGAGACACTTTTATTATATATATCTGTATATCACTGGCTATAAAATCCAAAATACTTGTTAGATTAGCTTCTTATAACAATTGGTATGTGTGTCATTGACATGCTCATGTAATGGGTAATTTGTATTATCATGTGATAATTACCACCTTGAAATTTTTTGAAAATACCTTGAAAAATTGGCATTTTTTATGAAAAATCATACCATTTTTTTGGCCGATGGAAGTGAAAGAAGACATCAGCAGCAAGAATAGCCACACCATGCATGGGAGATTCATTGGACTGAAAGACCAGGCTGTGAAAAATGCATTAAAATACTTTAAAGTGACTCCCAGGAATCAAAAATGCCAAAAAGTTCATTTTTCCCTTTAGGTTACACTGGTGTAAATGTTTTCCATAGGCCTCAGTGCTAACGTTTTAGCGTATGCTGTTGGCTATATGAACCATGGGTCCAATTTTTTTTTTTAATCTGAAAAATTGACATTTCGGGAAACTTTTTACACAAAAAAATCATATCTGTCTAGCAGGGAATTCGCCTTTAAATCTTGTGTTTTCGTAACTAGTGTCAGATCCGCATAAAAAAATACTGTCATATTTTAGACCACACCAACAAATTCAAACTTCACTACAAAGGGTTAATTCCTGTGCCAATGGCTATCTTACCTATGGGAAATCATAGGGAAGAGGTGTGATGATTTTTTTATGCAAAAAGCACACAAGGCTATTGACCAATCAGGGCCCAGTGTCTATTTTATTCTCTCCTATATATTCCTCCCGCATCCGCTAGAGGTCTCTCCGAACCTTATTTACACCAGTGTAACCTAAAGCGATAGCCCGCTTTTTCGCGGAATAATTGTAACACCCTACATTTTTTCAGAATTGCCCATGAATGAAAAAAATGTGTTCAAAAATAATATCACTTCTGTGGTTCTTTATTTATCACACACAATTTAACCCCACTCTCTGTAACACATTATTCAGCAAAAAAGCACATTTTTCCACCACAAGTCATATTCAGGCCCCATTTTCACACAGTTTTTGGGGTCTGGTGTTGCAAACTTGGATCAGCTATGGAAGACTGTACAAGATCCTTTCCATGAGAGAACTTCTGGTGATGTGAGGTCATTGAGTCCAGATCTGATCAGCTGAGCACCAAGCACATGACTTTATCAGCACATGGAAGACTAAAATATGACATTTTCAGGTCTGCAAGGGTGATCCAAGATAACTGGATGTGGGTGTATATTGAATTAGTTGAACAAAGATATGCTCTCTTTGAAATGCTGAAGCATTTTCTTAAATGTGTCCAAGTTTTAGTGCTATTAACCTTCAAATGGCCATACCCACCAGTGAAAATGAGACACTTTTATTATATATATCTGTATATCACTGGCTATAAAATCCAAAATACTTGTTAGATTAGCTTCTTATAACAATTGGTATGTGTGTCATTGACATGCTCATGTAATGGGTAATTTGTATTATCATGTGATAATTACCACCTTGAAATTTTTTGAAAATACCTTGAAAAATTGGCATTTTTTATGAAAAATCATACCATTTTTTTGGCCGATGGAAGTGAAAGAAGACATCAGCAGCAAGAATAGCCACACCATGCATGGGAGATTCATTGGACTGAAAGACCAGGCTGTGAAAAATGCATTAAAATACTTTAAAGTGACTCCCAGGAATCAAAAATGCCAAAAAGTTCATTTTTCCCTTTAGGTTACACTGGTGTAAATGTTTTCCATAGGCCTCAGTGCTAACGTTTTAGCGTATGCTGTTGGCTATATGAACCATGGGTCCAATTTTTTTTTTTAATCTGAAAAATTGACATTTCGGGAAACTTTTTACACAAAAAAATCATATCTGTCTAGCAGGGAATTCGCCTTTAAATCTTGTGTTTTCGTAACTAGTGTCAGATCCGCATAAAAAAATACTGTCATATTTTAGACCACACCAACAAATTCAAACTTCACTACAAAGGGTTAATTCCTGTGCCAATGGCTATCTTACCTATGGGAAATCATAGGGAAGAGGTGTGATGATTTTTTTATGCAAAAAGCACACAAGGCTATTGACCAATCAGGGCCCAGTGTCTATTTTATTCTCTCCTATATATTCCTCCCGCATCCGCTAGAGGTCTCTCCGAACCTTATTTACACCAGTGTAACCTAAAGCGATAGCCCGCTTTTTCGCGGAATAATTGTAACACCCTACATTTTTTCAGAATTGCCCATGAATGAAAAAAATGTGTTCAAAAATAATATCACTTCTGTGGTTCTTTATTTATCACACACAATTTAACCCCACTCTCTGTAACACATTATTCAGCAAAAAAGCACATTTTTCCACCACAAGTCATATTCAGGCCCCATTTTCACACAGTTTTTGGGGTCTGGTGTTGCAAACTTGGATCAGCTATGGAAGACTGTACAAGATCCTTTCCATGAGAGAACTTCTGGTGATGTGAGGTCATTGAGTCCAGATCTGATCAGCTGAGCACCAAGCACATGACTTTATCAGCACATGGAAGACTAAAATATGACATTTTCAGGTCTGCAAGGGTGATCCAAGATAACTGGATGTGGGTGTATATTGAATTAGTTGAACAAAGATATGCTCTCTTTGAAATGCTGAAGCATTTTCTTAAATGTGTCCAAGTTTTAGTGCTATTAACCTTCAAATGGCCATACCCACCAGTGAAAATGAGACACTTTTATTATATATATCTGTATATCACTGGCTATAAAATCCAAAATACTTGTTAGATTAGCTTCTTATAACAATTGGTATGTGTGTCATTGACATGCTCATGTAATGGGTAATTTGTATTATCATGTGATAATTACCACCTTGAAATTTTTTGAAAATACCTTGAAAAATTGGCATTTTTTATGAAAAATCATACCATTTTTTTGGCCGATGGAAGTGAAAGAAGACATCAGCAGCAAGAATAGCCACACCATGCATGGGAGATTCATTGGACTGAAAGACCAGGCTGTGAAAAATGCATTAAAATACTTTAAAGTGACTCCCAGGAATCAAAAATGCCAAAAAGTTCATTTTTCCCTTTAGGTTACACTGGTGTAAATGTTTTCCATAGGCCTCAGTGCTAACGTTTTAGCGTATGCTGTTGGCTATATGAACCATGGGTCCAATTTTTTTTTTTAATCTGAAAAATTGACATTTCGGGAAACTTTTTACACAAAAAAATCATATCTGTCTAGCAGGGAATTCGCCTTTAAATCTTGTGTTTTCGTAACTAGTGTCAGATCCGCATAAAAAAATACTGTCATATTTTAGACCACACCAACAAATTCAAACTTCACTACAAAGGGTTAATTCCTGTGCCAATGGCTATCTTACCTATGGGAAATCATAGGGAAGAGGTGTGATGATTTTTTTATGCAAAAAGCACACAAGGCTATTGACCAATCAGGGCCCAGTGTCTATTTTATTCTCTCCTATATATTCCTCCCGCATCCGCTAGAGGTCTCTCCGAACCTTATTTACACCAGTGTAACCTAAAGCGATAGCCCGCTTTTTCGCGGAATAATTGTAACACCCTACATTTTTTCAGAATTGCCCATGAATGAAAAAAATGTGTTCAAAAATAATATCACTTCTGTGGTTCTTTATTTATCACACACAATTTAACCCCACTCTCTGTAACACATTATTCAGCAAAAAAGCACATTTTTCCACCACAAGTCATATTCAGGCCCCATTTTCACACAGTTTTTGGGGTCTGGTGTTGCAAACTTGGATCAGCTATGGAAGACTGTACAAGATCCTTTCCATGAGAGAACTTCTGGTGATGTGAGGTCATTGAGTCCAGATCTGATCAGCTGAGCACCAAGCACATGACTTTATCAGCACATGGAAGACTAAAATATGACATTTTCAGGTCTGCAAGGGTGATCCAAGATAACTGGATGTGGGTGTATATTGAATTAGTTGAACAAAGATATGCTCTCTTTGAAATGCTGAAGCATTTTCTTAAATGTGTCCAAGTTTTAGTGCTATTAACCTTCAAATGGCCATACCCACCAGTGAAAATGAGACACTTTTATTATATATATCTGTATATCACTGGCTATAAAATCCAAAATACTTGTTAGATTAGCTTCTTATAACAATTGGTATGTGTGTCATTGACATGCTCATGTAATGGGTAATTTGTATTATCATGTGATAATTACCACCTTGAAATTTTTTGAAAATACCTTGAAAAATTGGCATTTTTTATGAAAAATCATACCATTTTTTTGGCCGATGGAAGTGAAAGAAGACATCAGCAGCAAGAATAGCCACACCATGCATGGGAGATTCATTGGACTGAAAGACCAGGCTGTGAAAAATGCATTAAAATACTTTAAAGTGACTCCCAGGAATCAAAAATGCCAAAAAGTTCATTTTTCCCTTTAGGTTACACTGGTGTAAATGTTTTCCATAGGCCTCAGTGCTAACGTTTTAGCGTATGCTGTTGGCTATATGAACCATGGGTCCAATTTTTTTTTTTAATCTGAAAAATTGACATTTCGGGAAACTTTTTACACAAAAAAATCATATCTGTCTAGCAGGGAATTCGCCTTTAAATCTTGTGTTTTCGTAACTAGTGTCAGATCCGCATAAAAAAATACTGTCATATTTTAGACCACACCAACAAATTCAAACTTCACTACAAAGGGTTAATTCCTGTGCCAATGGCTATCTTACCTATGGGAAATCATAGGGAAGAGGTGTGATGATTTTTTTATGCAAAAAGCACACAAGGCTATTGACCAATCAGGGCCCAGTGTCTATTTTATTCTCTCCTATATATTCCTCCCGCATCCGCTAGAGGTCTCTCCGAACCTTATTTACACCAGTGTAACCTAAAGCGATAGCCCGCTTTTTCGCGGAATAATTGTAACACCCTACATTTTTTCAGAATTGCCCATGAATGAAAAAAATGTGTTCAAAAATAATATCACTTCTGTGGTTCTTTATTTATCACACACAATTTAACCCCACTCTCTGTAACACATTATTCAGCAAAAAAGCACATTTTTCCACCACAAGTCATATTCAGGCCCCATTTTCACACAGTTTTTGGGGTCTGGTGTTGCAAACTTGGATCAGCTATGGAAGACTGTACAAGATCCTTTCCATGAGAGAACTTCTGGTGATGTGAGGTCATTGAGTCCAGATCTGATCAGCTGAGCACCAAGCACATGACTTTATCAGCACATGGAAGACTAAAATATGACATTTTCAGGTCTGCAAGGGTGATCCAAGATAACTGGATGTGGGTGTATATTGAATTAGTTGAACAAAGATATGCTCTCTTTGAAATGCTGAAGCATTTTCTTAAATGTGTCCAAGTTTTAGTGCTATTAACCTTCAAATGGCCATACCCACCAGTGAAAATGAGACACTTTTATTATATATATCTGTATATCACTGGCTATAAAATCCAAAATACTTGTTAGATTAGCTTCTTATAACAATTGGTATGTGTGTCATTGACATGCTCATGTAATGGGTAATTTGTATTATCATGTGATAATTACCACCTTGAAATTTTTTGAAAATACCTTGAAAAATTGGCATTTTTTATGAAAAATCATACCATTTTTTTGGCCGATGGAAGTGAAAGAAGACATCAGCAGCAAGAATAGCCACACCATGCATGGGAGATTCATTGGACTGAAAGACCAGGCTGTGAAAATGCATTAAAATACTTTAAAGTGACTCCCAGGAATCAAAAATGCCAAAAAGTTCATTTTTCCCTTTAGGTTACACTGGTGTAAATGTTTTCCATAGGCCTCAGTGCTAACGTTTTTAGCGTATGCTGTTGGCTATATGAACCATGGGTCCAATTTTTTTTTTTAATCTGAAAAATTGACATTTCGGGAAACTTTTTACACAAAAAAATCATATCTGTCTAGCAGGGAATTCGCCTTTAAATCTTGTGTTTTCGTAACTAGTGTCAGATCCGCATAAAAAAATACTGTCATATTTTAGACCACACCAACAAATTCAAACTTCACTACAAAGGGTTAATTCCTGTGCCAATGGCTATCTTACCTATGGGAAATCATAGGGAAGAGGTGTGATGATTTTTTTATGCAAAAAGCACACAAGGCTATTGACCAATCAGGGCCCAGTGTCTATTTTATTCTCTCCTATATATTCCTCCCGCATCCGCTAGAGGTCTCTCCGAACCTTATTTACACCAGTGTAACCTAAAGCGATAGCCCGCTTTTTCGCGGAATAATTGTAACACCCTACATTTTTTCAGAATTGCCCATGAATGAAAAAAATGTGTTCAAAAATAATATCACTTCTGTGGTTCTTTATTTATCACACACAATTTAACCCCACTCTCTGTAACACATTATTCAGCAAAAAAGCACATTTTTCCACCACAAGTCATATTCAGGCCCCATTTTCACACAGTTTTTGGGGTCTGGTGTTGCAAACTTGGATCAGCTATGGAAGACTGTACAAGATCCTTTCCATGAGAGAACTTCTGGTGATGTGAGGTCATTGAGTCCAGATCTGATCAGCTGAGCACCAAGCACATGACTTTATCAGCACATGGAAGACTAAAATATGACATTTTCAGGTCTGCAAGGGTGATCCAAGATAACTGGATGTGGGTGTATATTGAATTAGTTGAACAAAGATATGCTCTCTTTGAAATGCTGAAGCATTTTCTTAAATGTGTCCAAGTTTTAGTGCTATTAACCTTCAAATGGCCATACCCACCAGTGAAAATGAGACACTTTTATTATATATATCTGTATATCACTGGCTATAAAATCCAAAATACTTGTTAGATTAGCTTCTTATAACAATTGGTATGTGTGTCATTGACATGCTCATGTAATGGGTAATTTGTATTATCATGTGATAATTACCACCTTGAAATTTTTTGAAAATACCTTGAAAAATTGGCATTTTTTATGAAAAATCATACCATTTTTTTGGCCGATGGAAGTGAAAGAAGACATCAGCAGCAAGAATAGCCACACCATGCATGGGAGATTCATTGGACTGAAAGACCAGGCTGTGAAAAATGCATTAAAATACTTTAAAGTGACTCCCAGGAATCAAAAATGCCAAAAAGTTCATTTTTCCCTTTAGGTTACACTGGTGTAAATGTTTTCCATAGGCCTCAGTGCTAACGTTTTAGCGTATGCTGTTGGCTATATGAACCATGGGTCCAATTTTTTTTTTTAATCTGAAAAATTGACATTTCGGGAAACTTTTTACACAAAAAAATCATATCTGTCTAGCAGGGAATTCGCCTTTAAATCTTGTGTTTTCGTAACTAGTGTCAGATCCGCATAAAAAAATACTGTCATATTTTAGACCACACCAACAAATTCAAACTTCACTACAAAGGGTTAATTCCTGTGCCAATGGCTATCTTACCTATGGGAAATCATAGGGAAGAGGTGTGATGATTTTTTTATGCAAAAAGCACACAAGGCTATTGACCAATCAGGGCCCAGTGTCTATTTTATTCTCTCCTATATATTCCTCCCGCATCCGCTAGAGGTCTCTCCGAACCTTATTTACACCAGTGTAACCTAAAGCGATAGCCCGCTTTTTCGCGGAATAATTGTAACACCCTACATTTTTTCAGAATTGCCCATGAATGAAAAAAATGTGTTCAAAAATAATATCACTTCTGTGGTTCTTTATTTATCACACACAATTTAACCCCACTCTCTGTAACACATTATTCAGCAAAAAAGCACATTTTTCCACCACAAGTCATATTCAGGCCCCATTTTCACACAGTTTTTGGGGTCTGGTGTTGCAAACTTGGATCAGCTATGGAAGACTGTACAAGATCCTTTCCATGAGAGAACTTCTGGTGATGTGAGGTCATTGAGTCCAGATCTGATCAGCTGAGCACCAAGCACATGACTTTATCAGCACATGGAAGACTAAAATATGACATTTTCAGGTCTGCAAGGGTGATCCAAGATAACTGGATGTGGGTGTATATTGAATTAGTTGAACAAAGATATGCTCTCTTTGAAATGCTGAAGCATTTTCTTAAATGTGTCCAAGTTTTAGTGCTATTAACCTTCAAATGGCCATACCCACCAGTGAAAATGAGACACTTTTATTATATATATCTGTATATCACTGGCTATAAAATCCAAAATACTTGTTAGATTAGCTTCTTATAACAATTGGTATGTGTGTCATTGACATGCTCATGTAATGGGTAATTTGTATTATCATGTGATAATTACCACCTTGAAATTTTTTGAAAATACCTTGAAAAATTGGCATTTTTTATGAAAAATCATACCATTTTTTTGGCCGATGGAAGTGAAAGAAGACATCAGCAGCAAGAATAGCCACACCATGCATGGGAGATTCATTGGACTGAAAGACCAGGCTGTGAAAAATGCATTAAAATACTTTAAAGTGACTCCCAGGAATCAAAAATGCCAAAAAGTTCATTTTTCCCTTTAGGTTACACTGGTGTAAATGTTTTCCATAGGCCTCAGTGCTAACGTTTTAGCGTATGCTGTTGGCTATATGAACCATGGGTCCAATTTTTTTTTTTAATCTGAAAAATTGACATTTCGGGAAACTTTTTACACAAAAAAATCATATCTGTCTAGCAGGGAATTCGCCTTTAAATCTTGTGTTTTCGTAACTAGTGTCAGATCCGCATAAAAAAATACTGTCATATTTTAGACCACACCAACAAATTCAAACTTCACTACAAAGGGTTAATTCCTGTGCCAATGGCTATCTTACCTATGGGAAATCATAGGGAAGAGGTGTGATGATTTTTTTATGCAAAAAGCACACAAGGCTATTGACCAATCAGGGCCCAGTGTCTATTTTATTCTCTCCTATATATTCCTCCCGCATCCGCTAGAGGTCTCTCCGAACCTTATTTACACCAGTGTAACCTAAAGCGATAGCCCGCTTTTTCGCGGAATAATTGTAACACCCTACATTTTTTCAGAATTGCCCATGAATGAAAAAAATGTGTTCAAAAATAATATCACTTCTGTGGTTCTTTATTTATCACACACAATTTAACCCCACTCTCTGTAACACATTATTCAGCAAAAAAGCACATTTTTCCACCACAAGTCATATTCAGGCCCCATTTTCACACAGTTTTTGGGGTCTGGTGTTGCAAACTTGGATCAGCTATGGAAGACTGTACAAGATCCTTTCCATGAGAGAACTTCTGGTGATGTGAGGTCATTGAGTCCAGATCTGATCAGCTGAGCACCAAGCACATGACTTTATCAGCACATGGAAGACTAAAATATGACATTTTCAGGTCTGCAAGGGTGATCCAAGATAACTGGATGTGGGTGTATATTGAATTAGTTGAACAAAGATATGCTCTCTTTGAAATGCTGAAGCATTTTCTTAAATGTGTCCAAGTTTTAGTGCTATTAACCTTCAAATGGCCATACCCACCAGTGAAAATGAGACACTTTTATTATATATATCTGTATATCACTGGCTATAAAATCCAAAATACTTGTTAGATTAGCTTCTTATAACAATTGGTATGTGTGTCATTGACATGCTCATGTAATGGGTAATTTGTATTATCATGTGATAATTACCACCTTGAAATTTTTTGAAAATACCTTGAAAAATTGGCATTTTTTATGAAAAATCATACCATTTTTTTGGCCGATGGAAGTGAAAGAAGACATCAGCAGCAAGAATAGCCACACCATGCATGGGAGATTCATTGGACTGAAAGACCAGGCTGTGAAAAATGCATTAAAATACTTTAAAGTGACTCCCAGGAATCAAAAATGCCAAAAAGTTCATTTTTCCCTTTAGGTTACACTGGTGTAAATGTTTTCCATAGGCCTCAGTGCTAACGTTTTAGCGTATGCTGTTGGCTATATGAACCATGGGTCCAATTTTTTTTTTTAATCTGAAAAATTGACATTTCGGGAAACTTTTTACACAAAAAAATCATATCTGTCTAGCAGGGAATTCGCCTTTAAATCTTGTGTTTTCGTAACTAGTGTCAGATCCGCATAAAAAAATACTGTCATATTTTAGACCACACCAACAAATTCAAACTTCACTACAAAGGGTTAATTCCTGTGCCAATGGCTATCTTACCTATGGGAAATCATAGGGAAGAGGTGTGATGATTTTTTTATGCAAAAAGCACACAAGGCTATTGACCAATCAGGGCCCAGTGTCTATTTTATTCTCTCCTATATATTCCTCCCGCATCCGCTAGAGGTCTCTCCGAACCTTATTTACACCAGTGTAACCTAAAGCGATAGCCCGCTTTTTCGCGGAATAATTGTAACACCCTACATTTTTTCAGAATTGCCCATGAATGAAAAAAATGTGTTCAAAAATAATATCACTTCTGTGGTTCTTTATTTATCACACACAATTTAACCCCACTCTCTGTAACACATTATTCAGCAAAAAAGCACATTTTTCCACCACAAGTCATATTCAGGCCCCATTTTCACACAGTTTTTGGGGTCTGGTGTTGCAAACTTGGATCAGCTATGGAAGACTGTACAAGATCCTTTCCATGAGAGAACTTCTGGTGATGTGAGGTCATTGAGTCCAGATCTGATCAGCTGAGCACCAAGCACATGACTTTATCAGCACATGGAAGACTAAAATATGACATTTTCAGGTCTGCAAGGGTGATCCAAGATAACTGGATGTGGGTGTATATTGAATTAGTTGAACAAAGATATGCTCTCTTTGAAATGCTGAAGCATTTTCTTAAATGTGTCCAAGTTTTAGTGCTATTAACCTTCAAATGGCCATACCCACCAGTGAAAATGAGACACTTTTATTATATATATCTGTATATCACTGGCTATAAAATCCAAAATACTTGTTAGATTAGCTTCTTATAACAATTGGTATGTGTGTCATTGACATGCTCATGTAATGGGTAATTTGTATTATCATGTGATAATTACCACCTTGAAATTTTTTGAAAATACCTTGAAAAATTGGCATTTTTTATGAAAAATCATACCATTTTTTTGGCCGATGGAAGTGAAAGAAGACATCAGCAGCAAGAATAGCCACACCATGCATGGGAGATTCATTGGACTGAAAGACCAGGCTGTGAAAAATGCATTAAAATACTTTAAAGTGACTCCCAGGAATCAAAAATGCCAAAAAGTTCATTTTTCCCTTTAAAAGCGATAGCCCGCTTTTTCGCGGAATAATTGTAACACCCTACATTTTTTCAGAATTGCCCATGAATGAAAAAAATGTGTTCAAAAATAATATCACTTCTGTGGTTCTTTATTTATCACACACAATTTAACCCCACTCTCTGTAACACATTATTCAGCAAAAAAGCACATTTTTCCACCACAAGTCATATTCAGGCCCCATTTTCACACAGTTTTTGGGGTCTGGTGTTGCAAACTTGGATCAGCTATGGAAGACTGTACAAGATCCTTTCCATGAGAGAACTTCTGGTGATGTGAGGTCATTGAGTCCAGATCTGATCAGCTGAGCACCAAGCACATGACTTTATCAGCACATGGAAGACTAAAATATGACATTTTCAGGTCTGCAAGGGTGATCCAAGATAACTGGATGTGGGTGTATATTGAATTAGTTGAACAAAGATATGCTCTCTTTGAAATGCTGAAGCATTTTCTTAAATGTGTCCAAGTTTTAGTGCTATTAACCTTCAAATGGCCATACCCACCAGTGAAAATGAGACACTTTTATTATATATATCTGTATATCACTGGCTATAAAATCCAAAATACTTGTTAGATTAGCTTCTTATAACAATTGGTATGTGTGTCATTGACATGCTCATGTAATGGGTAATTTGTATTATCATGTGATAATTACCACCTTGAAATTTTTTGAAAATACCTTGAAAAATTGGCATTTTTTATGAAAAATCATACCATTTTTTTGGCCGATGGAAGTGAAAGAAGACATCAGCAGCAAGAATAGCCACACCATGCATGGGAGATTCATTGGACTGAAAGACCAGGCTGTGAAAAATGCATTAAAATACTTTAAAGTGACTCCCAGGAATCAAAAATGCCAAAAAGTTCATTTTTCCCTTTAGGTTACACTGGTGTAAATGTTTTCCATAGGCCTCAGTGCTAACGTTTTAGCGTATGCTGTTGGCTATATGAACCATGGGTCCAATTTTTTTTTTTAATCTGAAAAATTGACATTTCGGGAAACTTTTTACACAAAAAAATCATATCTGTCTAGCAGGGAATTCGCCTTTAAATCTTGTGTTTTCGTAACTAGTGTCAGATCCGCATAAAAAAATACTGTCATATTTTAGACCACACCAACAAATTCAAACTTCACTACAAAGGGTTAATTCCTGTGCCAATGGCTATCTTACCTATGGGAAATCATAGGGAAGAGGTGTGATGATTTTTTTATGCAAAAAGCACACAAGGCTATTGACCAATCAGGGCCCAGTGTCTATTTTATTCTCTCCTATATATTCCTCCCGCATCCGCTAGAGGTCTCTCCGAACCTTATTTACACCAGTGTAACCTAAAGCGATAGCCCGCTTTTTCGCGGAATAATTGTAACACCCTACATTTTTTCAGAATTGCCCATGAATGAAAAAAATGTGTTCAAAAATAATATCACTTCTGTGGTTCTTTATTTATCACACACAATTTAACCCCACTCTCTGTAACACATTATTCAGCAAAAAAGCACATTTTTCCACCACAAGTCATATTCAGGCCCCATTTTCACACAGTTTTTGGGGTCTGGTGTTGCAAACTTGGATCAGCTATGGAAGACTGTACAAGATCCTTTCCATGAGAGAACTTCTGGTGATGTGAGGTCATTGAGTCCAGATCTGATCAGCTGAGCACCAAGCACATGACTTTATCAGCACATGGAAGACTAAAATATGACATTTTCAGGTCTGCAAGGGTGATCCAAGATAACTGGATGTGGGTGTATATTGAATTAGTTGAACAAAGATATGCTCTCTTTGAAATGCTGAAGCATTTTCTTAAATGTGTCCAAGTTTTAGTGCTATTAACCTTCAAATGGCCATACCCACCAGTGAAAATGAGACACTTTTATTATATATATCTGTATATCACTGGCTATAAAATCCAAAATACTTGTTAGATTAGCTTCTTATAACAATTGGTATGTGTGTCATTGACATGCTCATGTAATGGGTAATTTGTATTATCATGTGATAATTACCACCTTGAAATTTTTTGAAAATACCTTGAAAAATTGGCATTTTTTATGAAAAATCATACCATTTTTTTGGCCGATGGAAGTGAAAGAAGACATCAGCAGCAAGAATAGCCACACCATGCATGGGAGATTCATTGGACTGAAAGACCAGGCTGTGAAAAATGCATTAAAATACTTTAAAGTGACTCCCAGGAATCAAAAATGCCAAAAAGTTCATTTTTCCCTTTAGGTTACACTGGTGTAAATGTTTTCCATAGGCCTCAGTGCTAACGTTTTAGCGTATGCTGTTGGCTATATGAACCATGGGTCCAATTTTTTTTTTTAATCTGAAAAATTGACATTTCGGGAAACTTTTTACACAAAAAAATCATATCTGTCTAGCAGGGAATTCGCCTTTAAATCTTGTGTTTTCGTAACTAGTGTCAGATCCGCATAAAAAAATACTGTCATATTTTAGACCACACCAACAAATTCAAACTTCACTACAAAGGGTTAATTCCTGTGCCAATGGCTATCTTACCTATGGGAAATCATAGGGAAGAGGTGTGATGATTTTTTTATGCAAAAAGCACACAAGGCTATTGACCAATCAGGGCCCAGTGTCTATTTTATTCTCTCCTATATATTCCTCCCGCATCCGCTAGAGGTCTCTCCGAACCTTATTTACACCAGTGTAACCTAAAGCGATAGCCCGCTTTTTCGCGGAATAATTGTAACACCCTACATTTTTTCAGAATTGCCCATGAATGAAAAAAATGTGTTCAAAAATAATATCACTTCTGTGGTTCTTTATTTATCACACACAATTTAACCCCACTCTCTGTAACACATTATTCAGCAAAAAAGCACATTTTTCCACCACAAGTCATATTCAGGCCCCATTTTCACACAGTTTTTGGGGTCTGGTGTTGCAAACTTGGATCAGCTATGGAAGACTGTACAAGATCCTTTCCATGAGAGAACTTCTGGTGATGTGAGGTCATTGAGTCCAGATCTGATCAGCTGAGCACCAAGCACATGACTTTATCAGCACATGGAAGACTAAAATATGACATTTTCAGGTCTGCAAGGGTGATCCAAGATAACTGGATGTGGGTGTATATTGAATTAGTTGAACAAAGATATGCTCTCTTTGAAATGCTGAAGCATTTTCTTAAATGTGTCCAAGTTTTAGTGCTATTAACCTTCAAATGGCCATACCCACCAGTGAAAATGAGACACTTTTATTATATATATCTGTATATCACTGGCTATAAAATCCAAAATACTTGTTAGATTAGCTTCTTATAACAATTGGTATGTGTGTCATTGACATGCTCATGTAATGGGTAATTTGTATTATCATGTGATAATTACCACCTTGAAATTTTTTGAAAATACCTTGAAAAATTGGCATTTTTTATGAAAAATCATACCATTTTTTTGGCCGATGGAAGTGAAAGAAGACATCAGCAGCAAGAATAGCCACACCATGCATGGGAGATTCATTGGACTGAAAGACCAGGCTGTGAAAAATGCATTAAAATACTTTAAAGTGACTCCCAGGAATCAAAAATGCCAAAAAGTTCATTTTTCCCTTTAGGTTACACTGGTGTAAATGTTTTCCATAGGCCTCAGTGCTAACGTTTTAGCGTATGCTGTTGGCTATATGAACCATGGGTCCAATTTTTTTTTTTAATCTGAAAAATTGACATTTCGGGAAACTTTTTACACAAAAAAATCATATCTGTCTAGCAGGGAATTCGCCTTTAAATCTTGTGTTTTCGTAACTAGTGTCAGATCCGCATAAAAAAATACTGTCATATTTTAGACCACACCAACAAATTCAAACTTCACTACAAAGGGTTAATTCCTGTGCCAATGGCTATCTTACCTATGGGAAATCATAGGGAAGAGGTGTGATGATTTTTTTATGCAAAAAGCACACAAGGCTATTGACCAATCAGGGCCCAGTGTCTATTTTATTCTCTCCTATATATTCCTCCCGCATCCGCTAGAGGTCTCTCCGAACCTTATTTACACCAGTGTAACCTAAAGCGATAGCCCGCTTTTTCGCGGAATAATTGTAACACCCTACATTTTTTCAGAATTGCCCATGAATGAAAAAAATGTGTTCAAAAATAATATCACTTCTGTGGTTCTTTATTTATCACACACAATTTAACCCCACTCTCTGTAACACATTATTCAGCAAAAAAGCACATTTTTCCACCACAAGTCATATTCAGGCCCCATTTTCACACAGTTTTTGGGGTCTGGTGTTGCAAACTTGGATCAGCTATGGAAGACTGTACAAGATCCTTTCCATGAGAGAACTTCTGGTGATGTGAGGTCATTGAGTCCAGATCTGATCAGCTGAGCACCAAGCACATGACTTTATCAGCACATGGAAGACTAAAATATGACATTTTCAGGTCTGCAAGGGTGATCCAAGATAACTGGAAGTGGGTGTATATTGAATTAGTTGAACAAAGATATGCTCTCTTTGAAATGCTGAAGCATTTTCTTAAATGTGTCCAAGTTTTAGTGCTATTAACCTTCAAATGGCCATACCCACCAGTGAAAATGAGACACTTTTATTATATATATCTGTATATCACTGGCTATAAAATCCAAAATACTTGTTAGATTAGCTTCTTATAACAATTGGTATGTGTGTCATTGACATGCTCATGTAATGGGTAATTTGTATTATCATGTGATAATTACCACCTTGAAATTTTTTGAAAATACCTTGAAAAATTGGCATTTTTTATGAAAAATCATACCATTTTTTTGGCCGATGGAAGTGAAAGAAGACATCAGCAGCAAGAATAGCCACACCATGCATGGGAGATTCATTGGACTGAAAGACCAGGCTGTGAAAAATGCATTAAAATACTTTAAAGTGACTCCCAGGAATCAAAAATGCCAAAAAGTTCATTTTTCCCTTTAGGTTACACTGGTGTAAATGTTTTCCATAGGCCTCAGTGCTAACGTTTTAGCGTATGCTGTTGGCTATATGAACCATGGGTCCAATTTTTTTTTTTAATCTGAAAAATTGACATTTCGGGAAACTTTTTACACAAAAAAATCATATCTGTCTAGCAGGGAATTCGCCTTTAAATCTTGTGTTTTCGTAACTAGTGTCAGATCCGCATAAAAAAATACTGTCATATTTTAGACCACACCAACAAATTCAAACTTCACTACAAAGGGTTAATTCCTGTGCCAATGGCTATCTTACCTATGGGAAATCATAGGGAAGAGGTGTGATGATTTTTTTATGCAAAAAGCACACAAGGCTATTGACCAATCAGGGCCCAGTGTCTATTTTATTCTCTCCTATATATTCCTCCCGCATCCGCTAGAGGTCTCTCCGAACCTTATTTACACCAGTGTAACCTAAAGCGATAGCCCGCTTTTTCGCGGAATAATTGTAACACCCTACATTTTTTCAGAATTGCCCATGAATGAAAAAAATGTGTTCAAAAATAATATCACTTCTGTGGTTCTTTATTTATCACACACAATTTAACCCCACTCTCTGTAACACATTATTCAGCAAAAAAGCACATTTTTCCACCACAAGTCATATTCAGGCCCCATTTTCACACAGTTTTTGGGGTCTGGTGTTGCAAACTTGGATCAGCTATGGAAGACTGTACAAGATCCTTTCCATGAGAGAACTTCTGGTGATGTGAGGTCATTGAGTCCAGATCTGATCAGCTGAGCACCAAGCACATGACTTTATCAGCACATGGAAGACTAAAATATGACATTTTCAGGTCTGCAAGGGTGATCCAAGATAACTGGATGTGGGTGTATATTGAATTAGTTGAACAAAGATATGCTCTCTTTGAAATGCTGAAGCATTTTCTTAAATGTGTCCAAGTTTTAGTGCTATTAACCTTCAAATGGCCATACCCACCAGTGAAAATGAGACACTTTTATTATATATATCTGTATATCACTGGCTATAAAATCCAAAATACTTGTTAGATTAGCTTCTTATAACAATTGGTATGTGTGTCATTGACATGCTCATGTAATGGGTAATTTGTATTATCATGTGATAATTACCACCTTGAAATTTTTTGAAAATACCTTGAAAAATTGGCATTTTTTATGAAAAATCATACCATTTTTTTGGCCGATGGAAGTGAAAGAAGACATCAGCAGCAAGAATAGCCACACCATGCATGGGAGATTCATTGGACTGAAAGACCAGGCTGTGAAAAATGCATTAAAATACTTTAAAGTGACTCCCAGGAATAAAAAATGCCAAAAAGTTCATTTTTCCCTTTAGGTTACACTGGTGTAAATGTTTTCCATAGGCCTCAGTGCTAACGTTTTAGCGTATGCTGTTGGCTATATGAACCATGGGTCCAATTTTTTTTTTTAATCTGAAAAATTGACATTTCGGGAAACTTTTTACACAAAAAAATCATATCTGTCTAGCAGGGAATTCGCCTTTAAATCTTGTGTTTTCGTAACTAGTGTCAGATCCGCATAAAAAAATACTGTCATATTTTAGACCACACCAACAAATTCAAACTTCACTACAAAGGGTTAATTCCTGTGCCAATGGCTATCTTACCTATGGGAAATCATAGGGAAGAGGTGTGATGATTTTTTTATGCAAAAAGCACACAAGGCTATTGACCAATCAGGGCCCAGTGTCTATTTTATTCTCTCCTATATATTCCTCCCGCATCCGCTAGAGGTCTCTCCGAACCTTATTTACACCAGTGTAACCTAAAGCGATAGCCCGCTTTTTCGCGGAATAATTGTAACACCCTACATTTTTTCAGAATTGCCCATGAATGAAAAAAATGTGTTCAAAAATAATATCACTTCTGTGGTTCTTTATTTATCACACACAATTTAACCCCACTCTCTGTAACACATTATTCAGCAAAAAAGCACATTTTTCCACCACAAGTCATATTCAGGCCCCATTTTCACACAGTTTTTGGGGTCTGGTGTTGCAAACTTGGATCAGCTATGGAAGACTGTACAAGATCCTTTCCATGAGAGAACTTCTGGTGATGTGAGGTCATTGAGTCCAGATCTGATCAGCTGAGCACCAAGCACATGACTTTATCAGCACATGGAAGACTAAAATATGACATTTTCAGGTCTGCAAGGGTGATCCAAGATAACTGGATGTGGGTGTATATTGAATTAGTTGAACAAAGATATGCTCTCTTTGAAATGCTGAAGCATTTTCTTAAATGTGTCCAAGTTTTAGTGCTATTAACCTTCAAATGGCCATACCCACCAGTGAAAATGAGACACTTTTATTATATATATCTGTATATCACTGGCTATAAAATCCAAAATACTTGTTAGATTAGCTTCTTATAACAATTGGTATGTGTGTCATTGACATGCTCATGTAATGGGTAATTTGTATTATCATGTGATAATTACCACCTTGAAATTTTTTGAAAATACCTTGAAAAATTGGCATTTTTTATGAAAAATCATACCATTTTTTTGGCCGATGGAAGTGAAAGAAGACATCAGCAGCAAGAATAGCCACACCATGCATGGGAGATTCATTGGACTGAAAGACCAGGCTGTGAAAAATGCATTAAAATACTTTAAAGTGACTCCCAGGAATCAAAAATGCCAAAAAGTTCATTTTTCCCTTTAGGTTACACTGGTGTAAATGTTTTCCATAGGCCTCAGTGCTAACGTTTTAGCGTATGCTGTTGGCTATATGAACCATGGGTCCAATTTTTTTTTTTAATCTGAAAAATTGACATTTCGGGAAACTTTTTACACAAAAAAATCATATCTGTCTAGCAGGGAATTCGCCTTTAAATCTTGTGTTTTCGTAACTAGTGTCAGATCCGCATAAAAAAATACTGTCATATTTTAGACCACACCAACAAATTCAAACTTCACTACAAAGGGTTAATTCCTGTGCCAATGGCTATCTTACCTATGGGAAATCATAGGGAAGAGGTGTGATGATTTTTTTATGCAAAAAGCACACAAGGCTATTGACCAATCAGGGCCCAGTGTCTATTTTATTCTCTCCTATATATTCCTCCCGCATCCGCTAGAGGTCTCTCCGAACCTTATTTACACCAGTGTAACCTAAAGCGATAGCCCGCTTTTTCGCGGAATAATTGTAACACCCTACATTTTTTCAGAATTGCCCATGAATGAAAAAAATGTGTTCAAAAATAATATCACTTCTGTGGTTCTTTATTTATCACACACAATTTAACCCCACTCTCTGTAACACATTATTCAGCAAAAAAGCACATTTTTCCACCACAAGTCATATTCAGGCCCCATTTTCACACAGTTTTTGGGGTCTGGTGTTGCAAACTTGGATCAGCTATGGAAGACTGTACAAGATCCTTTCCATGAGAGAACTTCTGGTGATGTGAGGTCATTGAGTCCAGATCTGATCAGCTGAGCACCAAGCACATGACTTTATCAGCACATGGAAGACTAAAATATGACATTTTCAGGTCTGCAAGGGTGATCCAAGATAACTGGATGTGGGTGTATATTGAATTAGTTGAACAAAGATATGCTCTCTTTGAAATGCTGAAGCATTTTCTTAAATGTGTCCAAGTTTTAGTGCTATTAACCTTCAAATGGCCATACCCACCAGTGAAAATGAGACACTTTTATTATATATATCTGTATATCACTGGCTATAAAATCCAAAATACTTGTTAGATTAGCTTCTTATAACAATTGGTATGTGTGTCATTGACATGCTCATGTAATGGGTAATTTGTATTATCATGTGATAATTACCACCTTGAAATTTTTTGAAAATACCTTGAAAAATTGGCATTTTTTATGAAAAATCATACCATTTTTTTGGCCGATGGAAGTGAAAGAAGACATCAGCAGCAAGAATAGCCACACCATGCATGGGAGATTCATTGGACTGAAAGACCAGGCTGTGAAAAATGCATTAAAATACTTTAAAGTGACTCCCAGGAATCAAAAATGCCAAAAAGTTCATTTTTCCCTTTAGGTTACACTGGTGTAAATGTTTTCCATAGGCCTCAGTGCTAACGTTTTAGCGTATGCTGTTGGCTATATGAACCATGGGTCCAATTTTTTTTTTTAATCTGAAAAATTGACATTTCGGGAAACTTTTTACACAAAAAAATCATATCTGTCTAGCAGGGAATTCGCCTTTAAATCTTGTGTTTTCGTAACTAGTGTCAGATCCGCATAAAAAAATACTGTCATATTTTAGACCACACCAACAAATTCAAACTTCACTACAAAGGGTTAATTCCTGTGCCAATGGCTATCTTACCTATGGGAAATCATAGGGAAGAGGTGTGATGATTTTTTTATGCAAAAAGCACACAAGGCTATTGACCAATCAGGGCCCAGTGTCTATTTTATTCTCTCCTATATATTCCTCCCGCATCCGCTAGAGGTCTCTCCGAACCTTATTTACACCAGTGTAACCTAAAGCGATAGCCCGCTTTTTCGCGGAATAATTGTAACACCCTACATTTTTTCAGAATTGCCCATGAATGAAAAAAATGTGTTCAAAAATAATATCACTTCTGTGGTTCTTTATTTATCACACACAATTTAACCCCACTCTCTGTAACACATTATTCAGCAAAAAAGCACATTTTTCCACCACAAGTCATATTCAGGCCCCATTTTCACACAGTTTTTGGGGTCTGGTGTTGCAAACTTGGATCAGCTATGGAAGACTGTACAAGATCCTTTCCATGAGAGAACTTCTGCATGGTGATGTGAGGTCATTGAGTCCAGATCTGATCAGCTGAGCACCAAGCACATGACTTTATCAGCACATGGAAGACTAAAATATGACATTTTCAGGTCTGCAAGGGTGATCCAAGATAACTGGATGTGGGTGTATATTGAATTAGTTGAACAAAGATATGCTCTCTTTGAAATGCTGAAGCATTTTCTTAAATGTGTCCAAGTTTTAGTGCTATTAACCTTCAAATGGCCATACCCACCAGTGAAAATGAGACACTTTTATTATATATATCTGTATATCACTGGCTATAAAATCCAAAATACTTGTTAGATTAGCTTCTTATAACAATTGGTATGTGTGTCATTGACATGCTCATGTAATGGGTAATTTGTATTATCATGTGATAATTACCACCTTGAAATTTTTTGAAAATACCTTGAAAAATTGGCATTTTTTATGAAAAATCATACCATTTTTTTGGCCGATGGAAGTGAAAGAAGACATCAGCAGCAAGAATAGCCACACCATGAATGGGAGATTCATTGGACTGAAAGACCAGGCTGTGAAAAATGCATTAAAATACTTTAAAGTGACTCCCAGGAATCAAAAATGCCAAAAAGTTCATTTTTCCCTTTAGGTTACACTGGTGTAAATGTTTTCCATAGGCCTCAGTGCTAACGTTTTAGCGTATGCTGTTGGCTATATGAACCATGGGTCCAATTTTTTTTTTTAATCTGAAAAATTGACATTTCGGGAAACTTTTTACACAAAAAAATCATATCTGTCTAGCAGGGAATTCGCCTTTAAATCTTGTGTTTTCGTAACTAGTGTCAGATCCGCATAAAAAAATACTGTCATATTTTAGACCACACCAACAAATTCAAACTTCACTACAAAGGGTTAATTCCTGTGCCAATGGCTATCTTACCTATGGGAAATCATAGGGAAGAGGTGTGATGATTTTTTTATGCAAAAAGCACACAAGGCTATTGACCAATCAGGGCCCAGTGTCTATTTTATTCTCTCCTATATATTCCTCCCGCATCCGCTAGAGGTCTCTCCGAACCTTATTTACACCAGTGTAACCTAAAGCGATAGCCAGCTTTTTCGCGGAATAATTGTAACACCCTACATTTTTTCAGAATTGCCCATGAATGAAAAAAATGTGTTCAAAAATAATATCACTTCTGTGGTTCTTTATTTATCACACACAATTTAACCCCACTCTCTGTAACACATTATTCAGCAAAAAAGCACATTTTTCCACCACAAGTCATATTCAGGCCCCATTTTCACACAGTTTTTGGGGTCTGGTGTTGCAAACTTGGATCAGCTATGGAAGACTGTACAAGATCCTTTCCATGAGAGAACTTCTGGTGATGTGAGGTCATTGAGTCCAGATCTGATCAGCTGAGCACCAAGCACATGACTTTATCAGCACATGGAAGACTAAAATATGACATTTTCAGGTCTGCAAGGGTGATCCAAGATAACTGGATGTGGGTGTATATTGAATTAGTTGAACAAAGATATGCTCTCTTTGAAATGCTGAAGCATTTTCTTAAATGTGTCCAAGTTTTAGTGCTATTAACCTTCAAATGGCCATACCCACCAGTGAAAATGAGACACTTTTATTATATATATCTGTATATCACTGGCTATAAAATCCAAAATACTTGTTAGATTAGCTTCTTATAACAATTGGTATGTGTGTCATTGACATGCTCATGTAATGGGTAATTTGTATTATCATGTGATAATTACCACCTTGAAATTTTTTGAAAATACCTTGAAAAATTGGCATTTTTTATGAAAAATCATACCATTTTTTTGGCCGATGGAAGTGAAAGAAGACATCAGCAGCAAGAATAGCCACACCATGCATGGGAGATTCATTGGACTGAAAGACCAGGCTGTGAAAAATGCATTAAAATACTTTAAAGTGACTCCCAGGAATCAAAAATGCCAAAAAGTTCATTTTTCCCTTTAAAAGCGATAGCCCGCTTTTTCGCGGAATAATTGTAACACCCTACATTTTTTCAGAATTGCCCATGAATGAAAAAAATGTGTTCAAAAATAATATCACTTCTGTGGTTCTTTATTTATCACACACAATTTAACCCCACTCTCTGTAACACATTATTCAGCAAAAAAGCACATTTTTCCACCACAAGTCATATTCAGGCCCCATTTTCACACAGTTTTTGGGGTCTGGTGTTGCAAACTTGGATCAGCTATGGAAGACTGTACAAGATCCTTTCCATGAGAGAACTTCTGGTGATGTGAGGTCATTGAGTCCAGATCTGATCAGCTGAGCACCAAGCACATGACTTTATCAGCACATGGAAGACTAAAATATGACATTTTCAGGTCTGCAAGGGTGATCCAAGATAACTGGATGTGGGTGTATATTGAATTAGTTGAACAAAGATATGCTCTCTTTGAAATGCTGAAGCATTTTCTTAAATGTGTCCAAGTTTTAGTGCTATTAACCTTCAAATGGCCATACCCACCAGTGAAAATGAGACACTTTTATTATATATATCTGTATATCACTGGCTATAAAATCCAAAATACTTGTTAGATTAGCTTCTTATAACAATTGGTATGTGTGTCATTGACATGCTCATGTAATGGGTAATTTGTATTATCATGTGATAATTACCACCTTGAAATTTTTTGAAAATACCTTGAAAAATTGGCATTTTTTATGAAAAATCATACCATTTTTTTGGCCGATGGAAGTGAAAGAAGACATCAGCAGCAAGAATAGCCACACCATGCATGGGAGATTCATTGGACTGAAAGACCAGGCTGTGAAAAATGCATTAAAATACTTTAAAGTGACTCCCAGGAATCAAAAATGCCAAAAAGTTCATTTTTCCCTTTAGGTTACACTGGTGTAAATGTTTTCCATAGGCCTCAGTGCTAACGTTTTAGCGTATGCTGTTGGCTATATGAACCATGGGTCCAATTTTTTTTTTTAATCTGAAAAATTGACATTTCGGGAAACTTTTTACACAAAAAAATCATATCTGTCTAGCAGGGAATTCGCCTTTAAATCTTGTGTTTTCGTAACTAGTGTCAGATCCGCATAAAAAAATACTGTCATATTTTAGACCACACCAACAAATTCAAACTTCACTACAAAGGGTTAATTCCTGTGCCAATGGCTATCTTACCTATGGGAAATCATAGGGAAGAGGTGTGATGATTTTTTTATGCAAAAAGCACACAAGGCTATTGACCAATCAGGGCCCAGTGTCTATTTTATTCTCTCCTATATATTCCTCCCGCATCCGCTAGAGGTCTCTCCGAACCTTATTTACACCAGTGTAACCTAAAGCGATAGCCCGCTTTTTCGCGGAATAATTGTAACACCCTACATTTTTTCAGAATTGCCCATGAATGAAAAAAATGTGTTCAAAAATAATATCACTTCTGTGGTTCTTTATTTATCACACACAATTTAACCCCACTCTCTGTAACACATTATTCAGCAAAAAAGCACATTTTTCCACCACAAGTCATATTCAGGCCCCATTTTCACACAGTTTTTGGGGTCTGGTGTTGCAAACTTGGATCAGCTATGGAAGACTGTACAAGATCCTTTCCATGAGAGAACTTCTGGTGATGTGAGGTCATTGAGTCCAGATCTGATCAGCTGAGCACCAAGCACATGACTTTATCAGCACATGGAAGACTAAAATATGACATTTTCAGGTCTGCAAGGGTGATCCAAGATAACTGGATGTGGGTGTATATTGAATTAGTTGAACAAAGATATGCTCTCTTTGAAATGCTGAAGCATTTTCTTAAATGTGTCCAAGTTTTAGTGCTATTAACCTTCAAATGGCCATACCCACCAGTGAAAATGAGACACTTTTATTATATATATCTGTATATCACTGGCTATAAAATCCAAAATACTTGTTAGATTAGCTTCTTATAACAATTGGTATGTGTGTCATTGACATGCTCATGTAATGGGTAATTTGTATTATCATGTGATAATTACCACCTTGAAATTTTTTGAAAATACCTTGAAAAATTGGCATTTTTTATGAAAAATCATACCATTTTTTTGGCCGATGGAAGTGAAAGAAGACATCAGCAGCAAGAATAGCCACACCATGCATGGGAGATTCATTGGACTGAAAGACCAGGCTGTGAAAAATGCATTAAAATACTTTAAAGTGACTCCCAGGAATCAAAAATGCCAAAAAGTTCATTTTTCCCTTTAGGTTACACTGGTGTAAATGTTTTCCATAGGCCTCAGTGCTAACGTTTTAGCGTATGCTGTTGGCTATATGAACCATGGGTCCAATTTTTTTTTTTAATCTGAAAAATTGACATTTCGGGAAACTTTTTACACAAAAAAATCATATCTGTCTAGCAGGGAATTCGCCTTTAAATCTTGTGTTTTCGTAACTAGTGTCAGATCCGCATAAAAAAATACTGTCATATTTTAGACCACACCAACAAATTCAAACTTCACTACAAAGGGTTAATTCCTGTGCCAATGGCTATCTTACCTATGGGAAATCATAGGGAAGAGGTGTGATGATTTTTTTATGCAAAAAGCACACAAGGCTATTGACCAATCAGGGCCCAGTGTCTATTTTATTCTCTCCTATATATTCCTCCCGCATCCGCTAGAGGTCTCTCCGAACCTTATTTACACCAGTGTAACCTAAAGCGATAGCCCGCTTTTTCGCGGAATAATTGTAACACCCTACATTTTTTCAGAATTGCCCATGAATGAAAAAAATGTGTTCAAAAATAATATCACTTCTGTGGTTCTTTATTTATCACACACAATTTAACCCCACTCTCTGTAACACATTATTCAGCAAAAAAGCACATTTTTCCACCACAAGTCATATTCAGGCCCCATTTTCACACAGTTTTTGGGGTCTGGTGTTGCAAACTTGGATCAGCTATGGAAGACTGTACAAGATCCTTTCCATGAGAGAACTTCTGGTGATGTGAGGTCATTGAGTCCAGATCTGATCAGCTGAGCACCAAGCACATGACTTTATCAGCACATGGAAGACTAAAATATGACATTTTCAGGTCTGCAAGGGTGATCCAAGATAACTGGATGTGGGTGTATATTGAATTAGTTGAACAAAGATATGCTCTCTTTGAAATGCTGAAGCATTTTCTTAAATGTGTCCAAGTTTTAGTGCTATTAACCTTCAAATGGCCATACCCACCAGTGAAAATGAGACACTTTTATTATATATATCTGTATATCACTGGCTATAAAATCCAAAATACTTGTTAGATTAGCTTCTTATAACAATTGGTATGTGTGTCATTGACATGCTCATGTAATGGGTAATTTGTATTATCATGTGATAATTACCACCTTGAAATTTTTTGAAAATACCTTGAAAAATTGGCATTTTTTATGAAAAATCATACCATTTTTTTGGCCGATGGAAGTGAAAGAAGACATCAGCAGCAAGAATAGCCACACCATGCATGGGAGATTCATTGGACTGAAAGACCAGGCTGTGAAAAATGCATTAAAATACTTTAAAGTGACTCCCAGGAATCAAAAATGCCAAAAAGTTCATTTTTCCCTTTAGGTTACACTGGTGTAAATGTTTTCCATAGGCCTCAGTGCTAACGTTTTAGCGTATGCTGTTGGCTATATGAACCATGGGTCCAATTTTTTTTTTTAATCTGAAAAATTGACATTTCGGGAAACTTTTTACACAAAAAAATCATATCTGTCTAGCAGGGAATTCGCCTTTAAATCTTGTGTTTTCGTAACTAGTGTCAGATCCGCATAAAAAAATACTGTCATATTTTAGACCACACCAACAAATTCAAACTTCACTACAAAGGGTTAATTCCTGTGCCAATGGCTATCTTACCTATGGGAAATCATAGGGAAGAGGTGTGATGATTTTTTTATGCAAAAAGCACACAAGGCTATTGACCAATCAGGGCCCAGTGTCTATTTTATTCTCTCCTATATATTCCTCCCGCATCCGCTAGAGGTCTCTCCGAACCTTATTTACACCAGTGTAACCTAAAGCGATAGCCCGCTTTTTCGCGGAATAATTGTAACACCCTACATTTTTTCAGAATTGCCCATGAATGAAAAAAATGTGTTCAAAAATAATATCACTTCTGTGGTTCTTTATTTATCACACACAATTTAACCCCACTCTCTGTAACACATTATTCAGCAAAAAAGCACATTTTTCCACCACAAGTCATATTCAGGCCCCATTTTCACACAGTTTTTGGGGTCTGGTGTTGCAAACTTGGATCAGCTATGGAAGACTGTACAAGATCCTTTCCATGAGAGAACTTCTGGTGATGTGAGGTCATTGAGTCCAGATCTGATCAGCTGAGCACCAAGCACATGACTTTATCAGCACATGGAAGACTAAAATATGACATTTTCAGGTCTGCAAGGGTGATCCAAGATAACTGGATGTGGGTGTATATTGAATTAGTTGAACAAAGATATGCTCTCTTTGAAATGCTGAAGCATTTTCTTAAATGTGTCCAAGTTTTAGTGCTATTAACCTTCAAATGGCCATACCCACCAGTGAAAATGAGACACTTTTATTATATATATCTGTATATCACTGGCTATAAAATCCAAAATACTTGTTAGATTAGCTTCTTATAACAATTGGTATGTGTGTCATTGACATGCTCATGTAATGGGTAATTTGTATTATCATGTGATAATTACCACCTTGAAATTTTTTGAAAATACCTTGAAAAATTGGCATTTTTTATGAAAAATCATACCATTTTTTTGGCCGATGGAAGTGAAAGAAGACATCAGCAGCAAGAATAGCCACACCATGCATGGGAGATTCATTGGACTGAAAGACCAGGCTGTGAAAAATGCATTAAAATACTTTAAAGTGACTCCCAGGAATCAAAAATGCCAAAAAGTTCATTTTTCCCTTTAGGTTACACTGGTGTAAATGTTTTCCATAGGCCTCAGTGCTAACGTTTTAGCGTATGCTGTTGGCTATATGAACCATGGGTCCAATTTTTTTTTTTAATCTGAAAAATTGACATTTCGGGAAACTTTTTACACAAAAAAATCATATCTGTCTAGCAGGGAATTCGCCTTTAAATCTTGTGTTTTCGTAACTAGTGTCAGATCCGCATAAAAAAATACTGTCATATTTTAGACCACACCAACAAATTCAAACTTCACTACAAAGGGTTAATTCCTGTGCCAATGGCTATCTTACCTATGGGAAATCATAGGGAAGAGGTGTGATGATTTTTTTATGCAAAAAGCACACAAGGCTATTGACCAATCAGGGCCCAGTGTCTATTTTATTCTCTCCTATATATTCCTCCCGCATCCGCTAGAGGTCTCTCCGAACCTTATTTACACCAGTGTAACCTAAAGCGATAGCCCGCTTTTTCGCGGAATAATTGTAACACCCTACATTTTTTCAGAATTGCCCATGAATGAAAAAAATGTGTTCAAAAATAATATCACTTCTGTGGTTCTTTATTTATCACACACAATTTAACCCCACTCTCTGTAACACATTATTCAGCAAAAAAGCACATTTTTCCACCACAAGTCATATTCAGGCCCCATTTTCACACAGTTTTTGGGGTCTGGTGTTGCAAACTTGGATCAGCTATGGAAGACTGTACAAGATCCTTTCCATGAGAGAACTTCTGGTGATGTGAGGTCATTGAGTCCAGATCTGATCAGCTGAGCACCAAGCACATGACTTTATCAGCACATGGAAGACTAAAATATGACATTTTCAGGTCTGCAAGGGTGATCCAAGATAACTGGATGTGGGTGTATATTGAATTAGTTGAACAAAGATATGCTCTCTTTGAAATGCTGAAGCATTTTCTTAAATGTGTCCAAGTTTTAGTGCTATTAACCTTCAAATGGCCATACCCACCAGTGAAAATGAGACACTTTTATTATATATATCTGTATATCACTGGCTATAAAATCCAAAATACTTGTTAGATTAGCTTCTTATAACAATTGGTATGTGTGTCATTGACATGCTCATGTAATGGGTAATTTGTATTATCATGTGATAATTACCACCTTGAAATTTTTTGAAAATACCTTGAAAAATTGGCATTTTTTATGAAAAATCATACCATTTTTTTGGCCGATGGAAGTGAAAGAAGACATCAGCAGCAAGAATAGCCACACCATGCATGGGAGATTCATTGGACTGAAAGACCAGGCTGTGAAAAATGCATTAAAATACTTTAAAGTGACTCCCAGGAATCAAAAATGCCAAAAAGTTCATTTTTCCCTTTAGGTTACACTGGTGTAAATGTTTTCCATAGGCCTCAGTGCTAACGTTTTAGCGTATGCTGTTGGCTATATGAACCATGGGTCCAATTTTTTTTTTTAATCTGAAAAATTGACATTTCGGGAAACTTTTTACACAAAAAAATCATATCTGTCTAGCAGGGAATTCGCCTTTAAATCTTGTGTTTTCGTAACTAGTGTCAGATCCGCATAAAAAAATACTGTCATATTTTAGACCACACCAACAAATTCAAACTTCACTACAAAGGGTTAATTCCTGTGCCAATGGCTATCTTACCTATGGGAAATCATAGGGAAGAGGTGTGATGATTTTTTTATGCAAAAAGCACACAAGGCTATTGACCAATCAGGGCCCAGTGTCTATTTTATTCTCTCCTATATATTCCTCCCGCATCCGCTAGAGGTCTCTCCGAACCTTATTTACACCAGTGTAACCTAAAGCGATAGCCCGCTTTTTCGCGGAATAATTGTAACACCCTACATTTTTTCAGAATTGCCCATGAATGAAAAAAATGTGTTCAAAAATAATATCACTTCTGTGGTTCTTTATTTATCACACACAATTTAACCCCACTCTCTGTAACACATTATTCAGCAAAAAAGCACATTTTTCCACCACAAGTCATATTCAGGCCCCATTTTCACACAGTTTTTGGGGTCTGGTGTTGCAAACTTGGATCAGCTATGGAAGACTGTACAAGATCCTTTCCATGAGAGAACTTCTGGTGATGTGAGGTCATTGAGTCCAGATCTGATCAGCTGAGCACCAAGCACATGACTTTATCAGCACATGGAAGACTAAAATATGACATTTTCAGGTCTGCAAGGGTGATCCAAGATAACTGGATGTGGGTGTATATTGAATTAGTTGAACAAAGATATGCTCTCTTTGAAATGCTGAAGCATTTTCTTAAATGTGTCCAAGTTTTAGTGCTATTAACCTTCAAATGGCCATACCCACCAGTGAAAATGAGACACTTTTATTATATATATCTGTATATCACTGGCTATAAAATCCAAAATACTTGTTAGATTAGCTTCTTATAACAATTGGTATGTGTGTCATTGACATGCTCATGTAATGGGTAATTTGTATTATCATGTGATAATTACCACCTTGAAATTTTTTGAAAATACCTTGAAAAATTGGCATTTTTTATGAAAAATCATACCATTTTTTTGGCCGATGGAAGTGAAAGAAGACATCAGCAGCAAGAATAGCCACACCATGCATGGGAGATTCATTGGACTGAAAGACCAGGCTGTGAAAAATGCATTAAAATACTTTAAAGTGACTCCCAGGAATCAAAAATGCCAAAAAGTTCATTTTTCCCTTTAGGTTACACTGGTGTAAATGTTTTCCATAGGCCTCAGTGCTAACGTTTTAGCGTATGCTGTTGGCTATATGAACCATGGGTCCAATTTTTTTTTTTAATCTGAAAAATTGACATTTCGGGAAACTTTTTACACAAAAAAATCATATCTGTCTAGCAGGGAATTCGCCTTTAAATCTTGTGTTTTCGTAACTAGTGTCAGATCCGCATAAAAAAATACTGTCATATTTTAGACCACACCAACAAATTCAAACTTCACTACAAAGGGTTAATTCCTGTGCCAATGGCTATCTTACCTATGGGAAATCATAGGGAAGAGGTGTGATGATTTTTTTATGCAAAAAGCACACAAGGCTATTGACCAATCAGGGCCCAGTGTCTATTTTATTCTCTCCTATATATTCCTCCCGCATCCGCTAGAGGTCTCTCCGAACCTTATTTACACCAGTGTAACCTAAAGCGATAGCCCGCTTTTTCGCGGAATAATTGTAACACCCTACATTTTTTCAGAATTGCCCATGAATGAAAAAAATGTGTTCAAAAATAATATCACTTCTGTGGTTCTTTATTTATCACACACAATTTAACCCCACTCTCTGTAACACATTATTCAGCAAAAAAGCACATTTTTCCACCACAAGTCATATTCAGGCCCCATTTTCACACAGTTTTTGGGGTCTGGTGTTGCAAACTTGGATCAGCTATGGAAGACTGTACAAGATCCTTTCCATGAGAGAACTTCTGGTGATGTGAGGTCATTGAGTCCAGATCTGATCAGCTGAGCACCAAGCACATGACTTTATCAGCACATGGAAGACTAAAATATGACATTTTCAGGTCTGCAAGGGTGATCCAAGATAACTGGATGTGGGTGTATATTGAATTAGTTGAACAAAGATATGCTCTCTTTGAAATGCTGAAGCATTTTCTTAAATGTGTCCAAGTTTTAGTGCTATTAACCTTCAAATGGCCATACCCACCAGTGAAAATGAGACACTTTTATTATATATATCTGTATATCACTGGCTATAAAATCCAAAATACTTGTTAGATTAGCTTCTTATAACAATTGGTATGTGTGTCATTGACATGCTCATGTAATGGGTAATTTGTATTATCATGTGATAATTACCACCTTGAAATTTTTTGAAAATACCTTGAAAAATTGGCATTTTTTATGAAAAATCATACCATTTTTTTGGCCGATGGAAGTGAAAGAAGACATCAGCAGCAAGAATAGCCACACCATGCATGGGAGATTCATTGGACTGAAAGACCAGGCTGTGAAAAATGCATTAAAATACTTTAAAGTGACTCCCAGGAATCAAAAATGCCAAAAAGTTCATTTTTCCCTTTAGGTTACACTGGTGTAAATGTTTTCCATAGGCCTCAGTGCTAACGTTTTAGCGTATGCTGTTGGCTATATGAACCATGGGTCCAATTTTTTTTTTTAATCTGAAAAATTGACATTTCGGGAAACTTTTTACACAAAAAAATCATATCTGTCTAGCAGGGAATTCGCCTTTAAATCTTGTGTTTTCGTAACTAGTGTCAGATCCGCATAAAAAAATACTGTCATATTTTAGACCACACCAACAAATTCAAACTTCACTACAAAGGGTTAATTCCTGTGCCAATGGCTATCTTACCTATGGGAAATCATAGGGAAGAGGTGTGATGATTTTTTTATGCAAAAAGCACACAAGGCTATTGACCAATCAGGGCCCAGTGTCTATTTTATTCTCTCCTATATATTCCTCCCGCATCCGCTAGAGGTCTCTCCGAACCTTATTTACACCAGTGTAACCTAAAGCGATAGCCCGCTTTTTCGCGGAATAATTGTAACACCCTACATTTTTTCAGAATTGCCCATGAATGAAAAAAATGTGTTCAAAAATAATATCACTTCTGTGGTTCTTTATTTATCACACACAATTTAACCCCACTCTCTGTAACACATTATTCAGCAAAAAAGCACATTTTTCCACCACAAGTCATATTCAGGCCCCATTTTCACACAGTTTTTGGGGTCTGGTGTTGCAAACTTGGATCAGCTATGGAAGACTGTACAAGATCCTTTCCATGAGAGAACTTCTGGTGATGTGAGGTCATTGAGTCCAGATCTGATCAGCTGAGCACCAAGCACATGACTTTATCAGCACATGGAAGACTAAAATATGACATTTTCAGGTCTGCAAGGGTGATCCAAGATAACTGGATGTGGGTGTATATTGAATTAGTTGAACAAAGATATGCTCTCTTTGAAATGCTGAAGCATTTTCTTAAATGTGTCCAAGTTTTAGTGCTATTAACCTTCAAATGGCCATACCCACCAGTGAAAATGAGACACTTTTATTATATATATCTGTATATCACTGGCTATAAAATCCAAAATACTTGTTAGATTAGCTTCTTATAACAATTGGTATGTGTGTCATTGACATGCTCATGTAATGGGTAATTTGTATTATCATGTGATAATTACCACCTTGAAATTTTTTGAAAATACCTTGAAAAATTGGCATTTTTTATGAAAAATCATACCATTTTTTTGGCCGATGGAAGTGAAAGAAGACATCAGCAGCAAGAATAGCCACACCATGCATGGGAGATTCATTGGACTGAAAGACCAGGCTGTGAAAAATGCATTAAAATACTTTAAAGTGACTCCCAGGAATCAAAAATGCCAAAAAGTTCATTTTTCCCTTTAGGTTACACTGGTGTAAATGTTTTCCATAGGCCTCAGTGCTAACGTTTTAGCGTATGCTGTTGGCTATATGAACCATGGGTCCAATTTTTTTTTTTAATCTGAAAAATTGACATTTCGGGAAACTTTTTACACAAAAAAATCATATCTGTCTAGCAGGGAATTCGCCTTTAAATCTTGTGTTTTCGTAACTAGTGTCAGATCCGCATAAAAAAATACTGTCATATTTTAGACCACACCAACAAATTCAAACTTCACTACAAAGGGTTAATTCCTGTGCCAATGGCTATCTTACCTATGGGAAATCATAGGGAAGAGGTGTGATGATTTTTTTATGCAAAAAGCACACAAGGCTATTGACCAATCAGGGCCCAGTGTCTATTTTATTCTCTCCTATATATTCCTCCCGCATCCGCTAGAGGTCTCTCCGAACCTTATTTACACCAGTGTAACCTAAAGCGATAGCCCGCTTTTTCGCGGAATAATTGTAACACCCTACATTTTTTCAGAATTGCCCATGAATGAAAAAAATGTGTTCAAAAATAATATCACTTCTGTGGTTCTTTATTTATCACACACAATTTAACCCCACTCTCTGTAACACATTATTCAGCAAAAAAGCACATTTTTCCACCACAAGTCATATTCAGGCCCCATTTTCACACAGTTTTTGGGGTCTGGTGTTGCAAACTTGGATCAGCTATGGAAGACTGTACAAGATCCTTTCCATGAGAGAACTTCTGGTGATGTGAGGTCATTGAGTCCAGATCTGATCAGCTGAGCACCAAGCACATGACTTTATCAGCACATGGAAGACTAAAATATGACATTTTCAGGTCTGCAAGGGTGATCCAAGATAACTGGATGTGGGTGTATATTGAATTAGTTGAACAAAGATATGCTCTCTTTGAAATG
The DNA here is from genome assembly GCA_032622095.1 of Siphonodentalium dalli. Taxonomy (NCBI): domain Eukaryota; kingdom Metazoa; phylum Mollusca; class Scaphopoda; order Gadilida; family Siphonodentaliidae; genus Siphonodentalium; species Siphonodentalium dalli. The sequence continues at coordinate 125,080,923 of CP136063.1, forward strand.
CTGAAGCATTTTCTTAAATGTGTCCAAGTTTTAGTGCTATTAACCTTCAAATGGCCATACCCACCAGTGAAAATGAGACACTTTTATTATATATATCTGTATATCACTGGCTATAAAATCCAAAATACTTGTTAGATTAGCTTCTTATAACAATTGGTATGTGTGTCATTGACATGCTCATGTAATGGGTAATTTGTATTATCATGTGATAATTACCACCTTGAAATTTTTTGAAAATACCTTGAAAAATTGGCATTTTTTATGAAAAATCATACCATTTTTTTGGCCGATGGAAGTGAAAGAAGACATCAGCAGCAAGAATAGCCACACCATGCATGGGAGATTCATTGGACTGAAAGACCAGGCTGTGAAAAATGCATTAAAATACTTTAAAGTGACTCCCAGGAATCAAAAATGCCAAAAAGTTCATTTTTCCCTTTAAAGCGATAGCCCGCTTTTTCGCGGAATAATTGTAACACCCTACATTTTTTCAGAATTGCCCATGAATGAAAAAAATGTGTTCAAAAATAATATCACTTCTGTGGTTCTTTATTTATCACACACAATTTAACCCCACTCTCTGTAACACATTATTCAGCAAAAAAGCACATTTTTCCACCACAAGTCATATTCAGGCCCCATTTTCACACAGTTTTTGGGGTCTGGTGTTGCAAACTTGGATCAGCTATGGAAGACTGTACAAGATCCTTTCCATGAGAGAACTTCTGGTGATGTGAGGTCATTGAGTCCAGATCTGATCAGCTGAGCACCAAGCACATGACTTTATCAGCACATGGAAGACTAAAATATGACATTTTCAGGTCTGCAAGGGTGATCCAAGATAACTGGATGTGGGTGTATATTGAATTAGTTGAACAAAGATATGCTCTCTTTGAAATGCTGAAGCATTTTCTTAAATGTGTCCAAGTTTTAGTGCTATTAACCTTCAAATGGCCATACCCACCAGTGAAAATGAGACACTTTTATTATATATATCTGTATATCACTGGCTATAAAATCCAAAATACTTGTTAGATTAGCTTCTTATAACAATTGGTATGTGTGTCATTGACATGCTCATGTAATGGGTAATTTGTATTATCATGTGATAATTACCACCTTGAAATTTTTTGAAAATACCTTGAAAAATTGGCATTTTTTATGAAAAATCATACCATTTTTTTGGCCGATGGAAGTGAAAGAAGACATCAGCAGCAAGAATAGCCACACCATGCATGGGAGATTCATTGGACTGAAAGACCAGGCTGTGAAAAATGCATTAAAATACTTTAAAGTGACTCCCAGGAATCAAAAATGCCAAAAAGTTCATTTTTCCCTTTAGGTTACACTGGTGTAAATGTTTTCCATAGGCCTCAGTGCTAACGTTTTAGCGTATGCTGTTGGCTATATGAACCATGGGTCCAATTTTTTTTTTTAATCTGAAAAATTGACATTTCGGGAAACTTTTTACACAAAAAAATCATATCTGTCTAGCAGGGAATTCGCCTTTAAATCTTGTGTTTTCGTAACTAGTGTCAGATCCGCATAAAAAAATACTGTCATATTTTAGACCACACCAACAAATTCAAACTTCACTACAAAGGGTTAATTCCTGTGCCAATGGCTATCTTACCTATGGGAAATCATAGGGAAGAGGTGTGATGATTTTTTTATGCAAAAAGCACACAAGGCTATTGACCAATCAGGGCCCAGTGTCTATTTTATTCTCTCCTATATATTCCTCCCGCATCCGCTAGAGGTCTCTCCGAACCTTATTTACACCAGTGTAACCTAAAGCGATAGCCCGCTTTTTCGCGGAATAATTGTAACACCCTACATTTTTTCAGAATTGCCCATGAATGAAAAAAATGTGTTCAAAAATAATATCACTTCTGTGGTTCTTTATTTATCACACACAATTTAACCCCACTCTCTGTAACACATTATTCAGCAAAAAAGCACATTTTTCCACCACAAGTCATATTCAGGCCCCATTTTCACACAGTTTTTGGGGTCTGGTGTTGCAAACTTGGATCAGCTATGGAAGACTGTACAAGATCCTTTCCATGAGAGAACTTCTGGTGATGTGAGGTCATTGAGTCCAGATCTGATCAGCTGAGCACCAAGCACATGACTTTATCAGCACATGGAAGACTAAAATATGACATTTTCAGGTCTGCAAGGGTGATCCAAGGTAACTGGATGTGGGTGTATATTGAATTAGTTGAACAAAGATATGCTCTCTTTGAAATGCTGAAGCATTTTCTTAAATGTGTCCAAGTTTTAGTGCTATTAACCTTCAAATGGCCATACCCACCAGTGAAAATGAGACACTTTTATTATATATATCTGTATATCACTGGCTATAAAATCCAAAATACTTGTTAGATTAGCTTCTTATAACAATTGGTATGTGTGTCATTGACATGCTCATGTAATGGGTAATTTGTATTATCATGTGATAATTACCACCTTGAAATTTTTTGAAAATACCTTGAAAAATTGGCATTTTTTATGAAAAATCATACCATTTTTTTGGCCGATGGAAGTGAAAGAAGACATCAGCAGCAAGAATAGCCACACCATGCATGGGAGATTCATTGGACTGAAAGACCAGGCTGTGAAAAATGCATTAAAATACTTTAAAGTGACTCCCAGGAATCAAAAATGCCAAAAAGTTCATTTTTCCCTTTAGGTTACACTGGTGTAAATGTTTTCCATAGGCCTCAGTGCTAACGTTTTAGCGTATGCTGTTGGCTATATGAACCATGGGTCCAATTTTTTTTTTTAATCTGAAAAATTGACATTTCGGGAAACTTTTTACACAAAAAAATCATATCTGTCTAGCAGGGAATTCGCCTTTAAATCTTGTGTTTTCGTAACTAGTGTCAGATCCGCATAAAAAAATACTGTCATATTTTAGACCACACCAACAAATTCAAACTTCACTACAAAGGGTTAATTCCTGTGCCAATGGCTATCTTACCTATGGGAAATCATAGGGAAGAGGTGTGATGATTTTTTTATGCAAAAAGCACACAAGGCTATTGACCAATCAGGGCCCAGTGTCTATTTTATTCTCTCCTATATATTCCTCCCGCATCCGCTAGAGGTCTCTCCGAACCTTATTTACACCAGTGTAACCTAAAGCGATAGCCCGCTTTTTCGCGGAATAATTGTAACACCCTACATTTTTTCAGAATTGCCCATGAATGAAAAAAATGTGTTCAAAAATAATATCACTTCTGTGGTTCTTTATTTATCACACACAATTTAACCCCACTCTCTGTAACACATTATTCAGCAAAAAAGCACATTTTTCCACCACAAGTCATATTCAGGCCCCATTTTCACACAGTTTTTGGGGTCTGGTGTTGCAAACTTGGATCAGCTATGGAAGACTGTACAAGATCCTTTCCATGAGAGAACTTCTGGTGATGTGAGGTCATTGAGTCCAGATCTGATCAGCTGAGCACCAAGCACATGACTTTATCAGCACATGGAAGACTAAAATATGACATTTTCAGGTCTGCAAGGGTGATCCAAGATAACTGGATGTGGGTGTATATTGAATTAGTTGAACAAAGATATGCTCTCTTTGAAATGCTGAAGCATTTTCTTAAATGTGTCCAAGTTTTAGTGCTATTAACCTTCAAATGGCCATACCCACCAGTGAAAATGAGACACTTTTATTATATATATCTGTATATCACTGGCTATAAAATCCAAAATACTTGTTAGATTAGCTTCTTATAACAATTGGTATGTGTGTCATTGACATGCTCATGTAATGGGTAATTTGTATTATCATGTGATAATTACCACCTTGAAATTTTTTGAAAATACCTTGAAAAATTGGCATTTTTTATGAAAAATCATACCATTTTTTTGGCCGATGGAAGTGAAAGAAGACATCAGCAGCAAGAATAGCCACACCATGCATGGGAGATTCATTGGACTGAAAGACCAGGCTGTGAAAAATGCATTAAAATACTTTAAAGTGACTCCCAGGAATCAAAAATGCCAAAAAGTTCATTTTTCCCTTTAGGTTACACTGGTGTAAATGTTTTCCATAGGCCTCAGTGCTAACGTTTTAGCGTATGCTGTTGGCTATATGAACCATGGGTCCAATTTTTTTTTTTAATCTGAAAAATTGACATTTCGGGAAACTTTTTACACAAAAAAATCATATCTGTCTAGCAGGGAATTCGCCTTTAAATCTTGTGTTTTCGTAACTAGTGTCAGATCCGCATAAAAAAATACTGTCATATTTTAGACCACACCAACAAATTCAAACTTCACTACAAAGGGTTAATTCCTGTGCCAATGGCTATCTTACCTATGGGAAATCATAGGGAAGAGGTGTGATGATTTTTTTATGCAAAAAGCACACAAGGCTATTGACCAATCAGGGCCCAGTGTCTATTTTATTCTCTCCTATATATTCCTCCCGCATCCGCTAGAGGTCTCTCCGAACCTTATTTACACCAGTGTAACCTAAAGCGATAGCCCGCTTTTTCGCGGAATAATTGTAACACCCTACATTTTTTCAGAATTGCCCATGAATGAAAAAAATGTGTTCAAAAATAATATCACTTCTGTGGTTCTTTATTTATCACACACAATTTAACCCCACTCTCTGTAACACATTATTCAGCAAAAAAGCACATTTTTCCACCACAAGTCATATTCAGGCCCCATTTTCACACAGTTTTTGGGGTCTGGTGTTGCAAACTTGGATCAGCTATGGAAGACTGTACAAGATCCTTTCCATGAGAGAACTTCTGGTGATGTGAGGTCATTGAGTCCAGATCTGATCAGCTGAGCACCAAGCACATGACTTTATCAGCACATGGAAGACTAAAATATGACATTTTCAGGTCTGCAAGGGTGATCCAAGGTAACTGGATGTGGGTGTATATTGAATTAGTTGAACAAAGATATGCTCTCTTTGAAATGCTGAAGCATTTTCTTAAATGTGTCCAAGTTTTAGTGCTATTAACCTTCAAATGGCCATACCCACCAGTGAAAATGAGACACTTTTATTATATATATCTGTATATCACTGGCTATAAAATCCAAAATACTTGTTAGATTAGCTTCTTATAACAATTGGTATGTGTGTCATTGACATGCTCATGTAATGGGTAATTTGTATTATCATGTGATAATTACCACCTTGAAATTTTTTGAAAATACCTTGAAAAATTGGCATTTTTTATGAAAAATCATACCATTTTTTTGGCCGATGGAAGTGAAAGAAGACATCAGCAGCAAGAATAGCCACACCATGCATGGGAGATTCATTGGACTGAAAGACCAGGCTGTGAAAAATGCATTAAAATACTTTAAAGTGACTCCCAGGAATCAAAAATGCCAAAAAGTTCATTTTTCCCTTTAGGTTACACTGGTGTAAATGTTTTCCATAGGCCTCAGTGCTAACGTTTTAGCGTATGCTGTTGGCTATATGAACCATGGGTCCAATTTTTTTTTTTAATCTGAAAAATTGACATTTCGGGAAACTTTTTACACAAAAAAATCATATCTGTCTAGCAGGGAATTCGCCTTTAAATCTTGTGTTTTCGTAACTAGTGTCAGATCCGCATAAAAAAATACTGTCATATTTTAGACCACACCAACAAATTCAAACTTCACTACAAAGGGTTAATTCCTGTGCCAATGGCTATCTTACCTATGGGAAATCATAGGGAAGAGGTGTGATGATTTTTTTATGCAAAAAGCACACAAGGCTATTGACCAATCAGGGCCCAGTGTCTATTTTATTCTCTCCTATATATTCCTCCCGCATCCGCTAGAGGTCTCTCCGAACCTTATTTACACCAGTGTAACCTAAAGCGATAGCCCGCTTTTTCGCGGAATAATTGTAACACCCTACATTTTTTCAGAATTGCCCATGAATGAAAAAAATGTGTTCAAAAATAATATCACTTCTGTGGTTCTTTATTTATCACACACAATTTAACCCCACTCTCTGTAACACATTATTCAGCAAAAAAGCACATTTTTCCACCACAAGTCATATTCAGGCCCCATTTTCACACAGTTTTTGGGGTCTGGTGTTGCAAACTTGGATCAGCTATGGAAGACTGTACAAGATCCTTTCCATGAGAGAACTTCTGGTGATGTGAGGTCATTGAGTCCAGATCTGATCAGCTGAGCACCAAGCACATGACTTTATCAGCACATGGAAGACTAAAATATGACATTTTCAGGTCTGCAAGGGTGATCCAAGATAACTGGATGTGGGTGTATATTGAATTAGTTGAACAAAGATATGCTCTCTTTGAAATGCTGAAGCATTTTCTTAAATGTGTCCAAGTTTTAGTGCTATTAACCTTCAAATGGCCATACCCACCAGTGAAAATGAGACACTTTTATTATATATATCTGTATATCACTGGCTATAAAATCCAAAATACTTGTTAGATTAGCTTCTTATAACAATTGGTATGTGTGTCATTGACATGCTCATGTAATGGGTAATTTGTATTATCATGTGATAATTACCACCTTGAAATTTTTTGAAAATACCTTGAAAAATTGGCATTTTTTATGAAAAATCATACCATTTTTTTGGCCGATGGAAGTGAAAGAAGACATCAGCAGCAAGAATAGCCACACCATGCATGGGAGATTCATTGGACTGAAAGACCAGGCTGTGAAAAATGCATTAAAATACTTTAAAGTGACTCCCAGGAATCAAAAATGCCAAAAAGTTCATTTTTCCCTTTAGGTTACACTGGTGTAAATGTTTTCCATAGGCCTCAGTGCTAACGTTTTAGCGTATGCTGTTGGCTATATGAACCATGGGTCCAATTTTTTTTTTTAATCTGAAAAATTGACATTTCGGGAAACTTTTTACACAAAAAAATCATATCTGTCTAGCAGGGAATTCGCCTTTAAATCTTGTGTTTTCGTAACTAGTGTCAGATCCGCATAAAAAAATACTGTCATATTTTAGACCACACCAACAAATTCAAACTTCACTACAAAGGGTTAATTCCTGTGCCAATGGCTATCTTACCTATGGGAAATCATAGGGAAGAGGTGTGATGATTTTTTTATGCAAAAAGCACACAAGGCTATTGACCAATCAGGGCCCAGTGTCTATTTTATTCTCTCCTATATATTCCTCCCGCATCCGCTAGAGGTCTCTCCGAACCTTATTTACACCAGTGTAACCTAAAGCGATAGCCCGCTTTTTCGCGGAATAATTGTAACACCCTACATTTTTTCAGAATTGCCCATGAATGAAAAAAATGTGTTCAAAAATAATATCACTTCTGTGGTTCTTTATTTATCACACACAATTTAACCCCACTCTCTGTAACACATTATTCAGCAAAAAAGCACATTTTTCCACCACAAGTCATATTCAGGCCCCATTTTCACACAGTTTTTGGGGTCTGGTGTTGCAAACTTGGATCAGCTATGGAAGACTGTACAAGATCCTTTCCATGAGAGAACTTCTGGTGATGTGAGGTCATTGAGTCCAGATCTGATCAGCTGAGCACCAAGCACATGACTTTATCAGCACATGGAAGACTAAAATATGACATTTTCAGGTCTGCAAGGGTGATCCAAGATAACTGGATGTGGGTGTATATTGAATTAGTTGAACAAAGATATGCTCTCTTTGAAATGCTGAAGCATTTTCTTAAATGTGTCCAAGTTTTAGTGCTATTAACCTTCAAATGGCCATACCCACCAGTGAAAATGAGACACTTTTATTATATATATCTGTATATCACTGGCTATAAAATCCAAAATACTTGTTAGATTAGCTTCTTATAACAATTGGTATGTGTGTCATTGACATGCTCATGTAATGGGTAATTTGTATTATCATGTGATAATTACCACCTTGAAATTTTTTGAAAATACCTTGAAAAATTGGCATTTTTTATGAAAAATCATACCATTTTTTTGGCCGATGGAAGTGAAAGAAGACATCAGCAGCAAGAATAGCCACACCATGCATGGGAGATTCATTGGACTGAAAGACCAGGCTGTGAAAAATGCATTAAAATACTTTAAAGTGACTCCCAGGAATCAAAAATGCCAAAAAGTTCATTTTTCCCTTTAGGTTACACTGGTGTAAATGTTTTCCATAGGCCTCAGTGCTAACGTTTTAGCGTATGCTGTTGGCTATATGAACCATGGGTCCAATTTTTTTTTTTAATCTGAAAAATTGACATTTCGGGAAACTTTTTACACAAAAAAATCATATCTGTCTAGCAGGGAATTCGCCTTTAAATCTTGTGTTTTCGTAACTAGTGTCAGATCCGCATAAAAAAATACTGTCATATTTTAGACCACACCAACAAATTCAAACTTCACTACAAAGGGTTAATTCCTGTGCCAATGGCTATCTTACCTATGGGAAATCATAGGGAAGAGGTGTGATGATTTTTTTATGCAAAAAGCACACAAGGCTATTGACCAATCAGGGCCCAGTGTCTATTTTATTCTCTCCTATATATTCCTCCCGCATCCGCTAGAGGTCTCTCCGAACCTTATTTACACCAGTGTAACCTAAAGCGATAGCCCGCTTTTTCGCGGAATAATTGTAACACCCTACATTTTTTCAGAATTGCCCATGAATGAAAAAAATGTGTTCAAAAATAATATCACTTCTGTGGTTCTTTATTTATCACACACAATTTAACCCCACTCTCTGTAACACATTATTCAGCAAAAAAGCACATTTTTCCACCACAAGTCATATTCAGGCCCCATTTTCACACAGTTTTTGGGGTCTGGTGTTGCAAACTTGGATCAGCTATGGAAGACTGTACAAGATCCTTTCCATGAGAGAACTTCTGGTGATGTGAGGTCATTGAGTCCAGATCTGATCAGCTGAGCACCAAGCACATGACTTTATCAGCACATGGAAGACTAAAATATGACATTTTCAGGTCTGCAAGGGTGATCCAAGATAACTGGATGTGGGTGTATATTGAATTAGTTGAACAAAGATATGCTCTCTTTGAAATGCTGAAGCATTTTCTTAAATGTGTCCAAGTTTTAGTGCTATTAACCTTCAAATGGCCATACCCACCAGTGAAAATGAGACACTTTTATTATATATATCTGTATATCACTGGCTATAAAATCCAAAATACTTGTTAGATTAGCTTCTTATAACAATTGGTATGTGTGTCATTGACATGCTCATGTAATGGGTAATTTGTATTATCATGTGATAATTACCACCTTGAAATTTTTTGAAAATACCTTGAAAAATTGGCATTTTTTATGAAAAATCATACCATTTTTTTGGCCGATGGAAGTGAAAGAAGACATCAGCAGCAAGAATAGCCACACCATGCATGGGAGATTCATTGGACTGAAAGACCAGGCTGTGAAAAATGCATTAAAATACTTTAAAGTGACTCCCAGGAATCAAAAATGCCAAAAAGTTCATTTTTCCCTTTAGGTTACACTGGTGTAAATGTTTTCCATAGGCCTCAGTGCTAACGTTTTAGCGTATGCTGTTGGCTATATGAACCATGGGTCCAATTTTTTTTTTTAATCTGAAAAATTGACATTTCGGGAAACTTTTTACACAAAAAAATCATATCTGTCTAGCAGGGAATTCGCCTTTAAATCTTGTGTTTTCGTAACTAGTGTCAGATCCGCATAAAAAAATACTGTCATATTTTAGACCACACCAACAAATTCAAACTTCACTACAAAGGGTTAATTCCTGTGCCAATGGCTATCTTACCTATGGGAAATCATAGGGAAGAGGTGTGATGATTTTTTTATGCAAAAAGCACACAAGGCTATTGACCAATCAGGGCCCAGTGTCTATTTTATTCTCTCCTATATATTCCTCCCGCATCCGCTAGAGGTCTCTCCGAACCTTATTTACACCAGTGTAACCTAAAGCGATAGCCCGCTTTTTCGCGGAATAATTGTAACACCCTACATTTTTTCAGAATTGCCCATGAATGAAAAAAATGTGTTCAAAAATAATATCACTTCTGTGGTTCTTTATTTATCACACACAATTTAACCCCACTCTCTGTAACACATTATTCAGCAAAAAAGCACATTTTTCCACCACAAGTCATATTCAGGCCCCATTTTCACACAGTTTTTGGGGTCTGGTGTTGCAAACTTGGATCAGCTATGGAAGACTGTACAAGATCCTTTCCATGAGAGAACTTCTGGTGATGTGAGGTCATTGAGTCCAGATCTGATCAGCTGAGCACCAAGCACATGACTTTATCAGCACATGGAAGACTAAAATATGACATTTTCAGGTCTGCAAGGGTGATCCAAGATAACTGGATGTGGGTGTATATTGAATTAGTTGAACAAAGATATGCTCTCTTTGAAATGCTGAAGCATTTTCTTAAATGTGTCCAAGTTTTAGTGCTATTAACCTTCAAATGGCCATACCCACCAGTGAAAATGAGACACTTTTATTATATATATCTGTATATCACTGGCTATAAAATCCAAAATACTTGTTAGATTAGCTTCTTATAACAATTGGTATGTGTGTCATTGACATGCTCATGTAATGGGTAATTTGTATTATCATGTGATAATTACCACCTTGAAATTTTTTGAAAATACCTTGAAAAATTGGCATTTTTTATGAAAAATCATACCATTTTTTTGGCCGATGGAAGTGAAAGAAGACATCAGCAGCAAGAATAGCCACACCATGCATGGGAGATTCATTGGACTGAAAGACCAGGCTGTGAAAAATGCATTAAAATACTTTAAAGTGACTCCCAGGAATCAAAAATGCCAAAAAGTTCATTTTTCCCTTTAGGTTACACTGGTGTAAATGTTTTCCATAGGCCTCAGTGCTAACGTTTTAGCGTATGCTGTTGGCTATATGAACCATGGGTCCAATTTTTTTTTTTAATCTGAAAAATTGACATTTCGGGAAACTTTTTACACAAAAAAATCATATCTGTCTAGCAGGGAATTCGCCTTTAAATCTTGTGTTTTCGTAACTAGTGTCAGATCCGCATAAAAAAATACTGTCATATTTTAGACCACACCAACAAATTCAAACTTCACTACAAAGGGTTAATTCCTGTGCCAATGGCTATCTTACCTATGGGAAATCATAGGGAAGAGGTGTGATGATTTTTTTATGCAAAAAGCACACAAGGCTATTGACCAATCAGGGCCCAGTGTCTATTTTATTCTCTCCTATATATTCCTCCCGCATCCGCTAGAGGTCTCTCCGAACCTTATTTACACCAGTGTAACCTAAAGCGATAGCCCGCTTTTTCGCGGAATAATTGTAACACCCTACATTTTTTCAGAATTGCCCATGAATGAAAAAAATGTGTTCAAAAATAATATCACTTCTGTGGTTCTTTATTTATCACACACAATTTAACCCCACTCTCTGTAACACATTATTCAGCAAAAAAGCACATTTTTCCACCACAAGTCATATTCAGGCCCCATTTTCACACAGTTTTTGGGGTCTGGTGTTGCAAACTTGGATCAGCTATGGAAGACTGTACAAGATCCTTTCCATGAGAGAACTTCTGGTGATGTGAGGTCATTGAGTCCAGATCTGATCAGCTGAGCACCAAGCACATGACTTTATCAGCACATGGAAGACTAAAATATGACATTTTCAGGTCTGCAAGGGTGATCCAAGATAACTGGATGTGGGTGTATATTGAATTAGTTGAACAAAGATATGCTCTCTTTGAAATGCTGAAGCATTTTCTTAAATGTGTCCAAGTTTTAGTGCTATTAACCTTCAAATGGCCATACCCACCAGTGAAAATGAGACACTTTTATTATATATATCTGTATATCACTGGCTATAAAATCCAAAATACTTGTTAGATTAGCTTCTTATAACAATTGGTATGTGTGTCATTGACATGCTCATGTAATGGGTAATTTGTATTATCATGTGATAATTACCACCTTGAAATTTTTTGAAAATACCTTGAAAAATTGGCATTTTTTATGAAAAATCATACCATTTTTTTGGCCGATGGAAGTGAAAGAAGACATCAGCAGCAAGAATAGCCACACCATGCATGGGAGATTCATTGGACTGAAAGACCAGGCTGTGAAAAATGCATTAAAATACTTTAAAGTGACTCCCAGGAATCAAAAATGCCAAAAAGTTCATTTTTCCCTTTAGGTTACACTGGTGTAAATGTTTTCCATAGGCCTCAGTGCTAACGTTTTAGCGTATGCTGTTGGCTATATGAACCATGGGTCCAATTTTTTTTTTTAATCTGAAAAATTGACATTTCGGGAAACTTTTTACACAAAAAAATCATATCTGTCTAGCAGGGAATTCGCCTTTAAATCTTGTGTTTTCGTAACTAGTGTCAGATCCGCATAAAAAAATACTGTCATATTTTAGACCACACCAACAAATTCAAACTTCACTACAAAGGGTTAATTCCTGTGCCAATGGCTATCTTACCTATGGGAAATCATAGGGAAGAGGTGTGATGATTTTTTTATGCAAAAAGCACACAAGGCTATTGACCAATCAGGGCCCAGTGTCTATTTTATTCTCTCCTATATATTCCTCCCGCATCCGCTAGAGGTCTCTCCGAACCTTATTTACACCAGTGTAACCTAAAACCAGACTCTTCAATATGTACATGATCAAAACAATCATATACATTTTCGCCGCTATTGGTGATAGTTTCTAAAACATCTAAGTTTTCTCGAACGCATCTGAGAATGTCCGACACTTCATTGTGGGTATATGGTTGATCAATAGCGTTGCATGTGTGTGTACTCTTGGTATCAAATAGGTCATGGCCGACATCATACGTATATTCGTGCGAGATTTCCAATGGGCGATTATCAGATTTGGGCGTGTCATGTTAAACTGATTAACAAACAAAATATGATTTTTTTTCTCCCAGAGAAACAGAAAACACATCAGCTGCTATTGTGTTACTGTCCTTTTCTGAAATTGAGTTCTCGCCTTTGTGTTACTCGCTATTGTTCGCATTTGTGTTACTCGCTATTGTGTTACTGTCCTTTGTGTTACTCGATATTGTGTTACTCGATATTGTGTTACTGTCCTTTGTGTTACTCGCTATTGTGTTATTGTCCTTTTCTGAAATTGAGTTCTCGCCCATGAGTTCTCGCCCATGTAAAAACATTCTCTCGTAAAAGTCCTATATAACATGGTATACCAGGCTCTACTTCAGTAAATTATGATACAGTCAGGTAAAAATGATATCCTTTGGTAAAAACTCATGTAAAAAGGACATTCCCTTGTAAATTCCAAGAACATGTGTGTACCCCACATACTCTGGTAACACCTGGTGTATTACCATTACATGCAAAATATTAACCAACGTAGGAGCCTATGTACCAGTAATTTGAGATTGATTTGACTCCAACTTGCAGAGTTTTATCCATTTTTGACTTAATAAACACAAAATAATAACGGGGATATTCAGAAATGAAAAAAATTAATAATACAAACATTTAAAAAGAGTTTTTTTTTAAAGTCCGTTTCCCCCAGAATAAGTTATTTTAAAGATATGGTACCAGAGTATATCCCTTTTCACAAGTGTTTTATCGGCGTATAATCTGTTACACCATGACTCCATCAATAACTTACTAGAGTGTGGTCTGATTTGAATGGCTTTTAGCCATATATGTCCTGTTTGACCAACATATTACGAGATTAAAGTGGGGTACACAATACCTTTACTTGGAATTTACAAGGGTATATCTTTTTACATGAGTTTTACGTGGCTTCTACCAGAGTATATCACTGTTTACCAGGGTTTTACCAGAATATAATCTGTTACACAATGACTTCGTCAATAATTAACAAGAGTGTATTTTGATTTACACGGGTTTACATGGGTTTTACCCATGTATGTCCTGTTTGACCAGCATTTTACGAGTGTATATTACCAGAGTATATCATTGCATGTTTACCTGATTTAACCATATGCGAAGTCTGGCATATGGTTTACCGGGCTTTCACCAGAGTGGGTTTTGTATAACGGTTGGGAGGGGTGGTGTCTCACATGCACTCCCAACTTTCGTTACAATTTTCAACAGTTGGAAATTTAATACCTGAAACAACATTAGTTGGATATTTCACACCAACAATATGTTGAAATCGTTCTCATAGTTTGATATTTTTTAACAATTAATCAGTGATGAATTAGTTTTTTTTAGATAAACATTAATTTTGCATATTTTACTACTTTTTGGACTGAAATGGCCATCAGTTGGAATTTTTCCAACCTTATTGGGCGTCAGGTTGAATGTTCAACAATTTGAAAGCATGAGACCAGTCTAGACGCTAGGATTTTGCAATTTTCATGTTCAGATTTCAAAATGTTCCCAAGCCGCGCCGAACCATGGTGATATCTGTGTGTCCTGGTTCCTCCCCAGTGGCCAGCACAAAATTGCTAATTAATTTAACAACAACAAATCGGGGTGTGAATTTGCCTGGCGTTAGAGCATCAGATTTTGGATTATGCTATTACATTCCCTCGCTGGCTTGTGGCAACAATACTATATATTGATCCATTTAGAATCCAAATTTGTGAATTTGTGAATTTGCCTGGCGTTAGAGCATCAGATTTTGGATTATGCAATTACATTCCCTCGCTGGCTTGTGGCAACAATACTATATATTGATCCATTTAGAATCCAAATTTGCAAATACATGCTTTCACCCGCGCCCGTGCCTATGGGAGGATGGCCGGGAGATAAAAATAGGAAACACTATCTAACTCATCAAACCCTCCGAAAACACATTAAGCAACTCAGTCTGGCCTCGGCTGCATCCTCCAACCGAATACACAACCAGGTTAACGGGTTCTTGCACTCAAATAAGGATTAACTGTCATGTAGACTGTTTTTATGGAGATGTAACCGTGAGGTAAGCGGACATAACTTGTGTAAAACCCGAAGGGTTTTACATACAAGTTATGACCACTTACCTCACGGTTACATCTCCATAAAAATAGTCCACATGACAGTTAATCCTTATATTTATATACATTTAGCGAAAAAGCCACTTTTGTAAATGTATTTAAATCGAAAAGTGTATCGTGACAAAAACAGCCCAAAATACCCAATAGCACCCTTGGCAAAAGTTAATAGGAACAATTTCTCTTCATATTGAAACCCGATGATGTATTAATTCAATCCTGCGCGAGTCCAAATGCGCCCAAAACATTACGCGTTCGTCTTTCCAAACCCAATGACGTATCGATGTTGTTATGAGCTTGGTGTTATTGAACCGTTGCGCATTCACCGAGAAATAACTGCAATTAGCCACGTGGGCGCCGACCAATCAGAATGCTGGATTTAGTGATGACAACACTTAGTATGTAAATATACAGGAGTGAAAGGCGGGCATTGCACCATCAAGAGTTGGGGAGCCCCGACCGACCTTAAGTCAACCGGCCGGCATTGCACCCTCTTCCTAGCGTTGAGTATAAACCCTGAATACAACAGACTAAGGCAACGGAGTACATGCATGCACAAATCAGGACACTAGTTTACAACAATTCACTAAATAAAACGATATCAGCATAGTTAAATACACACAACTCTAATTGAAAACAAGGTAAGTCTTCATCGCAGGTCCAGTTTCGGAATGGGGGGGGATTTGCTTCTTGTTACGGTGGCATGCACCCCACACACAGCAGGCAAACTTCTACTGTGTGTGTGCTTATTGTAAAACACTCACAAACCCAAACCCAACACACGCTCTTCGGCGGCATTATAGCATACAAACGTGGGTTGTAGGAGAGGGCTGATAGCCCTTTCAAATCTTCCCGGAGATCATCCCAAACTCCAAATCAGGCTACCGTCCAGTCATGTGAGGGAACAGTTGGGGAAAACCAAGCCCAATGGGGTGGTGCAAAACATGAAAAATAACAATGTGTACACCCCAGTGGAGACCATCTATAGTCACGTCCCTGCGTAAACAACAGTTCCCACTTGGGGGGATTTTCGTGCGCAAAAAAGAATGTTGGATTAATATTTTGTCTCGTTCCTTCATTTCCCTGGATATCAAGATGCATCTGATCGCACAAGGGACCAATTATGTTGAAGCACTACATGGCAATGTTACACCCTTCCTATGCATATATATAGTGTAGTGACTTAGCGACAAAATTTTGTCATATTGGAACGGACTGGCCAAAAGTGCCATTTTTTTATATTATGTCAAGTTAGGTGTGCTCTTTCAGAAAGTGAACTAGAAACAGGTTTCTGATCAATATTAACCCTTGTTTCCAATATAAATCCAAGATGGCGGCCAAATTCAATCATTATTTCACCATGACGTTCCAACTGGTATACAATAAAAGGCCCATGCATAATAAAGGCGTCATTCCATCCGGCATTGTCATATTTTGAAGATATTAGCAATCCAGGCTGACCAAATTTGAAAATTATCACTTTTTGGACCAAAAGCATGAAATTTTGTCATAAAATCATTCTCGTTTCAATTATTTCGGAATAATAAACAGACAATTTCTCAAAACTGTTTCAGTGCAGACCAAAGGTTAAGATATTAAACATTTCAGAAATGTATACTGCAAACAAAATATACAACATCTAGGACAAATTCGTAACCATATTTTAGACATTTGGGATTATGTTACCCCTCACCCCAAAAATCATGAAATTTTGTTTTTTGTGATAAACATCCGATAGAACATGGATGAGAATCTATAAAGGACACTATTCGATCGCATTTCTAAATACTGTAATTGCAATTACACACACAATGACCAAAGTTGAAATTTACAACTTTTTCGACTAAAATATGCAATTTGGTAAGAAAATCCTCGTCATTTCAAATATTTCGGTCCAATAAATGGTCGTTTACACATAGGATATTTGCAATAGTTCAAAATGTTTGGTCTTAAATGTTTTGGACATATACAATGAAAACAATGAAAACATTTTATGTGGTTAATATGTAACAACGTTTCAAAAAATTTGGTTTATGTTACCCCTCACCCCAAAAATCACGAAAATGTGACTTGGTTGTAAAGATTCAATAAATCTTTGGTTAAATCTTATAAAGTGAGTTTGTCGATGAAAATTAGTCATATATTGTTATGTAACAATCTCATTGACAGTATATTACAATTGTATGCCTAATAACAGCTATATTTTATGGTAAAATAATCATCATTTCAAATATTTTCAACCAATATATGGGCAATTTCTCAAACATTTCCCAAGATCGTATACCACATGCGGCCTTGAAAGTTTCGAAAATGACTATCGAATACAACACACTTAAAGGTGTATACATGTTATGTCTTGGTGAAATAGAATAAAATTCAAAAAATCTATTATACCATAAATAATTTGAAGGTGTTGACTTATATAATCTACAAATGTAGCATACAAGAGGGGGTATATATAGACATGTAGTTCAGATCACAACTTTAATTTGTCTATCAATAATACATATAACATAAAGATGGTCTATCTTTGTTTATACTCTGTACGTTTGTTATGTTGTACCTGTATAACTATAATGTGCACAGTCTGATCATACCAGCGGATATATAGCAACTCATAGATTGTCATGTTATAATCACCGGTGACCATGTTGATACATTGAACAAATATTTTAGGCATTCTTAATATCACAATTATAACTGCATAATTATGTGCATGGTAAATCAGCTATTGCATATTTGCACCTGTTACAAGTTTGGGATTTGCAACAACACTTGGTGAGTTCTGAACACACAGCTGCAGCTTCTGGTAATGTAGTCCACAATGGTTTACATCCATGATCTTCAACTGTCCATTCCCAGTCATGTGGGCCATGTATTGGAATTGTTATGTCATAACAAATGTACCACAATCCTGCCTGGTATATGGCTCATTTCATATGCTGTATTAGGGCCCCCTTTGAGCGACAAGTTTTGGAGAATTCTCTTCATATGCCTCGTTATCAGCAACTTTTGACAACCTTTATTATAATTAATGGTAATGAAACGTTCGAGTTCTTTGAAAATATATGAGGACGAATCTAGTTTAATAAAAGGTTGATTCGCCTATAGAAGATAATGTACATGTATCTGTGATAACGGGATAATATTTCCATGCTATCCAGAAACTTTTTCTGCCCTTTATATGGAAGAACAAAGTGGTATCAAAACCAGATATCGAATGGAAATTGGGTAGTGATAACAATTGTCATCGCCCAGAGCGGAAAATGTGCTGTTGTCATCGTACAATGTTTTAGTTTTGCCTGTTCCTAGAGAAACACATGTATCACCACCACTGTTAGCATCCGTAAACTTTGAAAAGTCTGTTAGGTGGGTCCGATATATCTCCAATTGCTTCCCGGATACTTCCCAGCAAATCAATGTTGTAGTTTTATGTTCTCCTGTTCCTGCACTTGATCGTTTGGAATAGCGGAGAAGCGATTTAGGTTTTTTTTTTACTTCCAATATTTTATTTCTTGTAATAGTGTGTTCGAACAACATTGGTGACTTCATTGGTGACTGCGTAATCATTAAAAGTACATGTAGATCCTATCGCAGGCACAATTATATGCACAAGAACGCTTCCATCAAATATCTTGCACGTACTTCCAATATTTTATTTCTTGTAATAGTGTGTTCGAACAACAGACCGATGACCATTACCAGGACATCTGTGTCAACAATCTGAACACGGATGGTCGTCAGCCCACAAGAAATCGCATGGATAATGTCTGGCACAATTCTAATATCAGCTTCATCCAGACAACAGTTTCTCAAGATTTACTAGGAAGAATTTGCTATTTTGAGAGTTGACGAACATTCTGTCATGTTTAACACTTTATCATCATGTTCTGACGCATTACTTGTCAGGAATACAAAAAGTTCAAGCTTATTGTCACAATGACGGAGGAAGTAGTTCCATTTTTTTGGAATCTTAGTTTGGCCACCAACTTTTCGTCCAAGACCTATACCACGATTCTCATTAGTGCTGCCCTTTGTGCTGCCTTCAAAATACCTATCCCACACAACACACATGACATTAACACTTCTTAGTTTGTAGAGTAGAAAGTTCATTGGTGACTGTGTAATCATTAAAAGTACATGTAGATCCTATCAAATATCTTGCACGTACTTCCAATATTTTATTTCTTGTAATAGTGTATTCGAACAACATTTGGGCAGTTAAAAAAACCCGAAATCGCTTCTCCGCTATTCCAAATGATCAAGTGCAGGAACAGGATAACATCAAATTGGAAGGAAATGGAGGGTTGATAGGTTTAACAGAGAGCTCATCAACAATAACGAGATGGCTAGAACTCCCGAACCAGACGTGTTTTTCTCTCATGAGAGTCGGCTATTTCCCCCGCCTTATCAACGGGAGGCAAATTCAAGGGGACATTGATTTGCTGGGATGTATCCGGGAGGCAATTGGAGATATATCGGACCCACCTAAAAATGTTCAGTGCAAGATATTTGATGGAGGCGTTCTTGTGGATATGATTGTACCTGCGATATAGTATCTACTTTTAATGTTTACGCCCAGTCACTAATGAAGTTTCTACTCTACAGACTAAGAAGTGTTACTGTCATATATATGTGGTGTGGGACATATGAAACGAGCTGCCTACCAGGTAGGATTGTGGTACACTTGTCATGCCAAGCTGCAGCTGTGTGCTCATAACTCATTAAGTGTTGATGAGTTGATATCTATCGATCGGCTGGTATTATGTCTGCGAACATTATAGTTATATAACATAACAAACATGAATTTAAGAACACAGTATAAACAAAGATAGGCCATATTTATGTGTATTATTGATTGACAATTTAAAGTTGTGACCTGAAATGCATATCTATATATACACCCCTCTTGAATGCTAGATTACATAAGTCAATGATATTGGGTCAAATATATCCATTAATGGTATTATAGATTCTTTTATTTTTATTTTATTTCACCAAAACATTACATGTATATACCCTTATATGTGTTGTATATATATTCGATGTTCATTTTCGAAACTTTTAAGACCGCATATTGTATATTATTGCATATTGCCATTCTATTGGGTGAACATATTTGAAATCATCAAATAAATTGTTATTAGGAATACAATTGTTAATTTCAACAGTATACTGACAATGAGATTGTTACATTATAATATATGACGAATTGCGATCGACAAACTCACTTTATAAGATTTAACCAAAGATTTATTGAATCCTTACAACAAGTCACATTTTCGTGATTTTTGGGGTGAGGGGTAACATAAACCAAGTTTTCTGAAACGTTGTTACATATTAAACACATACAATGTATTCATCGTTTTCGGTATATATGTCCAAAACATATAAGACCGAACATTGTGAACTATCGCAAATATCCTATGAGTAAATGACCATTTATTGGACCAAAATATTTTAAATGAAGAGGATTTTCTTACAAAATTGCATGTTTTGTCGAAAAAGATGTTATATTTCAACTTTGGTCATTGTGTATGTAATTTTCATTGCAGTATTTAGAAATGTGATAAAATAGTGTCCTTTATAGATTCTCATCCATGTTCTATCGGATGCTTATCACAAAAACAATATTTCATGATTTTTGGGGTGAGGGGTAACATAATCCAAAATTTCTAAAATACGGTTAAGAATGTGTCCTAGATATTGTATGTTTTGATTAGAGTATACGTGTCCGAAAATGCTAAGACCTTAACCTTTGATCTACACTGAAACATTTTTGAGAAATTGTCTGTTTATTATTCCGAAATAATTGAAACGAGAATGATTATATAACAAAATTGCATGTTTTTGGTACAAAAAGTGATAAATTTCCAATTTGGTCAGCCTGTGTTGCTACTATTTTCAAAATATGACAATGTCAGGTTGAATGACGCCTTTATTATTCAAATTATACCAGTTGGAACGTCAGGGTGAAATAATGATTGAATTTGACCGCCATCTTGGATTTATACTGGAAACAAGGGTTAATATTGATCAGAAACTTGTTTCTAGTTCACTTTCTGAAAGAGCACACATAACTTGACAAAATATAAAAAAAATGGCACTTTTGGCCAGTCGTTCCAAAAAAAAAACGCTAAGTCACTACACTAATATACCTACCTTGATGCAATGGACGTCACCTTCGTAACAAAACGCCATGGTATTAATTTACCTCTGTTGTTTATGCATAGCCAAAATTATTACAAGGGTTATCACCTTCATTTTGAAGAGCGTTTCTTTTCTATTTCCAAATAGAAGTTACTGTAGTGGTCAAGTTCAGTTGGAGATCTATTTTACATTTATGAACCTATATAAGTTAATACGCCATGTGAACGATATGCACATTTTAAAACTCTCCCAGCCAAACCGCGAACATATCGTATCGTATCGTATCGTATCAGTCGCGTTTATTCCCAACGTGAACGGTGAGAATATATTATTACATGAATAGTTTTATATTGAAGTAGTACACTCAACCGATATTCGTAAAACCACCAAACCATTAATATACCATATTATCGTGAATGATCTCGGGCTTTGTACATGAATAAATACATATATTTACGCGACCGTGAGCCATAAATGGTTGCTTTTCTGGGCTGTGAAACCACTATATATCTGCGCTGCGCATTGCCGTATGTAAACAGAACTGATAACGCGGAAACATGTGAGGCCATTTGGATACGACATTTTCACGGAATGTAAACACGTGTCTGGGCCGTGTGTGGCACTCCTATCGATACTTCATAATATTCAAAACGTGTATGTTACAGTGATCGTTGGATTAATTATTTCACAGATGTTCATTTTACGATAAGATTGACCCGACACGGTGAGTATAGAAACTATATTATGAACATCAAAGTGCATGTGGAACCCTCGTCATCAATGATGTAGCATTGGAACTAAGGCATTCACCCCGAATAGTAAGAATGAGATCTTAAGTTGGGTTGTAACATCGGGGCCTGCCCCCACATTGTTTCTTGTATATCGCGTCTTCAAATAACATTTGGTCATGCTCATATATAAGCCATTATATCATGGTCTCTACTTCAGAACAAAAAAGGCTGTTAGATCCCCTGGGGTCGGGACTGCATGTGTGATCTAATGACGTCACTAAGATTGCCGTCATGCCGATTTTCTTAAGTTAACTATTTCTGGAATTCACGATAAAATAAAATTTCCATAACAAATATACGACAATCCTGTATATATAGTTCATGTTGTGACACCATGCTATATGTGATACATGTATAAATAGAAATAGGTAACACTCTATATTTTCCAATGATCATTAGGGGTAAATGTCTTAGAATAGAGTACTGGTACTTTCTGGCACCATGGATGTGGATTTTGTATTGAGATAAGGTTATAGTTATGAATGCAGGGGGGGGGGGGGGGGGGGGTAATCAAACATTTGCACGAAGGTATGCCAGGGTGGATGGTCCGAAAGCAAACAACGCATTTTTTACAACCTCGTGCAAATTTTTTACAAAGACATTTTGTACCAATAGTTTACATTTGTAACAGTTTAAAAGATAATATAACTGCTAAAACAGTCTAAAACACTATATTTATGTTATATGGGCCTCATATGGGCCTTAGTGGAGATGATAATAAGCGATATCATTTTGCATATGGGACGGTGAGGTGAAAAACTTCTTTCCCGACACCCTTTGGAAAAATGTAAAATTTAAATAAATACTCTTTTTTGTCCTGACGGAACAAAGATATGTAAGACTAAACCATTGTGTACATGGAACAAGAGCGAGAAAATTTCCCAACCATTGGTGTGCCTATCAATTAATGGCTATAGAAAATAACTGTCATCGGTGCATCAAACTAATCTGAGATGATCTGTTACTCTCACAACACCTAAAGTATCCAAGTCCGGCATAGTGACTGCTTGTCATTTAGTATAATTGAAGTTGCTCCACTAAACTTACAAAATTGGCATGGAATAATGATAGACAATGGGCTGACTGACCGACTAATCTGCAAATTGTTAGAAATTATGGAATTGTGTGTATCATGTACAATAACCTATGTTCCAATATATAAGCAATTTATAAAATAATATTTCCAATTTCAGCCTGGTAAATATTCGCTCTATGTAATTATTTTCAAAATATATCAACTATAGTTCAATTGGAGTTTAACAACTGATATGTCATGGATATGCCTACAAAATGTCAGCAGTGACTCGAAAGAGAAGATTGAGTTCACTGTCCTGAGATGTTGTCAGCTTAAAATGTATTACAGCCAAAATAGCCACAAAACACACGTTTTGGCTCATGTAATAGCTTGCAGGGGGAAACGATATCTCACTGGATATGCAGGGGATATGCTGGGAAAATTATAATTTGTTTTTTGAAAATTGGATGCACATACAGTACTAGTGTTTTGTGTGCATCTATCAGCTTATGGTATGTTACTCTATTTGTCCACGACATCGATGCATTAGAATGTCCATTTAGAGCAGTGTCGAATTTGACAACCCAGGTAGACCAAGCGTACTCTCATCACACACTCATCTGGAAACTCCAATGTGTGTATGTGGTAGACAAAATAAAAGCCTATCAGCCCGTATGTGAAAAAAATCTTCATATTTGACTGTATTATTTCAATTAAAACAGCTTCAGAAACAGGTTAAACTGTCATTTGAACTAAAGGAGATAATTTTCCACTCAACTGAGTGATATATTAGTATGGTTTTATGTCGGTTTAGACCAAAACTAGTGAAATTTGGGGGGGTGTGTGGATTTTGCAGATTTGGTGGTGGTGGTGGTGGGTACCCGTAAATTCCAGATGCAGAACAAAAATACCTTCCTGCAAATTTTTTACTACCACCCCCCCCCCCCCCCCCCCCCCGATGAATGTGTGGATTTTTAGAGGATGTCTTTGAGTTCTGAAAAATAATGTCCCAGGTAACCTTGACCCCATCCGTGTCAATTGGTAGCGATTTCTGTTCAGTGTCTCCAGATACTGGTGACGTTTTTGCCCCTAAAATGTTTCATCTGCACGGAATTTTTGTTTTTTAAATCTAGGGACACAACTCTTGCTATCCCGTTCAATTGATAATTCTGTAGCAAAATTTGACAACCTAGTCTGCATAACCCAGCCATATATACAATGTCTGTGTGTTGTGTGTTCATATTTTCGCACTCTTCAATGAATTGGTGCCTCCCTTATTTCTGCATGCACCCATGCCATAACTGAAGAAGTGGAGTGTCACATACGTGTCGCCTACATTATTTCCCATCGTTTGGAACTGGTGAATAAGGAATATGTTTTTTCTCGATCACAATAACAAATCACTTGGGCATCAGATTTATTGGATCCCAACCTTGGTCGTCTTCTCCAAATGCGATTATTTAAAGAAAGCGCTATGAATTTTCGCCAAAATATACTTCGTTATTTCTAAATATTTTGTTCAAGGGCAATTAGCATTAAAGATGGCATAACAGCTAACTCTTCATATAACTAGTTTTTTGTTAGTTTCCAGTGTACAAAATAATAAATATGAATCGAAGACCCCTGTCAGGAAACGCTTAGAACTATCAATTATCATTGATTTTATTTCGAATTTTCTGGTATAAAACATACAATCAATTTGGGACATTTTTGGGATATTATATAGGAGGTTCTTGAACCTTGTCATATATGTGTAATTAACAGTTAAAAGGGATTTAATATGGATATATTGATTCTGTGACCTTTTCTATAAGCAGAAATAAATGTACTCAGATTAGTCTCACGAATGTGATCGATCAGCATTTATTTTGATATCCACAACATCAAACCTTTCAAAATTCACTGCTATATAGAACAGTATGAGTAATATTCACGTAGTATTGGGTAAATGTGTACATCCCATTGTCCGGGTCTCAAAATAGTATAGTCACAGTTGCCCCCGATCAAGTAATGAAACGCGAATATTTCACCGTTATCACACGAATGCATGGTGTTGTATACTATGAACGCAATTCATCAAAACACAAAGGAGTACCATCCTCATTAAATTCTCAACTTAACCACAATTGCCTACATATATATATTCGGTGGCAGAGACTGTCTTTATACATGAAAATTAGTTTCGGTTATATTCACTAAGGCCACATATACGCGAAACGTACTACATTGTTTTCAACCGCATAACCGCGTTTACCCCATCTCCCTAATGCCTCACAAAACCATAGATAGCACATTAAAATGCCGATCACCTGATATTTAGCACAAGTACGTGGGTGGCATTGGTAAGATGTTTTAAAACAAGATGATATTGAAAACTAAAATTGTGCATTGCGTGGTAGCATAAACCAGTTGTAAAGTGCCGACTGAAGTAATTTGAACAACATTTTCTTCTAAGAACAGGTTTGGTTGAAGCATGAAAATTAGTCTTACATAAAATGTACGATGTACAGTCTCTTTGAACTGCTGAGATGGAGTGCTTATATATTGAAGAGATGAGTGTTTCTTTACAGCATGATAAGCATTGCGACATATGTGTATGGTTTATTATCACGGAGAGTATATAGTATTAGACTTCCGGAAATGTATCTAGTATTTACTGTGGTCGTGGTACGCAAAAAAAATGGGTTGACCCAGAAGAAATTGGTAAAGAAGCGATCTCGGTGTCATTCAACGCGGGAGAATCTCTGCTACAACATATCCAAAATCCGCTAAAATCCGCTTTGGGCAAAATCCAAATCAGTTCAGCCCGAAATGTTCCAACTAAGCAGTATCTACTGCAGGATCCAACACGATGTCCACTTATTACGAGGGACTATCTGGAAATTAATTAAAAAGAAATTAAATTGCTACGGATCTGGATTATTTGAAAACACAGTGTCAATATTTCTACTTATAACGACTATTCGGTACATCAAATATATAGTCCGGAAGCATCAGGCTCTAATGGGTTTTCCAGTGCTGGCGAAAGTGAAAAGGACAGGAGGGAAAAGCGAATAATCTGGGGTTTACTTAATTGGTGGGCAAGTTGGTTATCGGAGCTGGGGAGTTTCAAAGTAATATTATTTTCTTCAATATCAAGAGGAAAAATGAAAATTCGCACGTACATTGTATACCCCTCACACTCCATGTGACAATTCCGTGTCATGCGATTGTGGGTATATACATGTGGATAGAAACATTCTAATAAATATATAGACGCACCGATATCTTCTACACATTTAGTGAATTTCATCAATGATATGTAGACACAATGTGCACCACGGCTGTATCTGACCCGTAAGCGTAAATGTATCAACCATTTAGCTTGATGAACTGGTATTTCAAGGTTGTCATTGGATAGAAATGCCACATGAACATGGTGATTAACAACATGTTTGTCTAAGAAATGTGAACAATGAACATGTTATTTTCCGGATGCTAGACAATCAAACTGCCACATAAGGCGTTCATCCATGCTCATCAGAGCACGAAATATGTGCAAATTAATGACACGAAAACTATTTCATGCGGACGACGTACTCTAGACCAACATCCAACGTCATTTCCTATTAACTTTTATTGTTTGGACGGACGGTTTCGAGGTTTGAAAATCCCGCTTGTCCAAGAAAACCTCCACATACTTACGGAGTCGATGTGTAAACAATGTATGGGGATAGTTTCTTCATACATATATGTATTTGGCACACGTATTTTCTAGAACATAAGAGATCACCATTTACCGGAGAGTTGATATCTGGGAAGAGATCAGAGTAAAACTACTTTTCTTACATGTCGAAATGGCGAATCCATGGGCTACATTTAGTTCCAGCTTGAAACTTGAAAATGATGGCCGAGCCCGAATAGTTAATATTTCGTCGCATCAGTGCTATAATGTAACCCACATTTTCAACTTTCCGAGAAAATGAAGGTTGAAGTTTTTAGACAACATTTCTCCTAATGTTGACAAAGCATGACGTATTGTTGTATTTATCCCAATGAAAACTGACATTAGCTGTTCATTGAACCACATATTGTTTTCTGTTTACTCCCTCATTTTCTTTTAAAAAGCAATAGCTTGTTTGGAGATATGACATTTTGCGTATGCCAGCGACGATTCGTTTCCGTGCTATAATGAAGTTGTGTTAATAAATGCAGATTAAGCAAAATATGGTGGCAATCGCACGTGTCTATGAACTAAAAAAGTGCCTATTCTACACTATGAAAATTCACCCATGTGCATCATCATACAGAAATGTGTGGAACAATCACAACATTTAAATCACCAAATGATCACGTGACTAACATGGAGATACTACCATATAGCACACATTTTAGAATTCACAAACACAAAACAGAAGTCAGTGGACAACCCGAAGCGTCCGATTGGCTGCTGTTGGACATACGACCCCATAGCACGAATAATTGTAAAGATCGCTGGAGATACGACATTTGCTTCACTGGTGTGTGCGAATATTTGTCATCCAATGTAAAGACAGTTTGGCCCATCGGATTGGATTTTTTCTCACGATTCGAATGGCATCAAATACTCATTTCCCGCCATAATGGAGTTACGACATTATAGCACTGATGCGTCGAGATTTTGTCAACCCGCGGGAAGCCACCAAAAGATTGAAAATAAATAGTTTTGATGTACATGAGCCACATACATGTATATTAGCCAACTATCAACTGCAGCCACCACTCACAACTTCCATTATGTGATAAGCTGGGCAGAGTCTACCATTTTCGTTTTGGAAGCCATATTAGATAAAATTTATTGTTTCTTTTGGTCTATTTGAGATGGAATGTTCACAAATAAAAGAAACGATCAATTATTTTGTAGACAAGATCTGCTCATGCCTAAATATCAAATGTGACCAGAACCCCAAAGTCGATTTTGGTTAAATTTCATACCGCATTCGTTATAACTTATTAGTGAAGGACCGGAGTAAACTATGATATAATCTATTAGACATGTCATTGTTGTAATGATCAGTTGATACGATCATTGAAAGAATATACCCATTGTTTCCCAGTTCAGAGAGCAACAAGTGATAAACAGAAGTGATAGAAAATAGTATTGTTCACATCGGGTGGCCATTTTTGGTACTGATTTTTAAGTTTTTACATAGGGCTAGCATAATGGCATCATAAAGAGGTATACATTCGTATTTATTTAGTCAATTTTATTCATCAACCACTACTTATAATGGAGTGAATGACACTGTGATCAATATCCGCCATTTTCCGTATTTTGACCGCCATTTTGGCAGCCATTTTGAGACAAAGCGCCAATTTGGGTTTCATTGAATTGGAGTATTTATAGATATTGGTATGCCCAACTTACATTGTACAGTTCTGTCCATTTCTTGTTGATATATGACTGTAATCACAATGGCGAGTTTTGTGGAATTTTATACCGCGTTCTGTAAAATCGAATTTTTGAGGGTGTAGATGAGTCTGGGACCCCATTTATGGTATCTTTCATTGCTCCAATGCTGAATTAACATGAATAAGCCTAATCAAAGTCGCCAGTCTGAACCATTATCAAACAACAGGAATTTATCTTTAAGATATTAGGCAAAAACTTCAAATGTTCGAGTTTAGGCCGCCATTTTGGCGGCCATCTGGGACGAGGGGTTCCATTTTTGCCATAAACA
Organism: Siphonodentalium dalli; assembly: GCA_032622095.1. Taxonomy (NCBI): domain Eukaryota; kingdom Metazoa; phylum Mollusca; class Scaphopoda; order Gadilida; family Siphonodentaliidae; genus Siphonodentalium; species Siphonodentalium dalli. The sequence continues at coordinate 125,109,535 of CP136063.1, forward strand.
GGTGGCACAATATTTTACCTTTGCAAAAATGTATACATTTGTATACATATGACAACATTTGTTCTCACTGTTATCGAATTAATCTCAGTCAGAGTATCTTTTGACTAACGGCAGCCATGTTGGACGCCATCTTGGATCCTGCATTTTGCCCAAAGCTGATTTTAGCGGATTTTGGATATGTTATACACGAGATTCTCCCGCGTCGAATGACACCAAAATCGCTTCTTTACCAATTTCTTCTGGGTCTAACCCTCCGACGACTACACTATTACTGCAAGGGTATTCACTTCAGTTTCTGCGTTACATTCAATACTTAATCGTCATGCAGCCCAATGAAACTACCATGCGTTGTGTGGCGACACATTTACGTCGTGTTTTGCATACCCGAAATTAATGTTATGTTTGGCCCAACAGTTGGATGTTGGATAAGCAGTAAACCCGAACTATAAAGACGTAAATCATTTGGGTTTCACGTTCGTTGTAGTGGCCAACACATCGTTCAGATGGATTTGTTTTAATGATCTGTGTACCGTTAAAGATATTTAGCAACAGATTTGTACATTACCAACACGTAACTTGACTCCTATGTGGTTATCCAATATGTTGCTTTCGTCGTGGAATGTCATGAACTTGCGGCCATTTTGACAGCCATTTCATGGCCACGATTGTATTATTTTCTGTCCTTGTCACTCTATTCGCTCTCGTACTCTAATTTTACACAAACTTGTATAACTGCGTAATTTCTATGCAACAGAAACCGTTGACTAATAATGACTTATTTCGGAAATTGATGTACTATAGACAACCATGTTAAACGTCATCTTGGATCCTGAATTTTCCCATGAGCCTATTTTTGTGGAATTTGGATATGTTGTTCCTGAGGCTTTTCCGCATCGAGTGACACCAACATCAGCGTGTATCCAAATTCTTCCGGGTTGAACCCCAAATTTAGCTTCAACGACCACACTAATTGTCTTTCAGCCGTGGTAACTTAAAGGGGTACGCCATTTTCAATCAATTCCCGGTGATAACAACGATCTAATATCGATACCATATAGACAACTAAATAATTTGAGTCGAAGATGTATTCTGTAAACGTTCAGGTTAATAGGTTATCTTAAAATCAAAGTTAATAATTTGATACAAATTTAATTTATGGCTGGAGTTATAAATTAAATTACGAATTTCCGTGTACAAGACGTAATCAAAACAATTCACGGATAGTGAATTGGGCAAAGCGTGACACACATGATCGTGTAAAAATTATGTTGATAAGGGGCGTAAAATCTAAGCGTGCCTACCTGCTAAACAAGCTAGACAAGATCATATTATTAGCCATAAATATAAATTATAATATAATTATACTATAAAATAGCTTTCAAATTTTATGTGGGAAATTTGCATACTTTAATATTTCAACTTTTCCCGTTTCTCGTGTTATACATTACATTCTTCAAACTGTCTTCTTTATTACACAAGCTGATGGGCCCGACTTCGTCTGGGCTGTTTCCCCATCAGATTTCCGGAGAAAGCCGCGATTTGACCTTGAATTGACTATTTCGAAAGTCAAGGTCAGGTTAGGGTCATGATTTGACCCGTCCAAAACACTCCCCCCGACAAAAGTACCCATAGGTATCAAATTACGTCGAAATCCATCCGTTTTACCAGATTTGACCTTTGATTGACCACATTGAAGGTCAAGGTCACTCCGACGTCAAGATTTGACCCATTCAAAACACTCCCCGGACAAAAGTACCCCTAGGTATCAAATTTCGACGAAATTCGTCCGTTTTACCCAAATTGAAGTTGCATTGACAATTTTAAAGGTCAAGGTCAGGTCGGGGTCACGACCCGTCCAAACACTTCCCGGACACAAATACCACTAAGTATCAAATTACGTTGAAATCTATGAAAAGTCGAAGAGGACATGTTAGTTGCTAATTGCTAGATATACGACGCACGACTTGTCGCGGTTTTTTTAAAGGTGTTTCAAACTAGGAGATAGAAGTATTCTGCGTTTCAAATGGTGATGAATTAGAGTATTTTATTCAAATTTTATGGCATAAATTGTTATTAAAACCGTATATACTATAACAAAAATGAACGACTCCAAAATTAAGTGGGCCTTTAAACAAAGTCACAATTGCAGTTAGGCTCATCTCATACTCGTCTATTCAGCGATATCCTGCTGCGCAGTTTGTTATAGCCTCCAGCATTCATTGAGCGTTATAGCCCACTGTAATAATTCGCCTTTAGCAGGCGTACTCTTGTTTCAGATTATTGAGATATTAGGTCACACGTAATGACATTAAATCGCAGGGAACATAGCAATTGTGTGGGTTGCTTGGCGTGAATATGTAATGAGAAATAAGGTCATACGTAATGACATTTAACTCAAGAAAACCCGCGAAAACAAAACAAAATCACATTTAATGTTTTAAGTTATTTCCTTCATAAAAAGAATCTTCGTGATAATGAACCCTCTCAATACTTTAGAAACTGAATTAACCTTAAAATAACAAAAACCATTAGAATAGAGAACCTTCGGAATAACGAACCTTCGGATTGGTGAACCTTCGGAATAGCGAACATTCAGAGAAATTTTGGAATAGTGTACCTTCGGGATATTGAACCTTCGGACTAGAGCAATGCCCCCCAATATTCATATTTTATGTCCAGAGTTCAAAGGTATGGGCCCATAAAATTCTAAATTTGGCCCTTAAAATATTGAACCCCAAATTGGAGCCCGCACAGCACTTAAGTACCTGTGTTATGTCCCAATGCTGGATGGTCCATATATACCACAACATTCATATTATATGCCAAGAATTCAAAGGTATGGGCCCACGTAATCACATTAAATCTCAAGAAAACCCGCGAAAACAAAACAAAATCACATTTAATGTTCTAAGTTGTTTCCTCCTTTATCTGTATCGGTTTGCGCGCAGGATCAGTTCGGATGTGAGCACACACTCCATAAAATGAATCTTCGTGATAATGAACCCTCTCAATACTTTAGAATATAGAATTAACCTAAAAATAACAAAAACCTTCGGAATGGAGAACCTTCGGAATAGCGAACCTTCGGAATAGTGAACCTTCGAAATAGCAAGTATTCAGAATAGAGAACCTTCGGAATAGTGGACCTTCGGGATAGCGAACCTTCATAATAGAAACATGTCTCCACAATTACACCGGCGACGTGAACACATGTGCTAATCTTTGTTGGACTATCGTCACTATCGGAACGGTTTATCTCAAGTACGAAATACCTAACCATAATACATTCGCCCAGAGGATTATCGATCGTCCGCTCAAACATAAGAAACTCTACACCAGTGTACACCCACTGGCGTGGCGGTAATAAAACGTCATAATTGATACGCAAACTCAAGCCACTGACTGACTAGTGACTATACTATGACTTAATGAGCATATATGGGACTAACTAGTATGCATATAATATAATATTTATTTGAAACATTTGCTTGAAACTGTCCAAAATTTACTCGACAACGACAATTGGTATTTTCGCATTCCGGCTAATCTGCCATCCGTATCATTACTTCGTACTCATCAGACTTTCAAATAATGGAAATCTGGTTACCTTATTCTACAACTCAGAGGCTAAAGAAACCAACAACAACATTTGGGTACAGTATCCCTTTAAATCAGTATAAGTTAACCAGGCGCTGAACAGATAAATATAAGCCTATCCATGCCCTATGTAAGCCTATCCATGCCCTATGTATTTGTGAAGTCTTCGGTGCATCAATGCATATAACTAATCCATCAAACCGGTACAGTTACATTGTTGTCAGCAACAAATGGGTGCAGTACACTAATACTGCTTTAATGTATAAATAGTGTTTTCACAATGGAGTTGTGTTGAAAATTGTGTTGTAAGTAACAGGAAGACGCAAGACAAAGTTTGAAACATTCATGACATTGACTAGTCCACCAAAGTAGACTATTCGGGCAAGGGGTAATTTAACATTTGGACATTTATATGTCCCCTTACCATCGTGTTGTGGGAAAGAACAGTCGTAAATGGTGTCCAAATATAAAGCAAGTTTTTCCCCGATAAGTCTATATTTGTTAACTAGACATTGTCAATTGAAAATCGGAAATTGTAGTCTGTGACCCGTGACTGTATTTGAATTGAAACTAATCCGATTCAGCTCCTCACTTAATTGTTGTTGTTCTGGTTACATTTGTCGACGAACAAGTTCAAATTTACTGTTTTCGATGCACATGACTAAGCTTTCATGCACATAGCTTTCGTCTCGCCATGCTGCTGTGCTGTAATCTGTTGTAATAGCCATTCTGCTGTGCTTTAATCTGCTGTAATCTGCTGTAATCTGCTGTAATAGCCATCTGATGTGCTGTAATCTGCTGTAATAGCCATTCTGCTGTGCTGTAATCTGCTGTGTAATCTGCTGTAATAGCCAATTTGTGGAAATAATAAACATCGAGGTGGTGATTTTTTTTTAAACTCGGCTTAGGGTACGTTCGTACGCTGGCAAAATTGCACTGCAAACTGCAAAAATGCCATGCCCGATGGTCGTTTTGTTAGCTGGCATTTTTGCAGGTTGCCGACAAGCTCGTGCTCCGTCGTGGCTGGCTGACAACAATCAACGACGATTTATGATAACGGTATCTACCTCTGCCGGTGCCCATAAAACGAGGCCAAATTACAAGTATATGTGTTGTCCTTGATTCGGGGAGAGGCATTGACAGAACAGTATGTTCTCAGCTATTGTCATATTCATATACAGATATACGCGAGGAATCTCATGACGTGGTATAAAGAGTTCCGAAAGTGGTACTTTTCAGAAATGTTGGAGCTACGGGAAGGGGGCTGGAAAAATGGACACAAACAGTGTCGCCAACTTCACCAAAGATATATCATGGTGGGGGTCTTGACAGTTGTGATAATGGTTCGTCTTTGGCATTCATAAAGCATATATATATTGACAACGCCAGATAGCCCCAATTAGTTAATATATATATATGAACATTTTCAAGTCTTTTCATAAACATATTTCAAACAAGGCAATATTTACCACCAGGGATGTGTGTCAGGGGTGAACCCCCGAAGTACAACAGTTGGGCATTTGATGCATGACACAACATTAGTTGGAAATTTCCGACTAAATTAGTGTGAATTTTGTGCTGGATGATAATTTGATATACCAAACAGTATTAAGTGTGATATTTGTTGTTTTTAGACCGCATTTTTGTACTGAAATGTAGCTATCAGTTGAGAGTTCTCATCCATATAGGTGATGTTACGATGGGAATTTCCAATAGTTGGAAACTTTGATAATACAGATTCAGATTAAATAATGTATGTATGTTACAAGGGTGACTTTGCATTGCATCCAGTGATAATTGTTTTGAGTAAATTGTCAATCATGGATGTTAGGTTAGGAATTTCCACCGACAGTTTGAACGCTTGTTGTACCAGTTAAAAAACACCAATACAAGGCGGGTACCAATGGGATTTCTCGAGAGTCGGAAAGTCGTCGGTATTCTTCGTTGAGCTAAGTGGGGACCAACCATCTCTCTGGGTGACATTTATGGTACTCATATATCAGCAGCATCCCATCGATGGAGCTGGCCGTGGCGATCTCACATTACAATATATCAAGTGAAATTATTTTGACTGGCCTAAGAATACCAACACGCACTGTGTTCTTAATATGTTGTGAATTGTTTAATGCGTCAAGCCACCATTTAAGGTGGAACATACACATATTGCAAACAGCTCAGCGATATCAGCAATCACGCAAAAAACCTCTGTCATACATGATCACTACTAACGCTGATTTGTTGACAACTGGCAGAAATTAATCCGTTTTGGCAATTTTGCAGCTGGCATTTTTGCAGTTAATTGCTGTGCAATATTGCCAGCGTATGAACGTACCCCTATAGCTAACATGTAAGCAACGCCAAATGTGATTGTTTTAATATAGTCAAGCTTACCAATCGGGAAGCGACTTTTAATGATCATCAATTTCAAATAGGCGCGCCACTTTACGTCCAAACATCGTTTTGGTTGGTGAAATCTTAGCTACCATGGTAATTGTGCTATTTTTGTTAGGTGTAACTATATATAGAACTCAATAAATCAACTTCAAATAGCTATAGTAAAGTACACAACATCGCTCTATAATTAATGTATTAAGTTATGAAAGAGTTTATTCGTGCCATATTTCTCATTTTGCCGCAATTTATTTTGTTTTTACGCGTGTCTTCTCTTCTGATAGATAATATTTGTGTGTCGAAATATTATGTAGGCATATTATATTGTCGATTCGACCAATTAATGGGAGGTTTTAAAACTTATGATTATTTTTCCAGATAAATGCTGTAGCTGGTTGAAAAAATAGCATTTTCCAGATTCCAGAATAAGGATACTGCGAATGAAGATATTCACACGTTTTCTAATCGTCGTTGGCATTGGGGTTCTTTTATTCGGATTCATACATTTTTTTCTTGGAGTCAGCTTCACCAGCGAAACTCGAAACTATCACTCTGGTCGATTGTCCGGCCATGCACACCCGAGTAGAAGACACGAACCGAATAAAAGTAGCGATAGCATACAAAACCCTGGCCGACGAGTCTATGACATACCTAAAGTCAAAGGTTCGTCTGAAAATTATGGAATGGGAATTAAGTTGACGGCGGAAGAATTTCGCATGATACCATCTGTGAGAACTGGAAATACCTTGATCGATGATTACGATTCAACGCTTGATTACTCTGGTAATACCAGGGAATTATACGGAAAACCAACAGAGACCAACAACAGTCGGCTGTCTCAGATTTACTTGAACAAGTTACAGGTCGATGTGACGATTAGTGATGCTATTCCGCTCAACAGGCATGTTCCAGACTCCAGACTTGATGGGTGAGTATGTATATATATTCATTCCCAGTTTTATATACTCTATGAAATTAAACGCATTTTATTGTATTGAGGGTTTCAAACTTTCATAGTTTGAAGTGGAATGGGAGTGATGAGATCAATATTGTGCTTACACCAATCCATAACGCACAACAGTATGATATTTATCTGATGTATATATGTGGTTGTAAATTAATAATATAATTCATACATCCTACCGACCAATCGTTTCTGCGCTGTAGCGGGTGAATGTCCGCTGTGTTGGAATGTACGGATGCTGAGTCGTTATTTCGTGGGGTTCCGGATTCAGATTACAGATTAGTCCCCGTACGACGTGGTTCGGTAAACGAACAGACCAGAATCAATAAACGAACAGACCGTAATCGTAATCTCGTGGTAATCCAGATTCGGATTCCGATTCCGATTACGGACTCAAATGTTAGTAATGTAAACAAACCGAGACTTCGCCACCTCGGAGTTTAAAAACACAATAAAATATAAGAACCCGCCTCTTGTGTACAAATTATTGCAGAATATAAACTATCTATATCAAATAATTTTAAATGCGGAGACAAATTTGTTTTATCGAGTGTACACTGGGAGAATATTACTGAAATTAGCCAAATAATAACGCTATTGATAGTAACGCTGGGGGAGCACTTCGGTTGTATGCGAAGCAAATCAATGTCGATTTCATTGTCACTTTCATATGTCCATTTCATAATTCCATCCATAAAATACCGCCCGAACGCATGTCGATTTCAAATTCGGCAGATACGTCACCATTGACCGAATTCACGTGAACCTGCATGGATATGTCTTCTGCTTTGTTCGTTATTATAATGTTTCTTCTTATTGAAGAAATAGTAGGATTATATGATATCGATGGATTATCATATACACGTATGTACTATTTAGTCTTATAGCAATGTCATGTTTAAAATGTTTTGTTTCGTTAAATGCAGTCGTTTTGCACAATAGTCTCTGTATAGTGCACACACACAGGCATGTTTTGGCCAACGTGCTGTACATTATTTGGAAAATAAAGCTTTACTCATGAAGCTAATGTTGTGGTCTTGTTATCGCAGGTGAACTGCATCTCCCAATCGCACAAACACAAATGTAAAGCTTATTCTATTATCTCAGGATTTTATAGTGGAAATGTTAGTCAATTTATTGATTAAGTACCCACACGTACAAGTTCTAGGGACGTGGCTAGAGGTTTCTTCAAATTTCAGGCCAACTGCACCCCCCACCCCCACTGAACCAAACATCAATCTCACAGGTTCGCAGAATTCCATTTGCACCCCCTTGGAAATATCCAACCTGACACACACTAAGATTGGAAAATTACCAACTTTTACTGGTTGAAAAAATCAAACAATGAGAACAATTCCAACCTATATATGGTGTCAAATTAATGTCCAACTAATGTTGTGTCATGCATGAAATTTCCAACTGCTGGAAATGTACCAAAGTTTAGTTTAAACATATTTATTTCAAATATTTGTCATATTTAGATAACACATGATATATAACACATACATTTGTTTATACATACACTGGGATTGGAGGACAAGTGCTGACTCACTTAAGGTTACCCCCTCTCCCATATGCTATTACATTAAAATAATAAATAATTAGTAATGGCAAAGCAACATGACTACCAAAACAAGTTGAACATATATACAGATCACCGGTCACCCCCTCTCCCGATTTAGTTATAAGTTTGTATATGTATTTAAAATCGGGTTTGTTTGTTGCGTTTGCTGGCTTGTACGTATCATTATTTGGAACAGTTAGTCAAAAGAATCCTGATTTTCCTCACGTATGAATGCCGGCACAGCTAAGAAAATTGTACCAAAGTTCGGGGGGCGGGGTCGAGACACCCAACCCACCCCTGTCGTCACGTCCCTGTACAACTGACAAGTTTCGTGTGTTCTTCACAGCATCTTCGGAATTTGATTCAGGAGACCTAGAGCTGTTAGAAATGCTTGCCCTCATCAATAAACACACTTTAACTTGAAAAAAAAAAGATTCGATTAAGTCGGATTGGTAGCTAATTATGTGCCGTGTATATATATACACATAGAAGGAAGCATGACTTTCACAACAAACATGAACTTTATAAATATAAGATATAAATTATACTTGTGTCAAATACATGAGCCATGTTTGACGCTGGGAGAACATTAAACATAGTATCGGAGACCACGTGGATTTCAAAATCTGACCTAGAATCGGGAATTAGCCCCGCCCCCGTAATCGGATTCGGATTCTGAATCCAGATTTCCACCAAATAACGACTCTGTGGCGGTCAAATCGCGATTATATCGAGCGACCGAGACGCAAACAGTAACATGAACAGCTAAGTATCATATGTATTACAATAAACGGTCCACATCCCTGTAGTGTGATATTAGGGTGTTAACGGGTTATCATTGTGTTAAAATCAGACTGTTTTCAGTGGGAGGCAATGTTCAGAAACCATACCCAGGCATTTTGTGTAGTGTTTTTCTCAGATATAGAAACTAAGGGGGGACGAAGAAGCGTGCATCTGTTGGCACTAATATCACCCTACAGGGCTGTGGACCGTTTATTGTAATAAATATGATAATTACCTGTCCATGTAATATAACATTATAGTGAATGTTTGCGTCTCTCGAAAAATCGCAATTTGACCGCCACAGCATCCGTACAATCCAACACAGCGGACATACACCCGCCACAGCGCAGAAACGATTGGTCGGTGTGTACATTAGCGTGAAAAACGTTGGGTCATATATAGTAATGACTGTTTGCAATTTAAAACGTTAGCAATTTAAAAATATCTTTACTTTAGCTTTTTGTATATCGGACAATGGTTGAGAAAACTTCACACAAGGCGATGTTCGCCTAAGTGCTTTGGAAGGTAATGGATATATCAATAGCTTAATATGGTTGTTATCTGTTTTTCCCATTCCCAACAAATTAAAGTCAAACAACACATATGTGTTTCACAATTTCTGAAGTTATTCGACCAACATACGTTATAAAAACTAAATTTAATTTTGATGTAGTTGAATCCTAAAACAAAATGGTATAGGAAGAATTGATTTCATTGGAAAAGCAAACAGTTTCGATTTGAAACATGTGGGCATGCAGCAGTGCTCTAATAATATCTCCCCCAAAATATAAACGAATTCTTGCACCAATTCGAGTATTTCAATGAATCTATCGGTTTGTAGGTATATAGAGCTTCATTCTTGGAAAAGTTAGTTTTTGAAACATTTGCCACGAGTCTGAATGTTGAAATAAGCTATGCTTCTACACCACACTGCCAAAAATATTTTCTCAATTCAGGAAAAAAAAAAGCTCAAAATGAGAAATTATCTTGGGAGAATAGCTAGAAAAATAAGAAAAAGATTTTTTTCTAGGTCAAGAAAAGAAAAGGACGATTTTTTTTCTTATCTAAGAAAGTGAACAGGCGAATCTAGAAAATTTCTTTAAGAAAATTCAGTGATCTCATCAAGAAAACCCTAGTAAAAAAATCTTAATGTAGATTATTTTTCTTAATATAGGAAAGATTTTTTTCTCACGTAAGTTTATTTTTCTTAAATGAGATAAGTTTAAGATGCTGCGATTATCTTGGGAGAATAGCTAGAAATTTAAGAAAACTACACAATTAATCTAGAACTAGAAATAATATTTTCTATAATAAGAAACACCGTCAAGATATTTTTTCTTAAGTGATGCCAACGTTTTCTAGAATGAGATTTCTTAAGTAGGAAAATAAATCTAAGTAAGGAAACACAAGTTTTCTCAAGTAGGAATATATTCTGACTAAAAAAATCTTGAACAAGAAAAGATACATTTGAATTCTTATGTGAGAAAAACAGACATTTAATAAATTCTTACTTGAGAAATGTCTTTTAAATTCTTATTTAAGAAAACCTTTTATAAATTCTTCCTGAAAAAGGCCTACTTAATTTTCAAACCCCCATATTATATTATATAAATTATATATATATACCATTTTATATACCATTTGAAAGAGGAAGCTCCAAAACATTGTATTATCAACTTATCCCGTGTAATAAACTGTGAACATCATGTTGTTTTTGTTTAGTTGCGAACGTGTTTTGTCATCAAGATTGAAGTAAAAATTCAGTATTATTTTCAATGCAGGGGGAATAACTCTATACATTAAAGATAGAGAAAGAGTTCTTCCCCTTCCATTGAAAAACAGCATTCGGGTTGACAAAAAAAGGGGGGGGGTCTTCTATTTCTCTGTGTGCATCTTCTGAGATACAGATGTTTCAAATAGTGATGAATTATAGTATATTAATCATATTTTATGCCATATAGATTGTTAATAAAACTGCATGTATATCAAGTTACAATAAAACAAAATTGGCGACTAGAAAATTAAGTGGGCCTTTAAGAAAACATATCAGGTACATCAGGAATTTATGCTATGTGGAAACCCCATCAAGCATATCTGCAGGATATATAAATGTGAATGTGTGTCTCTCTATATTAATGGAGCAATGCAATATGCTGCTTCCAATGCTACCCCTTCCAATCACTCAAAAATTCAATTTTACAAAACGAGGTATAACATTTTCGCAAGTAAAATTTGATTGAGTGGGAAGAATTGTGCAATGTAAGTAATGCATTCTATCTTATTGATATTCAAACTCAATGGTACCAAAATTGTCAATTTGTCTCAAAATGGCTGCCAAAATTTGGAAAATGGAAACTATTATCCTAGCGTGCCGTGCAACCGATTACAAGTTGTGGTGATGCACACACTTGACTATTCTGTGTTATAAACATTAAAATACCAACATTTCTTATGCATCTAGATTAATTTAGCTATTTACCAGAATTTTCAAACTCGGCAAAAAATCACTTTTCATGTTTCGACCAACTTTTTCAAGTAAAATGGAACTATTTTTGGTATCAAAGGTTCTTTTTATTTTTATATGCCTTAAATCTGTCATGGTGCGGTGTTTTAGACAATATTACTCAAGATGACTTGCAAAGTTTATATTCCGAACATTATTCTCTGCTGTTCCGAAATGGTAGCAAATTGTGACTCCCTTGGTTATTAAATGTGTTACTCAATCAACGGACAACTAAATTTTATATTCTGTTTGTCTCGGCACCTTATGAGGCACGACAAATTAATTTTAAGGGATGACGGGATGGTCAAACGCCCGAATATCACGGGATTTCGATGAAACTTGGTATGTGGGGGTATTTTCGGCCGGGAAGTGGCATAGGCCTATTAATTTGCCCGTGCGACGTGACCTTGAAATCGGGTCATTTCAAGGTCAAATGCCCGAATATCACAGGATTTCGATGAAACTTGGTATGTGGGGGTACTTTCGGCCGGGGAATGGTATAAGCCTATTCATTTGCCCGTTCGACGTGACCTTGAAATCAGGTCATTTCAAGGTCAAACGCCCAAATATCACGGGATTTCGATGAAAATTAGTGTCTAGGGATACTTTCGTATGGAGAGTGTCATAAGCCTATTCGGTGCAACGTTACCTTGAAATCAGGTCAATTCAAGGTCAAATCGCGAATTTTGATGGGATTTCGACGAAATTTGATACATAGGGTTACTTTTGTCCACTGAGTGTTTTGGACGGGTCAAATTGTGACCCCGACCTCACCTTGACCTTCAAAATGATCAATTCAAGGTCCAATCGGGTAAAACCGGATGGATTTCAACGGGTACTGTTGTCAGGTACTTTTGTCCGGGTCAAATCGTGACCCCCACCTGACCTTCAAAATGGACAATTCAAGGTCAAATCGCGCAATATATATACACATCTCACCATAGACACCCCATCCATATAGTCACACATTGTACTATTCACATCATTCATGAATACATTAATTCCATGTATACCTACTCACATCACCTATGATCATACAGTCAACAGACATACACACCGTATTAAGTTGATCAATGTTGATGCTAATGGCCAGAATAGCCGAATAATATGATCCCTCCGAGTCTAAGTTCCGTTTAAATGTTCTGCCAATTTCCATTCAAAAACAAGGAAGTTTTTGGCAAAATCCATATTGCATACCTCATAGGCTACCGGTACAACCAGAATAGAACATTAAGTTGATAAAGTGAGAGGTGAGTCACAGTTGAATATGTATACATATACCCCACGTATATACACATATGTATATAATGTTTACCAAGACTGGTTGCCATTTTGTCTAAAACACCTGTGTGTCACATGTAACACATATCAAAACAATAAACATCTTTGATACCAAACATAGTTCAATTTTACTTTTAAACAAGAGATGTGCACTCGCGTGCTAGCAAAGTGAGGGTATAAAAAAAAATGGCTCAAACCTGAACAGCGATATTTTGCCAATTTTGATTCGTGACATAAAATTATGAATAATTCTGGTAATTTCAGTTCAGTGGTTAAAATAGTAACAAATACCCAAGATGCATCAGAAACAGAAATGTTAGTAGTCAAACTATATAAGACAGAATAGTCAATTGTGTGCATCACCACAACGTGTAAGCAGTTGCACACTGGGATAATACTTACCATTTTCCATATTTTGGCAGCCATTTTTGCAGCTATTTTGAGCCAAAGTGACTTGGTACCATTGAGTTTGAATACCAATAAGATATAGAATGCATCACTTACATTGCACACTTCCCACTTCTTGATGAAATATGACTAGAATCCCAATGGGGATCTTTTGTGAAATATTATACCTTGTTTTATAAAAATCTAAGTTTCGAGTGATTGGAAGGGGTGTGGACCCCAAGACGCGGATTTTGGATATGTTATAGAGGAGAGCTTCCTCTTCAAAATTGTATAAAAACCAACTTAGTCCGAATTTGTTCTAGGTTGACCCTAAAATTTGAGTTTATCGACCAGCCTAGTAACATGAACTGGGTCCCGATTCCCTAACATCGCATGTTGACATTATATCCACACCGGAAATCGTGGTTTGCAGAAACTATACTGGGCGGATCTCACTGAAATGTGGTGTAGTCATGTATCTCAAAACTCTGGGTAACATGGGTTGGGTCTCGACTATTTAGTATTACTGTGAAATGTCCCGATGTCACCTATTGATGTTATATCTGCACAGGCAAAATGGTTTATCTGGAACTACTGGTCCCATCACATTAAATTTTTGTGCCGGCATCAATTTTGGATCTCCAGTTAACACAAGCTTGGCCCGGATTCCACCTGACATCATATTTGGATGTGTTATGACATATTCCCTATGGGAAAAACAACTTATCCGGAACTAGTTAGCGTATCACACTGATATTTGGTATGTTCGTTGGTAATGCATTTTGGCCCTCTGGATAACATGGACTGGGTCCTGATTCTCTAAAGTCGCATTTCAAGTTAATTTCGGCACGGGCATCACGGTTCTCAATCTATACTGGGCAGATCTCTCTGATTTTTGGTGTGGTCATGTATTTCGACCCTTGGGTAACTTGGGCTGGGTCTGCACTCTGCCCAACATTACCTTTATTTTCTACCTTATCAGAACAAAGTACGGCATCTATAAACAAATTTATTTACATGCAACTACATCTACTAGTAGAACAATGAAAACATCAAAAGATTACTGTAATCATAGTTGTAGAAGGGAAATATTGGAAGGAGTGTTCTCAGCAATTATACAAATTTATTGGGAATGAATAACTGCCATAAAACATAGATTAGTTCAACAATTAAAAGGCTTGAATGGCATTTAAATGAGTTCAACACTGCTTCAAGAATTTTAAGTGCATCCAATTTGCAATAACTGATATAAACCTTGGGGCTGAGCTGACCTGAGCTGTCTGTAATACTGTGCCTATTTACAGTTTATTGCTCTGTGTTGATGGCCTACATTCCTACATTTGTGTCCATTGGGGTGGTTCTTCAATGTAACAGTTCTTGATAATGGCCTAGTGCACAACTAACATTTTGCTGACATTATTGAAGCAATGTTGGACTCAATTAAATTGCCTTGTTCTAGGTCAGATCATTTATGTTTTATGGCAGTTTTTCATTTCCACTGTTTGAATACTTGCTGAGAACACTCCTCCCAAAATTTATCTTCTAAAAATATGATTAAAGTCATCTTTTTTACATTTTTATTGTTATATAATATGCTTGATGTAGTCTTCACATAGTACAGATTTATTTATGTGGTGTACTAGATTAACAATTAAGTAGTTTTCTGTTCATCTCAATCGACACATTCAAACTCCCGATAGCTCAGGCATGCAAACCTCTAAAGAAAATTATTTATCATGCTTTCGGAGATTAGAACTATTTTTTCCTAATATTTCAGTGAATATTTAACTATTTCTTTTGTAAAAGATGATGGAAACATGCATGCATCGATAAATTGTAATGGTAAGAGATTAAAATATTTATTTTGTTCTCTAGTGTATAAATATCAGTTGATATTTTGCAGTCTGCATGCAAGAAGTAAGGCATTAGGTAGTACAAAAATAATATAAAGTACATCCATTGAGTAATACAAAAATTGGAAAATATTTCACAGAAATCTTCTTTATTCTTGAACTGAATGAAAACAATCATGCAACACAAAATCCTTACATAGAATAATATGTATGGTCATCATGATATAATTATATGAAGACAATATTTATCAGCTCATGAAGCATCTAATATCATACAGATAATGTCTCTTTACCTATGCTAAAATAGTGGTCCGAGATGGGAAAAGTCCACGAGCTGCTGGTGAGTGTATTATTCCTCAAAGAGGACCACTATTTTGGCATAGTCAACGACAAGACATACATTATTTATTATATCACATCAGATAACTTGAGTCAATTCTCCCACATTTTCTTGTGTCTGATTTTGTCACTTTTATTTGCCAAATTTCGAAAATCAGTATCAGATTTTTCAATTTACAGCAATCTTTTGATAATTACAACTAATATTATCTCTTCATTATTCATGTATTTATTTATAAACTCATCATTAACCGAGACATTTCGCGAAAATTTGGAGTTCAAATGCTTATCATCCACGAAACCAGATAAGGAAGTTATAACACTCAATAAAAAATTAGGAATATTTGTCTGCCAAACTATATAAACAGGCAATTATTTAAATACATTGGATAGCTATAATTGGTCACTTGTATAAGTTCCTTAAATTTCATCAATAAGTCTAATGATATACAATATTGCTATGTATATTGCAACAATGTACAATATGGTTTCAACATGCATATGTTCATGTCTCTCTTTGATTGTGTGCAATGAGTGTTACTATGAATAGAATAAAAGGTCGCTAACCAAAATGTACCCCAACGAAGGTGCCAGATTTGTACTATACTATAAAACTGTAGGAGGAATTGAATACACCAATATGATACAAAGTACCAATTCACAAAATATGTTGCACATCTTCAAAGTGTCAAAAAAGAGTCAATATAAACCATGCAATAACTCACAATAAAAACATAAAATATTTTTGTGTCGAAAAAATGGCAATAACTCCACCAAAATGACTCCTACTGAAGTCAAAATTGCAAGTGTGCAGGTTCCCTTGCTGGTTGACATCTGTGCCAAGTTTTTTTTAAATTGGCTGGAAAATGACGGAATACAGGCTTGTACAAAATATGAATCCCATAAGTTGTGATTATATGTCCAAACATGGCAGTAATTCTGCCAAAATGACTCAAACTGAACACAAAATCACAGGTGTGCAGGTTCCCTTGCTGGTTGAAATCTTTGCCAAGTTTTTTTTTTAAATTGGCTGGAAAATGACATAATACAGGCTTATAAAAAATATGCATCCCAGAATTTACCTTTCTATGTCAAAAAATGGCAAAAACTCTGCCAAACTGCGTCTGACCAAACTCAAAATCACAGGTTCCCATGCTGGTTGATATGTGCCAAGAAAATGACAGAATACAGACTGGGACAAAGTTCAGACACATGCACAGACAGAGGTGGGTCATTATTATAGTCCTCTGATGGAATGTTGGGGGTACAAAAAGAGTTGTGAGTATGTCGGCTACTGGGGTACTATCTAAAAACAGTATAGCCATGTGCAGCTCATCAGAACATCGAGAAAGTCATTATATAATATAATATAATAATATTGTCATATCTTTGCCGTATGCAGTAGTATTATTTACACATTTTGTCACATCTTTCTCGTATGCAGTGGTATTTTTACACATTTTGTCATATATATTTCTTGTATGCTGTAGAAATTTTTACAAATTTCGAATTTGTGCACACTGATGCTTGAATTTGAAACTAACAAAAAAATATATTCGTAATAAAAAAAATCTCATATCAAATAACTTGCAGTTATTGGTTCCTGGGGTATACATCATGAACAACATGGGCACGATATCCATGTAGAGTGCGTTGAGAAGATAGCTAATTATTTAGTTATGAAGATAGGTTATTATACTTATCTACATTACAATATTAAAGATACGGTAGCCTTCATGTTGGGTATAGCTGTTAAAATAGTAACATCTGTTAAAACTGCCATATACAGAAAGAATATTATTTAATAGACATAGACCATTTTTTATTTTTAATCGAACCCATTGTTAAAAATCCAGTTATTCCACAATAGTTCATGATTGGGAAATGATAGATGATCAGACAGAAAACATAATATAATTGTTCTTGCAAAGAGATGAATATTTTTCAATCCAAATGGTATTTTCTCTACCTATATATGGTAATGCATAGATATCGTGACTGCCAATAAACAATCCACTGCACTTTCACGAGAAACTAAGCAACACTTGACATGAATTTTCTCGGATACAGAGTGTGTTTTTTGAATAATATCACAAACATATCATCATTATGCTTTACTATTAGTATATACTTGAGGAAAGTATCATAATTTGATAAATGTTATTTCTAAATTATAACCTACAACGAAGGCCGCCATCCCTTTAAAAATTGCAATGCATGCGATATACATCCGACAGGTCAGTTTTGAGATCAAACAATACTATTAGAGGGATACTGCTCCTTGATAGATTCACACCATCCAGCTCACTGTTTATTAAGTCAAGTTCACTCTTAAAATAAACAAAATAGTGGACATGAAAATGGTACATGTATGTATTTGACGACCAGAGAAAGCTTTTTGATATGTGTCAGTACACGTGCCTATACTGTGGGTGTTCCTGAATCCAGATGCTGAACATGAGAAAATGTTGATTGATTTCTATACTAAATGGACATCCCTGTGTGATAATCATAAACACTAATTGTTCATAGACATCCTGTCATTGAAATAAGCTAGTGTAAATGTTAAAAATGTCCGCAAGGTGCACATATAATTGAATCAGGTAAGCGGTCATGAATTTTCCAGTTCACTTGGAACATACCATTTTGTCGGACATTCAGGAATCTAACTAAATAGGGTAAATTTATCTTCTAAATGAATCAAATCAATATAATCAATCAAAAACAATGTCTTACAGGCCAGACTCAAACATTAGATGTGTTGCAATTGCCAACAAGAGCATCGCTAGGGCGTGGCAAAATACGCCCTTTAGCCATTTCGAATTGTACTATCGCAAAATAAGATAATACTTTGAGCTTACATTTAAAGAAAATCTGATATACCCCTAATTTCAATGCCAAAATGTGGTAAAATTCTAAGTCGAAAAATGGCCATAACTCATGTAAAAATAATTAGACAGAACCTATATTCAAACTTGGCGTGTAGTTTTAGCTGGGAAATACACATACCAGCTTTGGTTCAGCTCAAATAATAAAAACTGGAGTTATCGGTCGGAAACCAAAATGTTATGAAATTGGTTAAATTCTAAGTTGAAAAAGGGCCGTAACTCATGTAAAAATAATTGGACGGAACCCATATTCGAACTTGGCCTGTATCTTTAGCTGGGAAATACACATACCAACTTTGGTTCAGATCAAATAATCCAAACTGGAGTTATCGGTCGGAAACCAAAAATATTAACAGACGGTCAAATTCTAAGTCGAAAAAGGGCCGTAACTCATGTAAAAATAATTGGACGGAACCCATATTCGAACTTGGCCTGTATCTTTAGCTGGGAAATACACATACCAACTTTGGTTCAAATCAAATAATCCAAACTGGAGTTATCGGTCGGAAACCAAAAATGTTAACAGACGGTAAAATTCTAAGTCGAATAAGGGCCGTAACTCATGTAAAAATAATTGGACATAACCCATATTCGAACTTGGCCTGTGTCTTTAGCTGGGAAATACACATAACAACTTTGGTTCAGATCAAATAATCCAAACTGGAGACCAAACCAAAAATGTTAACGGACGGATGGACGGACAGACAGACAGACTGATAACATAATACAACCTTTTTTCAAAAAGGGCGTATAAAAATAGCCACATGAGTCAAATGGGAGTAGCTAACACACTTATTCATTCAGCTCAGAAAAGTTTATGTTGGACATGAAACATGTAGGAAAAAGGAATTATTAAATCTTCCAATATGAACCAAAGATATAAAATAGTTTAACTTTCCATATTGTGCATATACGGTCGGTTCAATGAAGAAATCATATCACTTCAGAAAATGACAATGATCTGGCAATTCCAAACATGCCATGTGATATATTTGCTTCCATCAACATCATTCCGACAAAAAGTGCATGTCATAGAAATGTTCACCTTTCACATGAGCCGTGAAAATTATTTGACTGATGAAGCTGTGTTCAGACAACTGCGTTTCATCCTTACATTGTGTGGCATGTTATTTTTAGGTGTTCCATTGTCTGCATTTATACCGTTTACATGAACACATACGATGCATAACAATACAGAGCTTCTGATACATTGAAAATTGGAATATATATGCAATCCTACCAGAGAATCCATCTGCTTTAGACAAACTTTGTGGGTTTGCCAAACATGTCAAATTCCAATATTGAATCTGATATCCAGTATTCTCACAAACAGAAGTAATTATTCCTCATTTCTTATATACTTAGATGGTATATAAGGTATATATCTCTCCATTGGGCGGGTTCACAAATACATTACAAGGGAAACAACTCGTCCATCAGAACACCCGGGTGCTATTGTTTATATTTCACATTTTGCACTGCAACAATATATTTACTAGTCTCTTTGAAAAGCCAATGAAAATACTATCAGATTCTCAGACTTCTCTATTGATGGGATTCCCTCCATTTCATTAGCAAGTGATGTAATAGATAATTTCTCTATAAAAAGCCGTTAACAATTACCAACGCTGCTTTGTGGATTTCAAATTGCGAGATCTGAGGTCAATGATGATATGTTGACAATTTTACAACACATTGTCAAACACGACTAAAGTTGTAAAATAGAACAGAGGTGATATATCCATAAACCATTATACTTATTGCATTCTTTGAGACATCATCTTCAAGTTTTTATCGGTCAACAATATTCATGACTGATTATCCTTTTGTGTCTTGTTTTTTTAATAACTATTTGCTATTAAATGCTACAATTCTCAAACATTACTAAGCCAGGAATGCATTCCATATGTGAATTATTTCGTCATGTTGGAAAAGCCGAGTCGTTGTGGAAATTAAAAAAAGCCAGAAATCTAGAGAAGTAAATCTGATAGGATTTTCGTCAAATTTTCAGAGACCTTATATTTACTAGCCGTCAGTCACATGTTGAAATCAGAATAAAATAAGTATAATACCGTATACCACCAAGAAAAAATAAATCATGATAGTTTAACAGGGTCTGAAGGTCATTCCGATTTGATACCTAGATGGGTAGTAACTTGATTCACATTTACTCATTGTAGGGATATTTAGGGGAAATCAAGAAAGTCTTAGACAATGTATCGAATATTAAAAAAATATCAACTGATGACCCCAAGTAGAAATATTTCATGATAGTTCAACAATGATTGGCTTCAAAACCTACAAATGGAGAATGGGTCCTTTTATAGAATCTATAAATTAGAACTTGATTGGAGATTCCTTTTTTCGCCGGGCTCCGACCAGGCAAAATATATCAACTACCGCTGACCAAATAGGGTTGCTCCATATATGAAAATGAAGACAATAATTTTGTGTCAGGGACATGTGCTCAAAAGAAGGGGTATAATGCTGTAAATAAAAGTGGTATTTTGAATTAATTTATTTTTTGAAGCCATTTCCCCAGACATTGTTATTTCCTTGAAAATTTACCCTTTGTTAAGTTGCAAGACTAAAGTAGTCAGACCCCTGTGCTACCAAACCAAATATGGGAAATAAAATCAGCAATGACACAAATCTTACAGCAAATTTAAGCCAAGTCAGGGCAGTGGTTTCAGAATGCTCTTATATATATATCATTGTTCTGATATATAGTATGTAATTTGTACCTCTAATATACATTGGTGTTTTCATAGCTGCTATGTAGCAGATCAGATTATCAAATCAAGTTTACATGTGCAAAAGTCATGGAATTCTGATATATCATGGATTCTGTCAGTAATTCTGCCTGTAATTTGTAGGCTCTGATATATCATTGTTCCGAGATATAGTATGTAATTTGTACCTCCTTACAGGGCTACCCGGTTGTTCAGTATAAAGTCATATCTCATTATCATTTTGTATATCATCTAGCGGGTTTGAAAAATGGATAGTTGTTATATCGTGGGTAATAATATTCCAATTATTTTTTAAATAAAACAGGCAAAAATGCATGGATCCAAGTTGAAATGTCTTCCTTTACACAAAAAGACACGTTTTGAATCAGATGCTACCAGCATTTTTCTGCAGAGGGTTGAAATGAATACCGGTAATGTCAATGCCTACATTCATGCTGCTCATCGGTGTGTTGGCACAAGTAATAAAACAATTGGATTGCGCATATATCAAAACATTAATCCCATGTCCGCACAACTAATTCATTCATGATCAGAGCTCATTCAATTTAGTTTTTTTTGGCAATTATGTAAGCAGTGTCAACACATTGTGCCATGTTGGATTTGCCGACACCCAGGTCATTATGAGAAACGTAATACATCGAAGGCGATAGAATCCCAATGACATACACATAGAAGGCCGAGGTAGGCATTCAATTATCAGTTAAAATTGCACAATGGACAAAATAAAGTATGACAATGACAAATTAGTATGTTATTTTTATAATTGTCAGCGATGCCAGGCAATTAAATAACAATTTACTAAGTGACACACCCAGTAGTAGACGCACCCAGTAATTTTGCCATTTCTGCATTGACTAGATGTTGGCTCTATATATGACACCATTTAGTCATCGCAATATATTTCTCAACACCGTCGTCGGTGTAACTTTTTTTTTTTTTTTAAATTTTTTATTGTGAACAAAGAATAACAAAAGAGAAAAGACATAATACACGCACTCGCTCATGCTCTCGATCCAGGACATGGAAGAGCGGACTCTGCCATGACCTGGCCTACTTTCGTACCAGTGACATGACTTGCGGAAATATTTAAAGGCACATATTGTGTTGGGACTATATCTTTCTTTAGGCACCGTTCAACTTAACAGCAAGACGAAGCAGTGATATTAGTTTCTTCCTTGAAATATATTTGATCGAAAATTTGCTTTCTTTAGCTAAAATAATGGTGATAAAACAATAGACTATTTTGTTTCCGTCAGAATAACATTCAAAATCCCGTACTATAGCAGCTAAAGTGTTTGATGGTGTGTAGTAAGTATATCAGGTTTGCAGAATCAAAGTTCCAAACAATATGTGTAACTTTAATTATTTTATGTTCAGAGTTTACCATAAACAGTATAATTAATAAATTAACCATATTGAAACTGTATCGTCGGTGTAACTTGAGTCAATATCATCAAGCTCTACCTCCTTATGTAATGTGGTGTTCACATTAATCCCATGGCTTGAATAAAAACATTTGTGAGTATGCAATGCCATTAATATATGCCGAGCTAAATGATTTGGTAAGTTCCATAAAAATTTAGCAAAAATATTTTTGTTTGCCAAAAACATTTTGAAAAAAAAAACAAATTTTGGGCCAGCTCAAACACTGGTCAGCAATATACTGTCAAAGGGGCGGAAATGTTCAATGCCTTTTGCACATATAAACTTGATCGGATGATCTGATCTGCTATAGCTGCAATGAAAACACCAATCTTAATGGGAATTGTATTTTATTGAATCTATTTCACTGTACACATGATTTCTCTATTGTTAATTGAAGAAAAGTCTTCACATCCACGGGGTAGGAACTGCTCCGCGAGGCTGATACCTCTTCCGATCTTCGGTCCAGTGCTTATCTGATCTGGTCAAGGTCACTGGGCATTTTCCCATTTTAAATAACGCAAGTTTTACGCAACAGAGATACCTCAACTATCAAGACATACAAGTTGGAAATTGTTATCTAGTGATGGGTCCCAGTTCACCATTGATAAGATCCGTTCACTACCTGAACATCCATGCAACAGATTTTTGGTAAAATAAGTGTGCACATATGTTTGAACTAAAACTTCACACTAGACTCAGTTTGGTTTTGAATTAAATCGCTAATGGTTATTGTGATACGGTAGTTTGGTACATGATGTAAAGCACGTCCGTTTTGGACCAAGTACTGCAATTTTGATAAGTAGCTTGCGAAAATTGTCAACAAAATAAACCCCTCAGATTTTCCATTCTGTCATTATGTTTTAGTGTGGGAATTGTTCCCAAAGTACATAGAAAATTTGACATTGGAGCTATTGGGTTTCGCCATTTTTTGCTGGAAAATCCCATAGTAAAAATAGAAACACAGACTACTACCCAGCCGGTTACAGAGTCAGAAAGTAAGCATGACTGGTGCACTCTGGTAGTGATGGATGAAGTGCATCAGTTCATCCAAAAGAAGTCAACGGTATGGAGATACAGAAAAAAAACAAAACAATGGTAGTGGGTCGTAATTTGTAGCACTTAATACCTCTTCTCATGGCATGCAGGCTAAATGGCGTCAACATGTTTGGACAGCAAAATGCAATATAATGCTGTATAATCCCGAACATTCCTCCAAATATTTCACTACAGTAATCATTGGACATTATGATCATGTCAAGAGCATCCAAGAAGGGATTTAGTTGCGGTAGCCTGGATATTTTCTTGAAAACTGTATTTTCCGAAAAACAATGATCCTTTTATTCCATTTTCCATATTAATTGGCAACTAATCAACAATTTTATTTATACAACCGTTGGGTAGACCGTTTTGTGACATGAAATTTGCTATAAAATTTAGAGAGAAATTCATACAAAACCACCACGCACCTGACACGATGATATTGACTGGCAGTTCTTAACTTTATTTATTAAATCAGCCTGGAACCTCTGATAATGTTAGGTTCAAAATTCAAAGACATCTTCACCCTTGTGAATGCGAGCTGAAAACAAGAATATGAGGAACTAAAAATTCGGTGTCAATTCTTTCTTATTTTTTGTTCAGACCATGCATGCTGACTCATTTATGCTGCTATAGAAAATAATTAACTGACCAAAGAGCTCGAGTCTGAAACAACTACCCTGATATAGCTCAAGTTCACACTCTGTAATCACTTCATTGTGGTTCGGTGCTATATCAAGGTCTCAGCAATTATATGTCCAATCTCAGTGTCACCCCATGCATCCGGATATGCTCGTAGCGGAATAACCACATGGACCACGATGTGCACATCGTCTTTAGTTGTCATAAGTTATTTCATAAAAACACGGTTTATTTTCCCTTGATTTTTTTTAACGTTAAAAGCGTTAATCGGTCTCCAGAAATGAGCGGTTGTGGCTTCCACAATATGCATATTACTGTTCGATAATAAGGTTTTATACGAAAATTATGACCTGAAATACTTACTCGATATAAGTTTTATCAAATGTTTTGTGAATCTTTGCATTGACACATTATATAACATACAGTCGCTCAAAGTATGATATTTTAGCTTCAAAATGAACTGGACATGTGTGCGATGTCAATCATATTAGTGCCCGACAAATTAGTTTCCATGGAGGCACTTACTCTATTTTGGGGTATGCCTATAGCAAACGTAAAACTTGCTATGATGTGCTCGTAGCATCGGGTGATATGCTCATAGCATTATATAAAATATGTGTATATGCGAGATAATCAACTTTTGTCAACTAAAAAGAGCGTCTAGATAGTGCTAGCATATACATATATCACATGAATGACAGGCTATTTTGTACCACGTAAAAAATTAACCACTTAACGCCATTTACATCATTTAACGTGACCAGTGTCCGCCATGGGAAATGCTACATTATATAAACATTTACATTGTAAATTGCAATCATTGCATCAGTATATTTCAGTGTTTAATTTCTAAAATCATTATATCCGGAAGGTTGCATGCATGTGCTAGTAAATTTTGGCTATAATTAATATTTGTATAAAACAAATGTTATCAATATGGGAATGACTTTAATATCAATTTAGACGAAATATGTACATATATTACATACATGTATGTGTTAATTGAGACGGCACCTGTGTCTCTTGACCTCAATTATCATGATTTGTGTAACGGTGAAATGACACTAAGACATTTGCAGAACACCCTGGTATCATTGTGGTATTGTAAAATTGAAACTATCAGAGGCACCAAATATCATCTTTTAGACTAAGTGTTACACAAGAGGTGGCATCAGAGATGCTGTGTCTCGTTTTTGCTGGCTTACCGCCGGTGGCTACCGCCAATTGGTGTGCATCAGTATCGGTAGACTAATTAATAGGTAAAATCGAAAAATGACTAATTAAGGGCCATAACTCTATCAAATTTTATCGGGCCAGGCTGGTTTTCGAACTCGTCCGAAATATTCTTGGGAAGTACATCTATTCCAAATTTTAAACAAATCGGAGGACGTTTGTTGAAGTTATCGTGCTAACGAGCTAAAAATTCACGATAAATGACTAATTAAGGGCCATAACTCAATCAAATTTTATCGGGCCAGGCTGGTTTTCGAACTCGTCCAGGATATTATTGGAATACACTTATATACCAAATTTTAGTTGAATCGGATGACGTTTGTTGAAGTTATCGCGCTAACGAGCTCAAAATTTGTACAAAATGACTAATTAAGGGCCATAACTCTATCAAATTTTATCGGACCAGGCCGGTTTTCGAACTCGTCCGAGATATTCTTGGGAGACACCTACATATCAATATTTCAATCAAATTGGATAACGTTTGTTGAAGTTATCGCGCTAACGAGCTGAAAATTCGTGAAAAATGACTAATTAAGGGCCATAACTCTATCAAATTTTATCGGACCAGGCCGGTTTTCGAACTCATAAGAGATATTCTTGGGTGACACCTATATCCCAAATTTCAATCGAATCAGATAACATTTGTTGAAGTTGTTGTGCTAAGCCTAAAATCAGTGAAAAATGGCAAAGGGCCATAACTCTGTAATAAATGTGTGGACGAACCCGATTTTTTGTCTGCATCTTACGTGCATGGATATGTACTCACACACCAATTTTTTTTTTAATCCGTCAAAACAGGCCGCCCGTCAGCCGACCCCCCATCAAACTAAGTCGAGTTTTGGAAAAAAAACTCGACTAAAAATAAGATACCAAATTTTAGTTCCAAATATCTTGGAACAATCGTCAGTATGGTATACACATTACTAAAAGCCCACATGTGATATGAAATGGTGGAATTAATGATCTAAATATATCGTAAGGGTGTGATTAAACTATATTGCAAGCCTAGTTTGGATCTTTCATATGAATTGTATCTGATCAACGACTGCATTGATTAAGAGAACCTACCACCACTCCCAGGTCTCCCTCGTTGGATTTTATGTCTCCCATTCTACTACGGGTACGACCAGACTTGTCTATTATAGCTTTTATATCTTTATGCTTCGTAAAACAAACGTGTAGTCTTAGTGTCCCTTTTAATGAGAATTCCTCATATTTTAGTTGTAAATTCCGTTTATTTTCAATCTGAGGTAACAGCATTTTTTATACCTTTGTTTATTTTAACAAGAGCTACGCTGGGCATGCAATATACGCCCTTTCTTGGGTCGGCGGAAACTGGTAAAAAAAGGGGCATAACTCTGGTAAAAATTGGCGGACGGAACTCAAATTTGAACTTGACCTGTGTTTTGGTGGGAGAAAGTAATATACCAAATTATCATTGAATCCGATAAGCTCTAGTAAAGTTATCATCCGGACAACAAATTTCAGGGATTTTCTAAGTCAAATTACGTCAAATAAGGGGCTTAACTCCGGTGAAAATTGGCGGACGGAACCCAAATTCGAACTTGAGCTGTCTTTTCTCCTAATAAACCCACATACCAAATTTCAGGGATTTTCTAAGTCAAATTACGTAAAAAAAGGGGCCATAACTCTCCCAAAAATTATCGGATTAAAACGAAATTCGGACTTGAGCTGTATTGCGATATATGTAATCCACAAAAAAACGGGTTTTGCGTATAAACATTCCAAAATCGAGTTATCATCCGGAAACCAAAAAACATAAGAAAAACTGAATTTTCTGAGTCGAAAAAGGGGCATAACTGTTTTGGTGGGAGAAAGTAATATACCAAATTTGGATTCATTCCGATAAACTATACTAAAGTTATCATCCGGACAACAAATTTCAAGTCAAAAAACGTCAAAAATAAGGGGCATAACTCCGGTGAAAATTGGCGGGCGGAACCCAAATTCGAAATTGAACTTACTTTTCGGCTAATAAACCCACATACCAAATTTTATTAAATTTGGTTGACTCTTAACTAAAGTTATCATCCGGACAACAGGTTAACGGGCGGACGCCCGCCCGGACGGACAGACCAATACTATAATACGGCCTTTTTTTCAAAAGGGCGTATAAAAAGCTAAATGCCTCATATTTAGTTATCAAATACGTTAATCTCAGATAAGAGCCTTTTTTATACACATATTATATATTTTTAAAAGCAAATTGCCTCATATTTTAGTTATCAAATACGTTTATTCATTTTAAATTTAGACAGAGTCTTTATATGCATTCATTATTTATAATATATATTTTTTAAAGGCAAATACCTCATAAATTATATATTATGTTTCTCGGGTGAAAATTAGTTTTCCGTTCTTTTAGACAAGGTGGCCACTACTCATATTAATATATATACTGTACAATAGTAGTTTATAGTTTTATTGAAATAAATCGCCTGCAGTACAGTAATTGAAAATGTTTGTTATGAACATCGCACAAGAGGGTGTAAAGTTATCAATCATTCTTTAGAAAATCCTTCCGAAAAAGTTTGTCTACAGATTGCTCAGAATAAACATTTAAACGATTAGTGACCTCTGTGATTTTAATAGTATTTCACATTTATGTTACATGTTCAAATAAATAAAATGTGTAGTTGCAAAAGGTGTCTAAATGATACCGATCCACAGCTGTTAATCAAATGTTCAAAAATATTTTCGCGTGATTATTACCAGATATTATAGAACACTCAGCCATCGAATCAGTCGTTTTTTCAATACCGATCATGCACGTCAGCATATTCGAAACAGATGCATGTGGAACATCACCAATTTTGCATCTTTTCAATAAACTTTGTTGTCAAATCCTAATATTATATTACTAATTTGCGATTTACACAATAATATAGTGCTCATACATGAAGACGAGCATGCATTATTTTTTTTGAATGCCACTACTTATTTTTCATGCATTTAACCAAATGACTCGACTACTACTATCCACATGATTAGCGTTGCGTTTTAGATTTAAAAAAGGTCTAGTTGTTGAAATTATCCTAAAAGCAAATCTGCTACGAGCACATCATTATAAAATCACTGGTGCTATGGACATATCATACCACTGGTATAGACATACCATATTTTCTTGCTATGAACTGCATATATGGTTATTTTTTACTTTGGAAAATGTAGATACATGACTGGAAATGATGTCTAATTATATTAAGGGAATATCCGCGGAAATAGCAATGTATGCAAAGACTAAATTGTCTGGGCTCTTACCACAAAAATCGTAACTTTATGTAAGAAATGCAAATTTTGCCATTAATTTCCCGGTAAAATATGATTAAACTGCGTCCACGTTTCAAGAAGTTTGATGTACAGTTGGGTAAATTATAGCCACAAATAATACCACCACCGTCAACCACTGGTATGTGTTGGTTTCGGTGCAACATGTGTCTAACCATGAACGGTGTGCAAATCGCAAGTCATGTGGTTATTCTGCTAAGAGCATGTCTTCCGCTACGAGCATATCCGGATGCATGGGGTGAGTGTGCAGTTTATCAACGCTGCAAAATTGCAACACAAAAAGGGGCTGATTTCGAAGTAATTCTGTTCTCACACAAAGCGTTTGTTTGTGCTTTGAACTCAGTACCAAATATTCTGTACCCTAGTTGCAGTTATTTCCATGAGTAAAACACAGCAAGTGCATTTATTTGCTCCCGCAATTCAGAAGACGGGTGTAATATTGAACCCATAATATAATCGTAAGTTGAATTTTTCTCAAACAAATTGTCATTGTGGGATAGACTTATGTCCAGTTACACTTTCATATGCCCATAATTGAACTTAGATGGGAAAGAATCTAAATAAACTTTAAAATATTTTAATATTGAATCAACGATTAGTCCCCATAAGCATTTTAACAAAACGGACAAGTGCGAATTTTAGCAACCGTGAATTAAAAATTACGAGTGAGAGCAATTGCTCCCGTCTCCTGGAAAGGACTACAGTCATAGATGTAAATTTTTGACTGAAATATTAAAATGCTCAATTCTTCAAATACCACTTTATATGATGGGTGTTGAATCGTGTGGCCACGATTAACACTGTGCAAAAATGTAAGAAGCCACGAACTCTTTAAAGTGATGCAGATAAAAGAAAATAATAACATTTTTTGCAGTGTTTGAATAGAAATTTTGCAGAAGTGTAATTTTGTGCGACACTTTTCTCATAACAACACGGCATCTAAGTTCCATTAATGGCAACACCGATATGGCTGAATATCTGGCATAACTGATGTGGAGAAATAACAGAATTACTTTGAATTATGCCTCATTTTGTGTTGAAATTCGGCAGAGTTGAAAAAAATGTGCAAAGTAAACTGGACATATAACTGCCTAGACCCGGACGTAGCGTCATACCACATTCAAGTGAATTGGCCAAATAAAAAAAGTGTTTTGTTTCACGGGCCCCACCATATTGTGTTTCAATGTTGAAACTTTTTTATTCACATTGCCAAACAAAAATTTAAGATATAAAAATTTGCATTATAAGCATACAACATACCCTGGTGGACAAAACAAGTGTCCATTGGCACCGCAGTGTATTTGCCGTTCATCCGCGGTGTCAGAGTTTGTAACTGCAGTTGAGCACCGCAGCCGAACAGCATGTACACTGCGCGGCCAAACGGCAGTACACCTTGGCCGAATGACAACTACAACACGACCGAATGGTATGTACACCGTGGTTAGATTTTTGGTTTGTATCATCTTTTTTCAGTTTAATGAACATACACCGCAACATCTACACCATGGCTGAATGGCAAGTACACCGCGGCCCAACTGTAGTTAGCCGGTGGAGCTGCGGTGTAGTTGCATTTCGGCCACGGTGGCAATGCTAACCACACCGCTGTTAAGTGGACACCTGTTTTGTCCAGCCGGGTAAGTATACAACACAATACCTAATTGAAGCATCTTGTTTCATTGTAATTTTGAGCATTGTTTTCGAACTATCAGGGAGTACCACACTACTGTGTCAACGACTTTGGCATTAATGGCATGCAGTGTAAAAGTGGGAATCCTGGATATGGACCAATTTATACGATTTAAACTGCACAGATCCAAATGCATGAACCCTTTCTATATAAAGTTTGTGTTTTTCAAAAGTTTATAAGGATAACATTTATAAGGATCAACTACTTTTATATTAAATGAAATGTTCTGATTCCAAGTTATATTCTTTTTTAATTGATCTATCGATTTTACTGAACAGGAAATACCAATGAATACAAATTAATAGGCTATTTTATATGCTAATCATGCTTGTACCAATGCAAATTAAAGAAAACAATAGAATTTTGAGACAAACCCCCCCCCCCCGCACTTATTTGAAAAACAAATGGCCTGTGAAACAAAACATTAAATTTATTTGATAAATTTCCTATAGCTATCGACAGCTTGTCGATAGCTATGGGACCTTTCCTTTGGATCCAAATCATCATGAACAAGTTCCGATTGCATAAACAGCAAAAAAGTGTCCCTACCTGGACCGTATGATAGGTCCAGGAGGTAATGAACTGCGACCAATCCGACAAGAGCCAAGCTCCAATCGGTTTCTCTCTCCATGGGCGTGAGCATGATTCCTCCCACACAGATCATAATTTGTGAATTAGAGCACACCAACACAGGTTCTTTAGAGTTCGTTTTCAGATCGTCAATATTATCTCCTTCCTGCAAAGAAAGTATGAATAATTTTTTAATGAGGCCCACTTCAGTAAATATGTTTTTTTCCAACAAAACATTGTTCAAGATCATAACAATTGGAGCCTTGGGGGAAGAAATTTTAGAAGTGAAAACATTTATTTCACAATTTGGACAAATAATTTTTTTTTTTAAAACAAATTATTTTTTATTATTTTGGGAATTTCCATTAGCACTGGGGGAGAACTGCGTCGTGAGGATCGGTGGCAATCCGATAAAGAGACGGTGGAATTCCGATAAAGAGACGGTGGAAATCCGATAAACGAGACGGTTCGCTTTCGGCGACAAACGAGATTTTCTTCGTGTTTGGGCATTCAAACAGAATTGCCGTGACAAATCAGGTTTCATATCATCATATCGTTATTTAAGTTACTAATATCCATCAAAATCTAGACGCTACAGTGACTAAAACCAAGAGAATAGCCATTTAAAAGTCACGCGACGGTTCGTTTTCCGATAAAAGACACGCGACGGTTCGTTTTTATAGGAAAACAAACCGTCGCGTGACTTTTAAATGGCGATTCTATTGGTTTAACTCACTGTAGCGTCAAGATTTTGATGGATATTAGTAACTAAGATAACTATATGATGATATGAAACCTGATTTGTCACGGCAATTCCGTTTGAATGCCCAAACACGAAGAAAATCTCGTTTGTCGCCGAAAGCGAACCGTCTCGTTTATTGGATTTCCACCGTCTCTTTATCGGAAGGCCACCGATCCTCACGTCGCAGTTCTCCCCCGTGATTAGGCAGGGTTTCGGCTAGACCGGTCAGGGATCTGAGATGGACCTGGTTTTGGTGCCAAAAGAAAATAGAGGGAGTTCACATATATCAATTAACAAGAGATGTCTTATACATGCCCGGTTGTGTATTTGATTTCAGATCACCGGTCACCAATGCCACAGACCGCAACAGATCATAGGAAAGTGGCTGCCTTTATTTAACATTGACCCAAAAAAATATAAAAATAAAATTCAGGGCCGATTTTAAAGACCGTAAATTGGGGCCAATGATATCGGCCCCTCGTACTGAAAGGGTTAAAAAACCTATTATGTACTAGTTTGGGTGTGTGAAACTGATAAGTTAGTATTCTGGTGCTACGCCAACTGGAGGAATATAGCATTCTACTAACATCACCGAAAATCTCAAGCAAATCGACCGTATCACTCAATAGAATACATTGTCTGAACTATGATAAATTGTAAATATTTACTGCTCTACTCTTGAGTGCCTAATAAACATACATGTACGATTATTAAAATCGAGGTAAAATTCCCACCTGTACGATCGTTATTTGGTCCTGTACGTTTATTAACCCTTTACCCAACAAACCGGCCAAAACCGGCCAAATAAAGCTTCAACAGCCTAAAATATCTTCGGTCTGTCTCAATAAAACCATACAAATATGGATATCATTGGAACCGGCTCATTGACCACATTGTGATAGTTACAGTTATGCCCTGTGCCAATGCATTCTCTTATATATGCGAGTCGACCATAGGTCGCCTCGCATATATAAGAGAATGCATTGGCCTAAAAAAAAATCTTTTTTTTAACACTTTTTACCATTTTTTCTTACATTCTTTAACAATTTTATAATTATAATGTGTTAAGCCAATTGATGCATTCTCTTATATATGCGAGGCGACCTATGGTCGACTCGCATATATAAAAGAATGCATTGGCACAGGGCCCTTCTGTTGGGTAAAGGGTTAAATTAACCAACAGATATAATTCACCAATCTTAAATTGTGTTATTCATAGATAAATGAACTCTGATTGTTGACAGTGATCAGCACACTGTAGATTCAGACCTGGCTATCCATCAAAACTATTTCTGTCACATGGCATCAGTAAACCAGTCAGATGGTGCGTTTTGTTGGGATGTATGGTACTAATATTTCCAGTCTGTACGTTTATTCTGCCCTGTACTATTACTCAGTTACGCGACATTTTCCAACCTGTACTATTATTCCACCCTGTACGTTTATTAGGCACTCAAAAGTATCAAGGACGCTTCTATCGGCGATAAACTAACGAAAACGATTTCACCATCGGCAGTCGCTGCATTTATTTAATACATATAAATGACGGTGTGTGTTGTCAATTTAGATACAATATTTGTAAAAATAACTACTTTGAAAAGGATTATTCTCCATTTCTATTTGATCACCCTACCAGAGTGTTTCACATCAGTTTAAAATTAGTGAAACGATAAATGAAAAAAAGGTTAGGGGCAAGTACAACGGCAAATACGAACTAAAGTTTTCATATAAAAAGTGTGATTTTGGCAACAAAATCCAAGTGGCAGACAGGTTGCAACAAAACCAATGGTATGCGCGCAGACAAGGTTGAACATGAATTTGAGAGATTTTTTGGCTATTGTCTGGTATACATGTACTGCATATGTACAATTAATCAGTCATCTGTTAATCCATCCATATATTTCTGTCAGAAAATTATGAATTTTAAATGGGAATGCATAAGCCTGTGCCATGAACATTAAATTTGATAAAATAATCGACAATTTCATAAATAGTAATTCCGTATTCAGGATAACAATGAGCTGATATTACCGTGACATATATCGTGTGACCAGGGGTTGTCTTCTGTTCATAGTTAGGCCAAAAACAGATATATGTTTGTTTCAGGTTATGTGCCCATAAATATAAAGAATAAAGAATATAATAAGATACAAAGAGCATATTCACTAAATGAAAAAAGTCAATAACTCCAAAATAAAAAACATAAAAACATTTCTATGTCGAAAAATGACAATAAACTCTCCCAAAAAGACTATGATTGAACTCAAAATCGCAGGTATGCAGAATCATTTTATTCTGTTCCGCTAAACGGTCCTGCCGGCCATGTCAAATTTGGGATAATAAATTAGTAAAACTATAAGGTTTCTGGTTTTCATTCTCAGTCTGTCCTCAAAGTTTGTTTTATTCCCCATACAATTTTACTAATAGTCGACAATTGGATTGAACCAATCACAGTGAGGAGAGGGTGCGGTCTTTGTTTATCAGCACAAATGATTGACATTATTTTCTTACTCTTTGTCTTTGTCTTGAGACTGTGACACTTAAATTGCTACAGCACAACGTCTCTACACTTTGATCAATGTTGTGTGTTGTCACAAGTTATGGAATGACGGTCGAGTGCTTTGATATATAACTTTCACCATTATTGATAATAATTGACAAAGTCACAAAGTTCGAGGGACATGGAATGTTCAGTGTTACTAGACAGTTAATCAATAATTAGTAGTAACAAGTTGGTGTCATAACTTATTAGTGCTACATATATTACATATTACATGCACGCACTTTGAATAACAAAACTAAAATAATGTCAGGTGACGCAATCCGTACACAATGGAATTTTCTGCAAACCTATTAACTAGAATCTGTTTTCAATAAGTATGCGACAATTCCGCATGCTTTCATTTGGCACAGTGACCGCGATGCATGTTCACAGATTGATTGAACAGATTTTTAAAAAATGTCTGCATAAATTTGAGTTTAGGTGGCCGATTACAGGCGGGGGTATCAGGCCTGCTGACTGACAATTTATAACTGTGTTCAGACTAGATGTAATGAAGTCATTGTAATTTCGATTTGATCACGTCTTTACCTGGGTACAATATAGGCCACATATATAAACAATTAATCGACTAACAGTCAACTATAGCGGTCGATTATGAAAACTCATAGTCGTAGCAACCCTACTAGAATTACTACAGATAATCACTGTATTATAAATGACATCACAGAGCACAATTAGTTCTATGATTGACAGAATGATATCTCCTTTTGTTTTCATTCTCATGGGTGCTTCCTGTTGAAATTCTTGGAAATACCAGTACTTAATTCAATTATCTAATATAAAGTAAATTCATTGATACTTTCATGTGCTTAATTACTTGTCGGAATCTCTCAAATTTGTCAATACACGTAATGCATAGCTTTTAACTATAGTGTGCAATTAAGACGGTGGTCTCACGTGCATAATTTCATATTTAATACTCTAGGTATTGGGCTGTGAAATAAAATATTATGCAGCCACGGAAATGAACGGAATACGTCCATAATTAACTTTCATAATAAATGTAGTTTGGATTGCTTTCTGAATATATCAGGTGCAAGGAAATGTCTACTTTTCAGTGACAACCATCCAAATTTTCTCCCGTTATTTCACTCGTGCTATGTGTTTCCACAATATTACGGGTGCCACGATTAATCGTATAATCGATGAACCGTTGATAAAGCCGATAATCGATTAGCATTTCCATGGTTGATTAATCTACACTCTTTATTTCGGACATCGGAAAATGCTGGGTATTATTGAATACGGTGTTTCTTTTACAGTTTAATCTACAACTAAAGGGTTAACAACCTTTCATCGCGTATCAAAGAGATTCCGACAACATGAGTACTACTAACTTATGTTGCAAAAACTCGGTAGCTCATTTGATGGTGCGACATGGTTACTCTTGGGGCCATTGTGTATTTTAAAAATTGGTGGCACTGCAGCTTTGAACTTATGGCGACGTCGTATATAAATTTATACTTGACAGGTGGGCTGAGGTGGCACTATGGCTTCAATGAATTGAATGCGCTTGCCCTTGATTCTGATTGGACCAATGGGGAGTTGATTGAATGTAAAAATGACATCAGCTGATGCCACAAACAATCAGTGACAGTGCAGTTAAGCAGCCCCCATCCAATAGGCCATATTATGGAAATCTTCCACTGAAGTTATTACCGTACTGACCCGCGTTTAGGCCCAGGGGGCCTTTGTTTTATTTGAGCTCAAAAATTCAAGTGGGCTTAAACTCGAATATGACCCTTTGCAAACCAAAAATCCCAAGAAATCGGGAGAGTAAAACTGAAGAAATGGATCCAAAAAATAAAGTCGATCCAACAGAGATTCGGGGAAATATACACGGCTTCCAGATTAAATAAAGTTAAGTATAAGTTACTTTGAGAAAGTATTTTTTTCATTTTGATGTGTATATTAAAATATTACTTCTTGTCTTGTTTTATTGCCCAAAATTCCCATAAATGACAGTTTGTAAGCATCATGGGTCATCGCATTTCTGCCATTTCAGACAGCTGGGTAAATCCACTATCTATAGTCTATATCTATAGTTTATATCAATGTTCAGATGTACCGGTACGTGATCCCCACAACAAGATAATTAAAACACAACTTTGCCGTCGTCATCGAAGCCAAAGATAATAATTAAAAAAGGTTTGAAAATTGTACAGGGGAATATTATGCAACATATAAGAGAGTGACTTAATCCGATTAGGATAACAATGAACCCACTGTTACCCAGTGCTCTATTCATTGACGTATATTGTAAATATAGATCGATGCTCTATTCATGGCCCCGCGTTGTCTACAAAGAGTTACAATACAATAGTGACGGCCCCAGTGAGTCTAGTTAATTAACGAAATTACGATGTAAATACGTATACAAAAAAACACGTGTTTGAATGTTTGGAGTTAGCCTATCGCTTCCAAACCGTTGACACAGATTAATATTTTTACTATAGTCTATATCGTAAAACGTGAAAAATAGAAGTTTTTTTAATAATGATTATTTACCGGGTACCAATACGACATCGGTATCTCTTTTTTTGAAGGCATCTTGTGCTGTTGGTGTGTTGTGGATGACAAGTATCCTTCTGCCCCATTATTATACCCACCGTGTGTTTACATAACCAGGGAATGAGTTCTTTTTGTGTTTGGCCACATGTAGGAACATACCGACATACAAAGAATATGTTTTTACAGTACTGTTGTTGACATGTGCGCGATGGACGCACGTGACTTATAAGTGACTGATGTTTACCGCGTTCTCAGATATACGCCGTTAGCGAGTGTGTTCTTTTGTATTTGATTTCCCCCAGGAAGTATAATTGAATAAACAAATGAGATTTTAAGATTCACTTTATTTTATTTTATTTATTATCGCTAATACCTACGAAGTATAACTTTCCATTTTTCGTGGCATTCTCGCCGTCACCGATCGTTTGTGAATATACTTCCCGTTATATTGGAATTATTTATTTGGGAAGTATCATTAGCAAATACTTACTTGCCACCGCTGAAATTGAACAAAATTTGGGGTGGGCTTAAACACGAATATACCCCTGTGCATGGAATTTGACCAAAATATATGGGTGGGCTTAAACACGGGCATGGGCTTTGAACCGGGTCAGTACGGTAGGTACGATTAATCGATTATAGTCAATTATTGACAACAGATTATCGATTATCAAAATCAATAATCGTGGCACCTCTACCCAATATGGCATAAATTATTTTCCTCTGGCGGAAACCATGACTTGATATATCATATTCAAATTTCATTCCAATGAAAACAGGAATATCTTGGTGTAATTTGTGTTGAGTTTGAACAAGACTTGTGCATAATTCAGAAGGTACTTGCATTCAGATCATGTAGCAATGGTGGACACTTTTTAGTTTTCTTCGATGTGAACATTAAAGAGGATGCCTCCATGACTGCATGTGCCTTTGAATCTGAAACAAAGAAGTTACCATCTCTATTATATCTGACATTGAAAATATTATTCCTTGTGAAATATTCCAACATATAAGGGCTAACTCAAATTTGGAGGCAAAAGTTCATGACAAATTCCAAACATGATCATTCATTTTTTTTTTAAATAATTTGCGTTACAGGATGTTCTATGACCAACCTGATCAAATTAAATTAACTAGAGGATTGCCCATAAAAATTGCCCTTTTTTACAAATGCTATTTATTACTTTCTGTTATGAGCAGAAATGAAAAAATTCTTCTATTTTTGGTTGTGTTGTAACTGTATTAGTCTCGGTCATCACACCAGACAGGTAAGCGCCAACTTATACAAATATAAATGGAGAATAATATTGCTCAAAGTAGTAATTTTTACAAATATTATCTCCAAATTGACAACACGCACCGTCATTCTTTCATGTTGATTAAATGCAGTCACTCTTGATGACTAAATTGTATTCGTTAGTCTATCGCCGAAAAATGTGTCCTGAATAGAGTAGTAAGTATTTACAATTGAGCGTAGTTCAGAAGATGTTTTCTTTGAGCGGGGTTCATTTGCTTCAGATTTTTCGGCGATGCTAGTATAATGCTACATTACTCAATTTGGCATAGCGCCCCTGTCAATTTCACCCACCCGAACAAGTACATAATGTCTTTAATTGATCCTATAATAGAGGAAATTAAGGGAAATTCTCAATTTATACACCTGTTTGAAAATGAAAGTGTCAATGACACTGTAGCTCAACTAACAGATTAATTAGGAATGTGGAAAGTTGAAAGGCCTATTTGTGGAAAGTTGAAAGGCCTAGTTATGCAAAGAGTAAAATTCAAGATGGCTGCTGACAGCCATGTTTTTTGGCCGATTGACCCCAAAGGGATTCTTTCCCATCTACATGTCATTGTTAAAATCCATGACAATTTCATAATGATTAGACAAAAGATACGACCTGTACCCTATGTGAAATGATTTAGTCATGTGAAGAGTAAAATACTGCTGCCAGCCATGTTTTTTGGGCGAATAACCTCAAAATGACCCGTTTCCCATCTACATGTTATTGTTACCATCCATGACAAATCTCATTATGATCGGACCAAAGATACGACTTGTAGCCCGAGCCAAAGGATTTAGTCATGCAAAGAGTAAAATCCAAGATGGCTGCTAGCGGCCATGTTTTTTGACCGAATGACCCCAAAATGACTCGTTTCCATCTACATGTCAATGTCAACATTCATGACAAATTTCATAAATATCAGACCAAAGCTACGACCTGTAGCCCGAGCCAAAAGATTTAGTCATGCAAAGAGTAAAATTCAAGATGACTGCTGGCGGCCATGTTTTTTGGCCAAACAATCCCAAAATGTCATGATCAGACGGACAGTATGACCTGTAGACTGCTCAAATGGATTTAATTTTGAAATCCAAGATAATAATCCAATAACATTCATGACAAATTTCATCAAGATCAGACCAAAGGTACAACCTGTAGCCAACACCAAAGGAAATTGTTGACGGACACACGCACACATGGATGCCAACTCATGGCAATAGCTCAAACTTACAAAGTAATTTTTTATCCGAATGATGATGAGCAAGATATAGAGCTTAACAGATGTTTCATACAGACTCATGGATGGACAGAGCCAATTTCCATACCCCTCTTATACCCCCATCATACTGTATTTGCCGAGGATAATTAAGTATTTTCCACATATTGCCTATCTCTTGATGTGAAATGTTTTATTGGACATACTCAGAACACTAATTATTGATAGTGTTTAAACATTTAATCGACTAGTTGAAATCAAAGCAATTATTAAATTAGTCGATCCCGAAATCTGCTAGTCAACTAGTTGGGAAAATGCACTACCTATGTGCTATCATGACACCAGTGCCATTGCACGGCCATATTATCATCTGTAACAGTTAACACATATTAACTCCTTAAAGCCTTATTGCATTGTTCCTTTCACAATACCACTGTGTGGTTTATTTAGCCACTAAAGCTTGCCCACCATCGCAGGTCTGTACAGACGGGGGCCAAAAGATACTACAACTGCCAGTCATGCACGGGCGGTGAACTCCATGACCAGAATTCAATCCAATGTATGCTTGTGTAGGCGCGGTTTCTTTTATGTTGAACATCGAGATATGAAGTTTCGCTGCCGACTGAACACTGTCTAGTTCGATGGGACACACTTGACCATTGATACTTCTCATTGTTGCATGTGTAATACTAGAGTAATGATGCAACAAAATGGCTTCAATGATATGTGAAACATAATTTGCATCAAGTCAACTCAGTAACTGAATAGATTCTAGATGATTCTAATACCCATATACATCCTACGACACCACCCACCCTCCCGGGCCCCTCCCTCACGACATGAGGCGACAACTCAGAGAGACAATAGAACACACCTGACATCTTGTTAGCATGACTTACGAACGAGACTTGCCTATTTATTTCGTGGTTACTGGCAACGATTTTGTTTATATAAAAAAATGTCAGACTTTCATTTTTAGAAAATGTAGGCGCGCTGGGTTTTGGCCAGGCGGACGGATTGTACCCATATTCGAACTTGACCTGTATTTCGAGCTGATCAAAGCACATTCCAAATTTGATTTAGATATGATCACACAAACTGAAGTTATCGTCCGGAAACCAGAAATTGACAGGATTCCAAGTCGAAAAAACTCTCGCAAAAATGGGCGGAGCAAACCCATATTCGTACTTCACCTGTATATAGGGCTTATAAACTCACCTAAGAAATTTGCTTTTGATCTAATAACCGAAACTAAAGTTATCAACCGGAAACCATTTCTGGACGCATGCACGGACATTTTGTTTTCGGGGGACAAAAACATTTGATAGCTCCCATCTAGAAGATCAAGATTAATATGACGCGTTCCTATCTACATATCAATGTTAACACGAATGACAAATTTTATAATGATCCAACCAAATGTACGACTTGTAACTTGCACCAAATGATTTAGTCATGCAAACAGGATGCAAATAGTAAAATTCCAGATGACTGCCAGCAGCCATGTTTTATGGCTGCATGACTCAAAAGTGACTCATTCCCATCTACAGTTCAATACTAACATCCATGACAGATACATAGTATGACCTGTTGCCTGTGCTAATGGATTTAATTTTGAAATCCAAGATGGCTGCCAGTGGCCATGTTTTACGGCCAAATGACTCATTCCCATCTACAAGTCAATGTCAACAGCCATGACAAATTTCATAATGAACTGACCAAAGGTACGACCTGTAGATGTGCCAAAGAATTTAGTCATACAAAGAGTAAAATACCAAATGGCTGCTGGCGACCATGTTTTTTGGACCAAATGATCACAAAATGACTCTTCCCATCTACATGTTAATGTCATCAGCCGTCGCATATTTCATAATGATCTGACCAAAGGTACAACCTGTAGCCCGTGCTAATGGAAATTGTTGACAGACGTCTCCATGCACACACATATGCATGGGCGAAGGAAACCAAGCCATGTCAATAGCCCAAACTTTACCAAGTAAATTTGAGCTAAAAATGTTTGACAAGGCTTGTTGAAATAAAATTTAAGGTATAATTAAGCCTGAGAACACAGAATTTGTATCTAATCGGGTTAATAATTAAAGATACATAATCCAATCAGACGGTCCCTGTATCATCAAGTTCCAGTCAAAACGACAATTCTTCCAATATACACTTTAGTTATCAGAATCAATTAATTACCAAAAAATAATGCTAACTACTGTTAACTATGGTATTAAATTTCCCAAAACGTGTTATATCTCGAAATTTTGTTAAATAAAATTTGGCCGGTTTGTTGAATATTTACCACCTAGAGCCAATTGGTTTGAGAGTCATTTGGCTTGTCGTCTTTTTGCTAGGCTGTCTATTAGTCCTGATTGTGAAAAATAACCGATTTCAAAAATCAATATCTATATATATAACTAGCAGGTGGACCCGACTTCGTCCGGGCTGTTTCCCCTCTGCTTTTCGGCGAATTGCGCAATTTGACCTTGAATTGTCCATTTTGAAGGTCAAAGTAAGGTGGGGTCACGATTTGACCTGTTCAAAACAATGCCCAGACAAAAGTACCCGTCGAAATCCATCCGGTTTTACCCGATTTGACCTCAAATTGTTCATTTTGAAGGTCAAGGTCAGGTCGGGGTCACGACTCAACCCGTCCAAAAGTAACCCTACGTATCAAATTTCGTCAAAATCCCATCAAAATTCGCGATTTGACCTTGAATTGACCCGATTTCAAGGTCAAGTCCACGTCGCACAGGCAACGAATAGGCTTACGACACTCCCCATACGAAAGTATCCCCAGACACTAATTTTCATCAAAATTCTGCGATACTCAGGCGTTTGACCTTGAAATGACCCCGATTTCAAGGTCAAGGTCACGTTGCCAGGGCAATATAATAGGCCCATGCCACTCCACGGCCGAAAGTACCCCCACATACCAAGTTTCATCGAAATCGGCTAGGCCGTTTTCGAGTCCATCACGAACACACAGACAGACAGACAGATCTTCCAAAATATATAAAAGACTAGCAGGTTAGCCCGCCACTGGCGGCATTCGTCCTATGGCTTTGTTCGAAAAAGCTTTTTTAAAATGAATTTATTTTTCAATTCATCGAAATCCGCCAGTTTTACCCGATTTGACCTTGAATTGATCATTTTGAATGTCAAGGTCAGGTCGGGGTCATAATTTAACCGGCCCATGACACTTCCCGTAGGTAGCAAGTTTGAGCTCAATCGGTTCGAGTCTATAAAGGACACACACATATATATATCATTTGTGGGTACCCGTTTCAAGGTGAAGATCACCTAGGACGGAAAACTGACCCGATCCCAGTTCCTATAGGAAGCCCTATATAAGTATGTAAGAATCACACAACACGCTCATGTCTGGATACCAAGTATGTAAGAATCACACAACATGCTCACCGACGCTGACGCCCGTGTACAGACGTAAGAATCACATTACGCATATACGCTCTTTATCGACTACACTGCGGATAGGAACGCTCTTTAACTATCAACGCGATTAACCACCGCCGTGCCGTTTGCGGTGATTTTGATGATTGGGAGTGTAGAATGAGTGCTCAGAGCTTGTCCAAAATGTGACGTGGACGATCCCCGTGGGTTTTTACCCTTATATACGAAATTTGACCTCGATCCGCGCAGCCGTTTTATATTCTATGAAGTACCCACATACACACATATATATATATACGGAAGTCTCAAAATATATAGGAGACTAGCCGATGAGCCCGACGTTGTCCGGGCTATTCAAAAACCAAATTTCAATTCGATAGCTCCACCCATTTCCGAGATCTGGTAGGCGCATGCGCGAAGCTGGCATCGCACGGGCTCGGCGACCCGATAAAATTCGTATCCGGGGTAAGATACATTCACATAGCAAATTTCAAGTCGATAGCTCCACCCGTTTCCAAGATCTCGTCTGCGCATGCGCTGCACGGGCGTAGCACGGGCTCGCCAATACGACAACGACGACCGCCTGGTCAAACTACACACACGTACCAAGTTTCGTCCCGATCGGTTGAGAATCGGAGATTTGTATAAATGACATACAGACAAACAAACAAAGGTCTTCAAAATATATATGAGATAACTCTGAGCTTTGATGGGTGGGATCCTTGACTTGAATTAAATATTTTTTCACCCACGAAGCCAACGAAATTGTAGTTAGGCACCATTTAATTGGACTGGGAATCTTTAATGACAGCCCTACTAATATCTCATTTGCAAACTTACCAATGTCAAAAGATGGTGGTTTTATGACATCAAGATGAAGGCCGTAGTAGACCAGCCTGTCCCACATTTGATCCATTTTGAGGATAATCTGGTCAGCATATTCCCTGCTGTTAAAAGTTTCTTCTGATTTAGAATGAAGAATTCTGCCCATTTCTTGAACACACTATAAAGATTGAAAAATAAGTCAGTCTTTTTCTCACCAAAGCATGTGTTAATTGGTTACCTCAACATATATATCAGGGATAATAAGAAAAGAAGAAATGCCCCCCCCCCCCTCAATTAAAAAAAATAAATATTTTCAGTCATAACAAGTTACACGAGGTCGCACCTGCCCCGTG
Organism: Siphonodentalium dalli; assembly: GCA_032622095.1. Classification (NCBI taxonomy): domain Eukaryota; kingdom Metazoa; phylum Mollusca; class Scaphopoda; order Gadilida; family Siphonodentaliidae; genus Siphonodentalium; species Siphonodentalium dalli. The sequence continues at coordinate 125,153,652 of CP136063.1, forward strand.
AGAACTCGTTTGCATTCAATTTTGGACACGGTGCGCATTCGTTAATGTCACGGTGCGCGCTTGCAATTTAAAAAAATTGAATAAGACATTGCAGAAAATGGTAAGTATCTATATCGTTATCAAGGATATAATATATGTGTGAGTGTTCATCGATAGTTGTTGCTATATATAACAATATTAACCATTCATTGGATCATTGTTCTTCGACCAAGCTTTGAAATATCGAACCGATCAGTAAGATTTGGTAGTTATATTCCCAGTGTCTGTTTTTAAATGCTATTTTCACTACAAAAGCACACCTTACCAGCTGATGTTTGCTAATATTTCATCGAGACGATTTCTGCTTCTCTAACGTGATATTAAATGTCAAATATATAAAAAGTATTTGCACCATATGCGTCTTTTAGTTACAAGTCAAGCATTATGTTTCAGATGCTAAGGTTGCCATTAATATACAGTATATTAATTGGTTTACACAAATAACAGTGCTAAATCTGAATGATACTATGATTTTATGCTTACATTGGACATAATTAATTTGATTATTACTCGGGTGGGGTCACTGGGTGATATTTCGTAGAAAAAGTCTTTTGGCATATTAATCACTTTATTCTGTTCCCGCTAAACGGTCCGGCTAGACAAGACAAATTTGGGATAATCAATTAATAAAACTATAAGATTTATGGTGTTCTGGTGTTCTATCTCAGTCTGTCGTCAAAAGTTTGTTTTATTATACTAACTTTATGAATGAATGCATAAATACAGAACGAAAAAGCCTTTTTGAATTCTGTAAACTGGCTGAAACAGGTATATCTGGGCAGCACTGCAGTGTCTAAAATTGGATTCAACCAATCACAGTGAGGAGAGGGTGTAGTCCTTGTTTATCAGCACAAATGATTGACATGATAATGTTACCCGATGATCTTTGTCTTGTGACTGTATGTGTAAAACTTAAATTGCTACAACACAATGTCTGCACGCTTTGATCTTTGTCGTGTGTTGTCAGAGTTATAGATTGACAGTCGAGTGCTTCGATGTCTTGCTAGAATTTAGCTATCTGCTAGTAGTGTCGTCATTACAATAATAATATGCCATAAGGATACTTAATTTATTTACAAGTGAGAATTCCCCCTGCATAGTGCTTACTTGGGCTCCTCTGTTTATTACTTTACTTTTCAGATAAAAAATTTTTTAAGTCACTTGCAAAAACAGAAAAGATCAGAACACAAAATGCGTAGATTTGAAACCAGTCGCCACCGAATAAATATCTCCAATATAAAATAATTTGTTATGATGTAATTAACATGATCAATACTTAAATAACCATTAGTATTGATAACTGTTCTGGTTGTCTACTATCATGAGTCTACAACAACACGGTCGGTGTTTGGGTTCGAGGTTTCGTTAGATTCAAAACCGAGACATGATTCGGTTTCAAGGTTCGGTTCGACCTAAAATCTAAGGTTTGCAAGGCCCTAATCTCAAGTGTGTCCAGAATATAACCATAATTATGGCGTATGTGGTTAGAACATTGTCCCAAAGATTCCCTGATCGGAGTTATATAGACAGGGATGTGGACACAGTGAAACCTGTATGCATGTTAAAGACGTTTCACCCAAACACTTGTAGAAGTTTTCATGCATGGACACCAATATGAATGTGAAGACCAGTAAGGGGTAACAACTTGGGTTTTCTTGAGTTGTGTATTAAGCATATTTCGAGGTATGTAGTTTTACATTTTAGCTTTATGCGCGTTCCTGAGGGTAATGTTAAAATTGTTTTAACTTGTTAAAAAGACATATACATGTACCTCTCATATACCAATTCCCTGTATTGTTTCAGAGCAATTTCAAGAGCTCCTATAGCCATCGCAAGAGTGAATATTCAGATGGGGCTTTGGATCGTGCGTTTTTTGCTCACCAAACCAAGGAATTTTTTTATTAATAAAGGATAGCCCTGCCAAACATGGAAAAGTCAAATATAGAATGATTCAATTTGGCACTATACACAAAGTGACATGACTCCAGCATTTGGGTGGCGCGTGAATCAGGAATCCATGATGTTAGAAGAAAAAAAACGTGCAACCAAGTCCCAAAGTTCATCATAAACTTATAAATTGAAATGAAATTGATCACGAGTAATCAGTGATATGTGGTGTTACTGGTACTGCACAAGCAATAGAAAATGTGTCGGAATGCATGCGAAGAATATGTTTACTACTGCTTGAACATATGAAAAAAAGTAGTTTTCGGCTAAAACATCAAATAAACTATTGGATCGATAGCATTGAGTCATTTGAGAAATAACTGTTAGTAGCATAAAATGTAAATTAATCTCGCCAAAAAGCCACTTATCTGAGATGACCTATTTTCTCGATCTGAAAGGAACCGTGACATTGGTGAATGCACACTGTGTCAAATAAACTATTGGATCGATAGCATTGAGTCATTTGAGAAATAACTGTTAGTAGCATAAAATGTAAATTAATCTCGCCAAAAAGCCACTTATCTGAGATGACCCATTTTCTCGATCTGAAAGGAACCGTGACATTGGTGAATGCTAACTGTGTCAAAAACTGAATGCGAACCAGTTCTCACCAGGCAGGTGAGACCCCGTGAGTTAAGGTCCTTTTGGTCCTTATGCACATGTATTATATTTAGGTGGTCACTATAATTCATACTAATCATAATTCTAGTAACTTGTAGTTGTGGAAGTTGGAGTAGTACTACATATGTTCAGTTGTGTTTAATCATACTGTTAATTGTTAGCTAACAGTAAGTCATTTTGTTGCAAGTGATATTTGACCATTTTAGTTGGGAGTTGTTCATGTGAGAATATACAGTGTGTTTATATATTATAGTGTAAGTGTTGTTACAATTATTAAAGAAGCTATATGACTGTGAGCTTACAACAGATTTAATTCTACTGACTTAAGCAATAACATTTCTTGTTGATATATTGTTTACTATTATTTGAATTACCAATTTTAGACTCTCCGACACAATATTTTCCAAACTGCAGGGGCCCAGACCCTCTCCCAAAATTATCCTTGTATTAAGTATAGGTCGATGGTTAATAACATTCACAGAAAAAGAATACCTGGCCATGAAAACGTGTATGCATAAGTCTGTAACACGACATCAAAGGCACTCCAAACTCTTTTGAAGATGACTGCCAAACGTTGACTGCGATATCAAATGAAGCGGCATCAGAAGTGGCGACACAACAGGCTGTCGGGGTAAATTGTGCTACATATACTTAACTTTTACTTCGAAGCATAGACATAGCCATAACGGTTACTAACCCTCGAATTGCTTATCTCGCTGTCATAATTTGCCATTCAAGAAAATTGAGTAGTTTGCATTTGACTGATCAGGCCAAATAAAATACCACCTTCGTTTCCAGTATGAAACATTGATGATTTGTGGGAAGGTGCCGGGAGGTCAGAATTTTTTTTAGCAGGTGGAATATTGTTCACATACAGGGAACTCATGCTTTAATACAACATGTTATTATGGAATAAGTATTTAATTCTACATACATGTACTAACTTATACCACGAATCAATCATAATAGTCCTGACTATAATTTAATAGTATATAATAATTTCTACTCTCCCCAGCTCTCCCTACCCTAATTTTTTGCCATTTGTTACCGGAAACATTAAAAAATCCCCACTTCCCTGCATCTTCCCACAAATCATCAATGTTTCATCCAATTTTTATACTGGGGTTACACGCTTCAGTGCCTAAATATCAGAAAATTTAACTACAGATTGTTTAAAATTTGTATGAAACAATTAATTGTCATACTGGTATATGTCCAAAGCCAGTTAATTCCTATTAATCAACACCCCTATAAAGCATATCAAATTGAGTTAAAAAAACATATTCCATACCCATTAGTCTAAAAGACATTTTGGGTTATTTTGGGTTCAAGTCAGGGGGGGGGGGGGGGGAGGTCGGAAAAAAATTCCAGGCACGTATGATGGGGTGGGTGGGTGTCTCTCGGGTCCAAAAAGCAGTTTTTTCCATATGCCAAATTTTTTTTCCATTCCTGCTATCGAGTGTTATTTTGATGTGTTTTGAACAGAAACAGGTCATATATAGTTAATAGTAATGCTATACTATATATAGAGGTTATCAGATGTTGGATCAGTTGCACAATGGCCAACAATAACCCAAATTCAACTTGATAGAACTGGAAACTGCGCTATTGGAAAAATAAAATTTAATCAGGATTCCATCTACTGATACAACAAAATAAGAATAACTATGCAGAACTCAGCTGAAAATAAACAATAAAATGAAAGCACACTTGACCATATGTGACATGGAAATAAAGATATAATAAATAATGGAATAAAATAGACTTTTGACAACGTAAAACATAAAATCTTAACAAATAAATTGAAGGCCAGCCGGGCCAGCTTGAACAATTTCAAATTGTTTTCCAAGTTAATGTGGATCAGCTTGTAATGTTGATCACAGTAACAAAGATTTTATCGTCACTGCATGATATCGTGAGCAAAAAATAAGTGAGATTGGGCTATCCATCCATATTATTACCAATTATTACGAAGCCTATTACTTCAGGCAGTGGCTACCAGCCTGCCATTACACGCTATAACATGTTTCCTCAGTTCTGGTTTCTGAGATGCCCCAAGAAGAGTCACGCGGGTATATCATGGTTGTGTTTGGTATTAGCATTATTCTTCAAACTGGGATAAACTGGGATGAACAGTTGTATTTCCACATGTTTTGATAAACAATTTGGTTCCAGCAATACAGTAATGCCCTAATTAAACGACTCCATAACCACAGCAGAATAATGGGTAATTTTTCAGGGGAGAGCTTTCCGATGAATGACAACAAGCCATATTTCCAACTAAATCCTGACAAATTACCCATTATTTTGCTGTGGTTATGGAGTCAATTAATTAGGGCATTACTGTATATCACATAGCAAATATCAATATATCAAATAATCTTAAATTTGTTGTAACGGTACCATGTATTCTGTAGAATACTCAAATGTGATTATGTGACTAGATCATGTGACTATATATGATGAAAATGAATGTTAATAAAAACTTTGGCACTCTGCCTATATATCCCTAGAAATGTGATTATGTTGACACATTTCTTGATTAATGACACTTACATGATAAATTCAAATAGTATCGTTATCTCATTATGCACTGTTCTATTCAAATATCGCGCAATAAATTATGATAATGCAGAATAATCAGCTATTTGGTTGCTCAATTGATAATTTAGAGGGGTGGGTGTCCAAAACTGACCGGAAAAAAATTCCTGAAACGGAAAAAAAAGGGTGGGTGTCCAAAATTGCCTGGAAAAAAAGGCCGGAAACGGAAGAAATTGGGTGCGTGGGTCCCCTGAGGCTGGAAAAAATTTAAATGATCATACGTGCCTGGAAATTTTTTCCAATGGCATACTGCTGGTGCAATGGTAGTTCGGGGGGTTAAACTGAATACTGATGAAAAAAACAGATCAATTGAGCACAGTATTTTACCAGTACAGCATAACACTTCCAAATGAAAGTGCCAAAACTACAATGTAATGTTTGGTTTCCAGACAAATAGTGATGTTATATACAAAGCATAATACACATTATAACTTAAAGGAAGCCGAGCCGCTGATTATGGATATTTTGTGCACATTATTCCCATGAATAAACTATTTATGCTCGGAGATCCCATAACAGGGACATATCCAGGCCGTTTTTCATACCGTTTACCGGTTTGGGCGCCCAAACTCCAGGCGCCTAAAAAAAAAATAATTGACAAAAAAAAAAAAGAAGATGCAAATTAGTTATATATATTGACATATAAGACATTTAAGTTTACAAAAATATTTAAGTTTAACAGTTGGAATCATACTGTAAAAGCAACTCCGTAGCCAGCCACTAGCAAAGACATATATTATGAGGGCATTGGACACGAGCTGTGAAGCGACAAGAGGGGGTGTCCCCTATTGCATTGAGGGGGGGGTCCGGGGGAAATTTTGGAAAAATACGATGCAAACGGCGTACTTTAGATCCGCCCTGAAACGAAAAAGTTGAGCTTTGATTTTTTCAAGTTTACTCTCACAGGCCTGGATCTGAACGGTATCTATATAGCCTAGCTGTTCTAAATGAACCAATTGTCTTGTGCATGGGGGAGTAACATAATCCACTGGGCCTGACCAGTATCAGACAAGTTTGTGACCTGAACCTGAATTTTATAAGTTTTTAACTGACCATATGGGAGGTACCAGGACACACTGGGCCGACCATGGATCGGCCCTGTGTGAGAAAATTTTGAAATCTGAACATACATATTACAAAATCCTAGTATCTATTGAGTAGCCTCAATGTTTCCAAATGTTAGAAACTTTAAACCTGACACAGGGTATCTGCCCATTTCTGGTGAATGAATTTAAGGAGTTTCAAGGAGGTTCCAGTAGTCAATTCAAGGATTTTCAAGGACTGACCCGACAATTTTCAAGGAGTTTCCAGGAACCAACTGTTGAACATTACATGTGATACCACGTTTTCCACAATAATTTTAGCATTTTGGGCTTTTTAGGCCTTTATGGGTAAAAGCATTATCATAATTTAATGGGAACATTTAAATAATACAACGGAAGTGGATGTGATTTTTTCCTTTCGGTTTCGTTTTTGTTAATTTGTACTTTGATGTAAAACACGGGTTTCTAATGTCGAATGTCTATATAATATACAAAATACCTCGATCCGATACAATAAAAAAACACTAATTACGGTACCTGAGTTTGAAAAGCTCGGAACTATTTTTTGTCGTGTTCAATTTTATGATGCTTCATAGGGGGATCACATAATTGAAATCGACTTGTGAGAATTGGTGTTGGCGGGAAATGGAGTTACGTCCCATATACCAACAACAATACCACGCTTCATTGGGGGGGGGGGGGGGTCACACAATTACAATTGACTCGAGAGAATTGCTGCCAACGGAAATTCAAAATGGAGTTACTTCCCATATACCAACAACTCGTTTGGAACTAAACTATCTATATTTATTGACTCCCGATGAATCGATATACCTGGGTTTTAGGGCTACACGGAATTCCAGGGTTTTCAAGGGGTGGGCATTCAATTCAAGGGTTTCAAGGGCCCTGGAAAATTGATTTTCCAAATCAAGGAGTTTCAAGGAATTCAAGGAGCCGCGGATACCCTGTGACACCCCCTATAAGGTTGCAAAATTTCCAATTGATGGTCATTTCAGTCAAAAATTTGGACCAAAAGTAGGAAAATATGTAAATGATGGTCTAAACCAAAATATTCCCAACCAATAGATTGTTGGAAAATCGATCTACGAACTCGATTTTCACCTATTGTTTCGTGTGACATTTCCAACTATTGTTATGTCGGGTATGATATTTTTCGAACAGTTTTGACCAAGGTTAATGGACATAACTTAATTGGCACTCTGTAGTATTTTCGTGTACCTGCCTCTGCCCCGGCTATGTGCTTTACAAGACACCCTTTCGCTGTATGCATGGGTCTTTATATCCAGTGATTCCGGCAGGCTACTTTTAGTTGGTTATGTTGATGAACCACATGCAGGTCGAATTCCGGAGCCGTAAGCTGCTTTCACATACCTGCGGCTGATGCAGTTAGACGCATCCGATTTCAAAACGTTGCGATTAACTGCGTCCACCGCAACCCCAGTGATATATATGTATGGTTTGAAACGTTGTGCCTATATAATCCAATAGCCGCATGCATCAGCAGCACTTCAGTGAAAGCAGCTTTATACCGACATGTGTTGGCGGTCTATATGTGTTGAATTTGTGTGCACCAGTCTCTATTCAAACTAAGCCTGCATGTGGTATATGACTATATCTATATCCGTACATACATCGTTTGTTCGAAGGGAGGTCCCGCTCAGCAAATATTTGCCGTTTGGTCAACTGCTGCACATGACACGTTCACCTGAACGGCGAAGGGCAATTGCCACCACCGGGCACATGCAAACAGAAGGGCCGTTCGTTCGAAGGGTAGGAACCCCCTTGGCTACGGGCTTGAAAAGTATGCTTTGTTTTATCTAGCTTTCATCTGTTAGAACTTCAAATAGTTTTAATTCAGTTTGTTATCATTCAGGCTTCAGACTTCAGTATTTCAATCAAAAACAGTACTGGAACAGTGACAATTTGATCAAATAATCCTGGTTATCAGGTGGGATCGCATAACACCAAAATGATAAATTAACATAGAGATTAGTACTAATAGTACTTAATTACTAACTTGATAGACATTGTTTCTGTTCTAGTATATTATGTATGTGTCTCACTTGAATTTTAGAAAATAGCCTAGTATATGAATTAGAGTGATGGTAAGTCTCATTTCAAGCAGGATAAGCATAATCCATCCATTGAACCAAAAGATATCTGACAATAACTTATAAGCATTTCCAATCCATAGATATATAAAAAATCCCCAAAGTTATGGTTGAGAAACTTGATCAAATTGACCTCTCAGTAAAATTCAAAATACTGACTCAAAGAGCCCTAGATTAGCTCTCAATGCAATGGATTTTCAAAAAATTTCCAGGGGGAAGAAAATACCCCCACCATCAGCAGGGAGTCACCCCTCCCAAACCTTCCACCGCTCAGGCCTTCAGGATATGCCTACGGAATATCATTGCCCAAAAACAGGTGTCCCCAAAAAATCCCTGGATTTTTCACTGCATAATATTGTAAATTAAATGAAAGAATGCCGAATTGCAGTCAGGAGATTTTTGTACACTGGATTTCCACGGATCAAATTACTTATGCTCTGAGATATAAAAGTCAAAGTACGGTCAATAATAGTTTCATTACTAGTATCCTGCCTAGGGTCCCAAGCATAAACACATAATCAACAACGCACATGTTCACATTTCCCGCCAAAATTCAATTATATTTCGGATTATTTCCTAACACATGAGTTCAAACTCTATTCCATAGCAGTGATCCTAACTATAGTTGTTGTAGTGAACAAGATACGTGTTCCAGGTGTGAAGGATTTCGCTACCATTCATGTTATGCTGCTATAATATTTCGCAGACAATCCCAGCAATATGACATCACAACGCACAAATAGTTTTATGATTGACAGAATATATCCTTCATTTTTCATTTTCATGAAAGCTACCTGTTGAAATTCTTGGAAATATATAATTCAATTCCATGCTAGGTATTATTGGTCAATGCATAGATGCCTTTTAGTGTTCAATTATACCTGTCTGAATCTTATAAATGTGCAAACACTGTAAATCGTAGTAGCTCGTTCCTTTGTTTAGTCTTCAATCAGACGGCAGTCTCAAGTGTGTACTTACATGATTAATGCTCTGGGTTTTATGGTCATTTTTTCAACAAAACATCATAATATTTAACAGAGTTTATTGAAGAACGAGCACCTGATTATTATGTTGAAACCTGATCGAGTGCTGATTGTCACCCAATGGGCCATAATGGACAGATTCCAACTCGTATCCTATCATCGGCTACAAATGAGGTATTTTTAGTGGCACAGTAGTTCCAGTCATACAAGAATTTGAAAACTTGAGATTTCGCACAATAAACATCTAATGCACTTAGTGAATGTTTTGATAATTGGAATAGGCCAATCTACCCCAATTCCAGATTATTCAAAGGTTCTTTTCAAAGCACTAACCTGTTTGACATCCCTGAAACATGGATACTTCCCAAAGAAGACCTCGCACATCTTTTCATATGTTGCTGGTTTAATATCATTCAGGAACTGTCTCCTTTTGGGATATTCCAGTCTTAATGTCTGCTCCAGTACATCCACATTCGGAGATTGCAGTTTAAGTTGCTGTTGCAGAAAGTTGTGATGCCGATTTAATCGACTCTCTTCTGATGCTTCAAAGGGATTACAAAAAATTAGTATACAGATAAATAATGAGCAGTATTGGATTTTGGGTTTGATTCCTTATAAATTATTTATATCCAATACAAAAGTACCTCAGTTCTGATAACGGTTCTGGCATTATATACATGTACAAGCCAATAACTTATTATCTCTGACATGGACAAATGAAAGTGTAAAGGAAACTGTAGGTCAACTTGAAGAAGGGATAATTTCATGTGTTACTATCTATGGAGAGATTAGAAAATCGAGACAGTTTAAAGATATGGGCAGCCTTAGCAGTTTGCGTTCAGCTGTTAAAATAGTTACATCCATAAACAGAAAGAATATTATGATATAGACAGATGTTGTTCTTATACCAATCATAACTATCATGTACATTGCATGTAGTGATGCGGCCCGGACCGCTTTGGACCGGTCCGGTCCGCGGTCCGGTCTAGACCTGGTGTCACTGGACCGGACCGCTTTTTGCCGCCGGTCCGGTACTCTCCGGTCCGGTCCACTATTTTACTTCAGTTATAATAAACTATCGCGAATATTATTGCGTATGTGCCGTCATATCAACTAGCAACGATGTATTGACGCATTGAAGCGGTTAATATCTATTAAACATTTGAAGTCACGAAAACAATGTATAGATGTACATTGTACATGTCACTTTCCTTATAATGAAAGTGCCAGTGTGGGCGGCCGCCTGATTTGATGTCCAACACTATGTAGCACCCTACCAATGCGACAAACATGCAACTGAATGAGTATGGAACTATTTGTCATAAACAGTGTAACATGGCATCAACTAATCAATTTGGATGGATATCGAATTGAGTATTCTATTGTTTTTCACAGTTATAATTATCGAAGAAACATGCAAACCACATTACATAGTACATACACAAGACAGTCGCCATTAATCCAATAGTATTATAGTAGTTGTACTTAGCCTAGGTATATAACTGTAATTGTCAGGACTATACAATCAGCCAATACAATCTCCAAGACTCCAATATTAATGTAATAGTCATATTAGTACACATTTGTATAATTGTCATCAGTATAGCTATTTCGTTTAAATTTCAATCTAATGAAAATAAGTATGATACGAATCATGCATACGATCAGTTGAGCGCCATGTTAGATTGGTTAGAACACATTCTGGCCCTAGCTATAGCTACGGTACCGTACATATCTGCCCAATACATTTAGTTAGTGCATGTTCGCATTACTAGAAATACTATTATCGTGCATCGTTCCCAGTATATCCCACCATGCAGAGAGAGACAATGATGCATACAATCGGCAAACAATGTAAGTTTTAACATGTATGGACTCATTGCAATGCACAGAACTCCAGTAACCTTATCGTTTGTACTATACAGAGTAAAAACTTTTAGAGAACAGAGAATTCATCAACATTTAGCCTATTATAGGTGGACCGGACCGCTTTGGACCGGTTCATGCATGTGTACCGGACCGGAATGGCCTGGACCGGACTGGACCGCCTTGGCAGTGGACCGGACCACCAAAGGTGGTCCGGTCCGCATCACTAATTGCATGTTATTGTCATGTTTGTACCCTTTGTTATGTAAACAAACATCATTTTACCTACCCCATTATCAACATTCAAATCTGGAGTCAGTTTCTTGAAAAAATATGTGAAATGTTGATTGTCATACTCATAACCAATGTAATTCTATTTTTTTTTATAACACAAAGTGTCTTCTAAAGGAGAAAAGTTCAAATTATTTTACACATTAAACTCCAACTGTAATCATTGTTGTTTACAATTAAAAATCTTTTAAAATGGGACAAAAAACACCCCAAAGTCCAAAATGTTTTGAAAGAGTCAATAGTAGTGATCCATAGGCCAGGGTCATATTAAAGTTGTTTTTGGCACACATTTGTTTATCACATTGTATTTAGCCTAGTATACACAAGAAATTAAGAGAAAAACAGGGTATATGGGTATCAATTTATTGAGTTGTATGACCTCAAGTATGGTATTTTATCACTCCATGCAGGTCTGTGCCACAAGGCAAATTTGGCTAAGTCTATACAATGGAACACACATTTTGTTTAGGCATAAAAAATAGCTTTGCTTCCGGTAACCCTCCCCTACGCTCGCCAGAATGCCCCATGTAAACATTTCATTTGCAAAATAAAAAAAAATCCAATGTTCCCAATTTACAGTCTAAAAATTACCAATCTTATTCAGTCTTGTCTGTGTCGACAGGCTATATATCTACACTTATTTTCATTAATATTGACAAAATGAAATCGACACAGTCCATCTCCCGACAAAAACAACAAGAGGTACGCCGTCGCGTGGCATTTGCCCCCGACCGTACAAAATGTTTGTACGGACTGACCAACATTTGGCCCCTTGTGTGTCTACAAACTTAAGTGGCTAAAAAAAATGGTGTGACCTATGTGACTACTTGTTTTTATGTGGCTTCAAAAGGGGTTCTCACGAAATGCTACTTGCGAGGCTGCAAATCAAGTGTCAATGTATTCTGTGACTTACGCAATTGAAGTAGTCAGCAGATTGTATTTTTCAACCCTTCATTCACAATTTAGAGAGTTCATTAAGAAATAAAGCGTGATTAAGAAAAATATTGTATATTTGTAAATAAGGTTGCTAATGTTGCTAGCCACTTAAGCCGTCCGTCCATGTCCATAGAACACTGGTTGGACATCCATATTGATGGACAAATTGTTTCAATTTATTAAAGGACAATTTTTTCAAGTGACTTTCTCAGGCCACTTAGATCACATTTCAGTTGTCAAATGAGGTTTCTTTAATAATGTGACTAGCCACATAAGCAATCATTTGAGTCCAAATGGTATTTGAATGGCTTCGAAGACACATAATTGGCATTTTGTGGAAACGGACAGACGGAGACGGAGACTATATACCCGCCGACTTCAAGTCGGGGGCATAATAAGAAAGAGCGGATAAAATAGCGACATTAGATACAGTCAGGGTTGGCGCTGGACCAAAATTTTCTTTAGCCAAATGAATTTTTTTTTTGCCAAATTAAATTGAAGGTCAAAATAGGGAAATTTTGCCAAATGAAATTTTTTCTGCCAAATTTAAATTGAAGGTCAAATTAGGGAAAATCAAGGAACATTAGCATTTTTATCTTGATTCACATAAAATGTAAAATCTAACAGACACAAGTAAAATACACAATAATTTAAATAATTTTTAAGTATTTTTATATATATCATTTATAAAAAATTTATTCTTTATGTGAAAGAGTGTTTTGCGGGCGGGGGCTAGCCCCTGAATTGTCCTTAATGTCATTATTTTTTTGTTTTATAGCATTATTTTTTTTAAATCATTAAATATGTATATCCTTGCGAAAATATCTAAGTGACATCTGGAAACTAATAACTTAATATTGTTATGCCATTATCAAATTACAATCTGTCATAAAAGCATGCATATTATTTTATCTGTATCGGTATTGATGACAAATAGCACCAAAATATATGTCGTGATTCACAGTTGGCTGATTAACCTATTGTCTTACACTTGGTGGTTATAAACCTTGACGATCATAAATACAATGTCATGCATTGTGCCGGAGCCCCCGAGAATTAACCAGACAGACAATGGGGGATTAGGGGATTAAATGTAAAATAATGACCTTTTGCTGTTTCTTTCTCTGGATTAAAACAGCCTGTTGCGAACAAATTGCTTATACTGGCATCAATGTACACTTTACAAAACAAAGCTTTCTTCACATTGTCATTATTCAACCACGGTTTCATATCACTTTCTGATCGCTTGGTTCATAGAGTTGTTGACCGGGTTTCCATTTTGACATGCAGTCGGCGATATATTCCCACTTTCGATGTTTTCGGACTAGATCATCCACATCCACAGAATTGAAAACCCACTTGCCAAAATTTTTGCCAAATGAGATTTTTTTTTGCCACTGGCAAATTTGGCAAGTGGCAGCGTGAACCCTGGATACAGTGTAATACATTTCGCGGTAACATCAAAGAATGCCGGACTGTTGAGTGCGGATATTTTTGTGCAAATGATTCCATGGATGAAACTACTCACGCTCAAAGACCCTGTACGTGCTATCGTACGATTACATAATTGGATCAGACCCAATTGCTGATTATTATGCACGGGATTTTCGTGGATGAAACTACTCAATGTTGATTATTTATCTTATTGCTGTCTTATCATTTGTTTTGAGTTTGATGTAAGTGAAGTCCCTGAAAAATACATGTGATTCTCTATGTGTGTTGATTATTATGCATATATTGCCATGCATACTTAACAAAATCCCAAAGTGATCTATTTCACAATAATACAGAACCCAAATCAGTCTTTATTAACGGGAATTCATAGTGACAACACCATTCATTTGAGCCATATTACATGCATGGAAGATAAACACGAACACATACCCCCCCCCAGATATGGATATAAAGTCAAAGTTTGGTCAATAATAGTTTCGTTGTCCCGCCTGCTGTAGTCCTAGAGTTATAGTTACACTCACCAGTTATAACTGATTTATCAGTGTCAGATACTTCTATATCTTCAGTCGCTTCAGTCTCATTTGCCAGTTGTGCTGTTTCAACCAAAGTGCAGTCCATTTCTACTGATTTAACTTCTGATTGAGATGCTATTAACGCTCTTCTATTCTTAGATCTGTTAGGTGTTGACCCTTGTTTTCTGTTGACTGGCTTTATGTTCTGCAGCCTCTTCTTCAAGCGTATATATAGGCTTTCCTGAAGATGAATAAATCAATACAAATGTACTGATTTAATATATTCAATCTATAGTGAATGAAAAATTGCAGACCCCACGTGGCCTTTTGGGACATTGACATTTTTAAGAACAAAGTAAAATTCTGGCAAAAAACTCCCAACTTGACGATGAACCACCAAATATCAAGAGATTCTTTTGAAGATTGCCCAAGTTATCATTTATGCCACTATGGGGGGAACTACTCCTGGCGATTTGGTTCCATACCAAGATTTATTTACATTCTCTACCATAGCAAAGTTTGCAGACAGCATATACGAGTTTGCCTAAGGCAGAGAATCCAGTTATTCACATAGAATCGGACTCCTGAGCAGAGAATCAGAATCGTAAAATAAATTTCTGTGCATTTCAGAATTAAAATTTAATTTTTTTATAAATTTTCGTTCTACGCTCATATATATATATGATGCAAATTTTCATTTTTACGATATAATAAAAACATCCAACTTGTTAGTTAAAAACACAATACCCCTGGGGCCTGTAATACAAAACATTTGTTTGTTTGTCTATAATTAAAGTGAAGAATAATTTATTTATCAACAACCTAACCAGCTTGGTTATGGGACATTAGTCCTAAGAAAAAGACTCACCCAAGGGCGCTCAGAATTCAGATCCTTGTCGTCTCTCAATGTGCGATATTTTCCAGTCAATTGTTTGGAGACACTTTTTATTTCATCAAAAGTTGGCTCCCTTGGATATGGCAAGCTCATGCATGCAGACCTCATCATACTAATTTGAGCTCTTGCTATGATCCCCTTTTGATCTGATGACAGTGACTCTTTAGACTCAGTCATAGTCACATCCGAGTATAAACGGAATGTTGGGACCACTGACCCACAAAAGTTAATTTGAACTTGTGGAGACGGTGGCCTTGGCTTGTGAACTTGTGGAGACGGTGGCCTTGGCTTGTGAACTTGTGGAGACGGTGGCCTTGGGTTGTGAACTTGTGGAGACGCTGGCCTTGGCTCGACCAGGGAATATGACGTGGATTCTTCAGATTCTAATGGAGACGGTGACCTTGGCTTGTGAACTTGTGGAGACGGTGTCCTTGGCTTGAATAGGGAAGATGACGTGGATTCGTAAGATTCTACTTGAATGCATTCCGATGATTTTGGTGACTGAATACCCGCCGCATATGTATTTATCTGAAATTAAGAAGATTCCAACAGAAAGTTAATCAGTGGATAATTTGGGTTGGTCAGAGGAGATTGTCATTGACAATAGAGGCCTTAAAATTTGTGTAATTTGGATACACCAAAGAAAAAAGTTGAATTTAGACCAAAAATCGTGAAATTATTTTATTGTTTTTCCAACAATGACCATTTCCAGGATATATTTTTTTCGTTAATATCAACATAAAATTTCACATTTCAGTGTTTCTCAGAACAACACTAGAGTAGGTATATAACATAGCCTTATAATGGCAAAAATTCCATTCATATTTTCACCCCCAAACCCGATAAAATGGGAGTCATTTTCACAAATATAATATGGGGATATGTTGGTTTCTCATCGTAAAACAGACAACGCACAACGTATGTGTATGTCCACATGAAGCAGGAGTATTTATTCACCCGCTGTCAATCAGTTTTCCCAGATCAAACCATTTAATATTTTTTTGCAAATTTTTTCAATAGTGTTTTAGCTTTTTCTCACTCAAATTTTCGAGAACATCCACCCACTAGTATAGTTCCTGGATTCCACGCTGCCAAAACAAATGCCGGTATATAGTTGAATCTGTCAAGAACTTGACAAGAAGCATTATCAGGATTGAACAGAATTTTTAACAATCAGTGTCGTTTTCAATATCCGCGCGATATGGAGGGACCACTGTCGGTCCAGAAAGTCTAAGATATAAACGTCGCCGATGTAGATGTCACCAAACGCCGATCTTCTGTACACCAAACGCCGATCTTCTGTAGAGTAAATATGCATAGCATAGTTTTTATGTGTATCTGAGACTGATCAATTGGACTGTGAATGTCATGTGGAATATGAATCTATTATGAATGTATTTCACTTGAAATTAATTGAACATCCATCTCAACATTCAGATTTGCGATCTCAAAAAGGTGAATGAATGATAACGCGATGCCTTGATCACACAAACGTGAATGCTGTCGTTCGTATGCATGCAGCTAAACGGAAATATGTTTAGTATTAACATGCTTAGAGTTTATATACTATATATATAGACCACATATGCAGGACGAAACGCTACGACGTATTAACGATTTGTTATAATCATGTTCAGCCCTGGGAATTAGCCTACATGTAGGCAATAGGCAATGCCTAGGTAAAAGCAGAGGCAAAATCGGTTTGCCTAGGCAATTATATTTCCTAGGAAAAACAAGTTCATTGGGTTACTAAAATTGATTTGTGTCTATCAGAAATAGAACCTCTTTAGCCAAAATGACTTCCTTAAATCACTTTTTACATATATTGTCCTACAATTGTTTCCATGGCACTGGACCATTAACTAGCTAGTTATGAAGACACTTATTTTGGAGATGATTTGTGGAATTGCACATATATGTTGAGCAGTGGCCTGGAATTATGTTCCCCAAAATAACTAAGCATTTCAGGTTATTATTGAATCATATTGATTTGAGATGGCAATATTGTTGCAAAATTGCCTAGGTAAAATCTGTTTTTGCCAAGGCAGATTTCTTTCACCTTGGCAAATATATTGCCTAGGCAAATTTTCCTTAATTCCCAGGGCTGCATGTTTATTTTACAGACTTTATGACTCGTTCCCACTCGAGTAGACCGTTACGCGATAATGAAACCGAATCATCTTATCGAATATACATATTATTTATTATATCGTATAGCTACAAATTATGCAACTCTGCCTTTTTTAAGAGTCATGACTCATGAGATTATATTGTAACGATTCTATTTTACCCTAAACATCCGTACACATATACTAGTACGTGTGGAACACTTGTGTGCCTTCTCATCTGGAGGTCGATGGGCCATGCGGTTTTGATAAATGAACATATCTTCCATCAGATGAAGCTACAGTAATGCCCTAAGTAATCGACTCCTTAAACACAGCAGAATTATGGGTAACTTTTCAGGATTTAGTTCTAAATATGGCTTCTTTTATGATATGGCAATATTTCCAACCAAATCCTGAAAACTTACCCATAATTATGCTGTGGTTGAGGAGTCGATTACTTAGGGCATTACTGTATATAGCTCCCAGTTAAATGGTGATATTTCCACTATTCAAAACATAATTTTGCAAAGTGGAACGTTCCTTCAATGGGGTAGCGAACACACATGTAGCTTGCTCTCACCCCGATAAATTTAATGGAAATTCCTACTCAATTCTGATTTTATCATAAATAGTAGACACTTTTTGAAGTTAGGTATAGTTCATTTGAAACATAACCACCCCCGTGTACGTGGTATCGCCAAAACCAAGGGTATCGCCAAAACCGAGAATATGGGAAAGTCATTTTCACGTATATGATATGGGGGATATGTTTGTTTCTCATCGTAATACAGACATCGAGCATGGTATGTGTATGTCCACACGAAGCATGAGTATTTATCCACTAGTTGTCATTTAGTTTTCCCAGATCAGACCATTAAAACTTTTTTGGCAAATTTTTTCAATGGTGTTTTTGCTTTTGCTGACTCAAATTTTCTAGAACATCCATTCACTAGTATAGTTCCTGGACTCCCACGCTTCCAAAACAAATGCCGGTATACAGTTGAATCTGTCAATGAAGCATACGATTTGACAGAATTTAAAATATCCCTGTCGTTCTCAATATCCGCGCGATATGAAGGGACCACTGTCGGTCCAGAAAGATGCGAACGGCACAGATGAAGATGCGCCAAACGCCGAGTTTCTGTGCAGTAAATATGCGTATTACTTAAGGAGTTCAGATGAGTTTTCGAGTGTTTTTATGTGTATCTGAGCAGTGATCTGAGACTGATAAATTGGACTGCGAATGTCATCTGAAATATGAATCCATAACATATTCGAAATATTGTGTGCATATATATTATGAATGTGTTTCAATTGAAATTAATTGAACATTCATCTCAGCATTCAGATTTGCGATATCAAGAACGTGAAAGAATGATAACGCGATACCTTGATCACACGCACGTGAATGCTGCTGTTTCGCATGCATGCAGCTAATCGGTTATTCGTTTAGTATTAACATGCTTGGAGTTTGTATATAGACCACACATGCCAGACGACACGCTACGGCGTATCAACGATTTGTCATAATCATGTTTATTTTACAGACTTTAAATTATAACTCGTTCCCACTCGAGTAGACCGTTACGCGACAATGAAACCGAATCATCTTGTTGAATATACATATATATATCGTATTGCTCTAAATTATGCAATTCTGGCTTTTTTGAGAGTCATCAGATAAAATTGAATACAAAAATATTTTTTTTAAAAAGAAGATAAAATTGTAACAATTCCATGTTAACACACTAAACATCCGAACATATATGTACACACCCACACAACAAAGTTACTGCTATTTATAATAAACACTTCACTGTGGAACATACATGTATACTGCCATGATTGTCATGTGCACATGTAAATTGCACTATAGTTTATAACTTTTCTAACTTAGCCCTACGACCACATATTTAGTGGGCATAATATTTACACAAGACTTCATTATATATGTTATCGTATAGGTTGCATATACTGTAATTGATATGTATGTTTAACCGAAATGAATCTTATCTCCGTCCTGAGTTTGGTTTATGGTTCTAACCAAAATTGTTATGGATGTTCAGCGTCAAGTCGCATCTGACTTTCCCTAACGCTTCGTCTATGGGCACAATTTCCAATGGCGCATCTGATTCAGACATGGTATTTCATAATACTAAATTCGAGATGCCACAAAATATGCGCGCAACACACAAGGGACCGGGCGAATTGACTGATTAAGGGATCAATTATAATTTTATTATGATTTTATGCGGACTGGCTGTTTTTGCTTTGTTCACAGACAGAGATAATTGTTGTGATTATAGCTCCACTCGTGCAAACTTTCACGAGGCCCGATGAGGAGTATAACGTGTCATTCATCATAAATTTATTTGTCTTCGAGGAGAGTACTTGTTTTGTTGGGGCGGAGTCTTAACCTCTGTCAAACCATTCAACAGAGAAAAATGGACACCATATCACATGGTGGCGGTCAGTAGTGCTGGGACGGTTGTCCGGATAACCGGTTACGGTTCGGTTACGCGTGTCAACCGGTCGGAGGATACTCACGGGATAACCGTAAAATATTGATAACGATCGTACTATCATCAACTACACTCTTATCTGTGAATCACTTGCTACACATTCAATGCCAATTTCCTTTTGGCGGCATTACATGACGTTTCGGCTGTACGCGCACCGCAGCATACATCAAAGCAGTCAAGTCTAGACTTTTACTACGTCATCAATATTATGTCTGTTTTCTTGAAACTGCCCCCCCCCCTTGTCATTACCATCATTTCGTCTCAAAGCGATGACAGAAGACCTACAAAAACGGAAGTCGAACGTTTGGGACATTTAGTCATATAATTGAAGATGACGAAAAAAAAGGAAGAAGAAATGGGCGGTATGCAAGGCCTGCCGAATGCGATTCGTTTATTATGGATCAACATCCAATATGAAGTCGCACATCCAGAAAAAACACAGGCCTACTGGGAGTGGGAAATAAGAGTATATCTAGTGACGCGTTCGATAACTTTAATTACCAAACACTGGCTGGGGCTTGCATAATGAATTACGACGATTTAATTGTGTTTGAATTTGTTTATTAAATAATTGAAGTAGCATCGTGTAGCAGGGAAATTTCCAGGGCTGTTTTGATACCTGTTACAGGTATGGGCGGCCAAACGTGAGAAGCCTAAATGACCCCAAACTCCTCGTGGACAGTATTGAGTCAACCTGAATTTTCAAGGCAATTCAACAATATGCGCTGTAAATAAACATCTGCAGTTGCAATACAGCCTTCATTTGCATGTTGAATTTTTAAATCAGAAATATTATGTCATATTTATAATATATGCATCTGTGTCTGTGTTGGTTCGGTGTAGAAGCCGTATTTTAAAGTTATATTGGGATATCAGTACATCCTCTGCTGGAAACGGGTGTCCCCAAATTATCTCTGGATTCTTCCCTGTCGTGTAGCCACTGTGATTAATACATACCTGCCTATACCCAAACACTAGTAAAGATTACTAAACAACAGTATAGATATCTTCAGTATCTTGTTTGGGCGAATCGTGCCCGGGGGGCCCCCGGGATATACACAAGTGAGGAACTATATTTCGTCGCTGAATGTTTTGCAAGCAAGCGTTGTTTATGCGGTGCAGAACTCCTGTATGGGCTCAAAATTGAATTAATTTATACACATTTACAACTATTTGATCGCCGTAACGGGAACGCATTGTACGACCAAGACATCATTTGTGATTGCATGTATATCAACGTTTCCGGGACGCGTATAAACATTTGTTTTTTTCCGCTATAGTGGCCAGTGTATTCAATCTCGTACTGAGGGTAATACTGGTCACGGTTAACCGGTTATGGTTTGGTTAATGCCCGTGGTTAACCGGTTAGGAAAAAACCCCAACCGTCCCAGCACTAGCGGTCAGACGAGCAATTTCCATCACAGGAAAAAAGATAAATATTTATACGTGCTCTATCCACGAACATTCTTGGCTACATCCTAAGACCACATGTTCTGTCTTTTAGTCGGCTAATTCGTCCACTCGGTTATAGGGATGTGACAGTGGTGTGTGTTGGTGTAACATAATACTTCCCCAGATATATATATATATATAGCTTCATCTGAGGAAGATAAGTTATTTATCAAAACCGCATGGTCGGGTTTGAGTTTGTTTAAACATGGTGTTATAAGTTGGTAAGCTGACTACATGTGCTACATAGACACAATACAGAGGCCCATCGACATCCAGATAAGAAGGCACACACGTGTGCCACACATAGCACATTGTGATGAATCTGATGATACATGTACGGATGTTTAAGGTTAACATAGAATCGTTAGAACATTATCTGATGACTCTTAAAAAGCCAGAATTGCATAATTTGGAGCAATACGATATATGCATTTCGATAAGATGATTCGGTTTCATTGTCGCGGAACGGTCTACTTGAGTGGGAACGAGTCATAAAGTCTGTAAAATAAACATGATTATAACAAATCGTTGATACGCCGTAGCGTGTCGTCCGGCATGTGTGGTCTATATACAAACTCCAAGCATGTTAATACTAAACGAATATCCGATTAGGTGCATGCATGCAAACGGCAGCATTCACGTGTGTGCGGTCAAGGCATCGCGCTATCATTCATTCACGTTCTTGAGATCGCAAATCTGAATGCTGAGATGGATGTTCAATTAATTTCAATTGAAACACATTCATAATATATATGCACACAATATTTCGAATATGTTATGGATTCATATTTCAGATGACATTCGCAGTCCAATTTACCAGTCTCAGATACACATAAAAACACTCGAAAACTCATCAGAACTCCTTAAGTAATACACATATTTACTGCACAGAAACTCGGCGTTTGGCGCATCTTCATCTGTGCCGTTCGCATCTTTCTGGACCAACAGTGGTCCCTTCATATCGCGCGGATATTGAGAACGACAGGGATTTTTTTAATTCTGTCAAATCGTATGCTTCATTGACAGATTCAACTATATACCGGCATTTGTTTTGGAGCGTGGGAGTCCAGGAACTATACCAGTGAATGGATGTTCTCGAAAATTTGAGTGAGCAAAAATAAAAACACCATTGAAAAAAATCGCCAAAAAAAATTTAATGGTCTGATCTGGGAAAACTAAATGACAACTAGTGGATAAATACTCCTGCTTCGTGTGGACATACACATACGATACTCGATGCCTGTATTACGATGAGAAACAAACATATCCCCATATCATATACGTGAAAATGACTTTCCCATATTCTCGGTTTTGGCGATACCCTCGGTTTTGGCGATACCACGTACACGGGGGTGATAACAAGCAATGTCGAAATGTGCAGTTGGGGAAGTGCATTCTCAACAAAAGGTGGAATTGTGTCAAAAAGCCTGGCTTGCGAACTCATTTTAGGACTGACATTTGTGGAAATGAACCCTGTGACGTCGTCCATTTTCACTAAAAACAAGCAGTCGCAGACGCCGGTATCCCCCGCCGAAATGTGCAGTTGGGGAAGTGCAATGTCAATAATGTTTGCGTTCTCTGCCGAAATGTGCAGTTGGGGAAGTGCATTGTCAATAATGTTTGCGTTCTCTGCCGAAATGTGCAGTTGGGGAAGTGCATTCTCAACAAAAGGTGGAATTGTGTCAAAAAGCCTAGCTTGCGAACTCATTTTAGGACTGACATTTGTGGAAATGAACCCTGTGACGTCGTCCATTTTCACTAAAAACAAGCAGTCGCAGACGCCGGTATCCCCCGCCGAAATGTGCAGTTGGGGAAGTGCAATGTCAATAAAATTTGCGTTCTCTGCCGAAATGTGCAGTTGGGGAAGTGCATTCTCAACAAGAGGTGGGATTTTGTCAAAAAGCCTGGCTTGCGTGCTCATTTTAGGGCAAACAAAGTCCAATAACTCTGCTGAAAATATCCGGGCGGACCTTGTTTGTGAACTTGTTCTAGATACTAGTCATGTGAACTCATGTACCAAAAATCTTTGAAATCCGTTGGCATTTGTGGAAATGAGAAGCCCTGTGACGTCGTCAATTTGCACACTAAAAATAAATCAAGTCCAATAACTCTGCTGAAAATATCCGGCCGGACCTGGTTTGCGAACTCGTTCTAGATACTGGTCATGTGAACTCATATACCAAAAATCTTTTAAATCCGTTCACATTTGTGGAAATGAGCCCTGTGACGTCGTCTATTTGCTATTTTGGTAAATTCAACAAAAATAATAAACAAAGTCCAATAACTCCGGTGAAAATAGCCGGCCACACCTGGCTTGCAAACTCATTTTAGGTAATGGTTAGGTGAACTCATACACCAAATATCTTTGAAATCGATTAAGATTTGTGGAAATGACCCATGTGACGTCGTCTATTTGCTATTTGGTATATTCGACAAAAATAATAAACAAAGTCCAATAACTCTGGTAAAAATAACTGGCCGAACTTGGCTTGCAAACACATTCTAGATAATGGTCAGGCGAACTGATATACCAAAAATCTTTGAAATCCGTTGACATTTGTTCAAGGTATGACTCTTACAAATTCGGGACAGACGGGACCCATTCCTATATGCCCCGCAAATTTTCAATTTGGCGGGGGATAATAATAAACAAAGTCTAATAATCCTGCTGAAAATATCCGGCCGGACCTGGTTTGCGAACTCGTTCTAGTTACTAGTCATGTGAACTCATATACATGTACCAAAAATCTTTGAAATCCGTTGACATTTGTGGAAATGAGCCCTGTGACATTGTCAATTTGGACACAAAAATTAAATAAAGTCCAATAACTCTGCTGAAAATATCCAACCGGACCTGGTTTGCGAACTCGTTCTAGTTACTAGTCATGTAAACCCATATACCAAAAATCTTTGAAATCCGTTGACATTTGTGGAAATGAGCCCTGTGACGTCGTCCATTTGCACACAAAAAAATAATCAAACTCCAATACATGCAACTCTTCTGAAAATATCCGGCCAGACTTGGTTTGCGAACTCGTTCGACTAGATAACGGTCATGTGAACTCATATACCAAAAATCTTTGAAATCCATTGACATTTGTGAAAATGAGCCCCGTGACGTCGTCTATTAACAAAAATAATAAACCAAGTCCAATAACTCTGGACGGTAAAAATAACCGGCCGGACCTGGCTTGCGAACTCATTCTAGGTAATGATCAGGTGAACTCATATATACCACAAATATTTAAAATCTGTTGACATTTGTTCAGGTTATGAATACAAATTCGGGACGGACGGCAGGCAGACGGACTTGATTGGTGGGAGATAAAAAGGTACCATGATTTTCCAAGGGTATTGAATCAAAATTTTTCCAGGATTCCAGACCCGCGTATGAACCCTGTACTGCTAAACAGATCAAATGGTGCCGCCGAGTGAATCCATGCTGCGCGTATGGCCAGAGGCTGGACCAGGCTAGCCACTGGTGAATAATTAGAGAGATGTTTGTTTAACTGACTCGCCATTGTCGCATTTTTTTTTGGCCTTATCATCACCGCGTTGAGGAACATTGTAACCATGTTGAAGCAATGTTGAACTTGAAACCACATTGCATTAACACTGGTACCAGGGAAATCATTGTTCAATGCAGACAGCCGCACAGTGGTTCCAACACAGTTGAGGGGGGGACTCTTTATTTTGAGACAATGTGTACATGTTAAATAAACTTTTTAACTCACCCTTTGGCTATCTAGAAGCAGCCATAGGTTTCTTCTCGCCAAGAAGAGAGAGGCTTCAGGGATCAGATCCCTCAGATCACCTCGATCTAGTTTCAGAAGATCACAGCTGGTCATTTGACTATCTGAAATTGGATAAATTTAGTGAAAAATTGGGTTTATATTATCTGACAATGGCTAAAAAGGTGTTTTGGTTGCCAGGGAAAAAAATTCCGTCCATGATATTTGGACACTCACCCCCACCCCCTTTAACACTAAAACAGATTTACGGAGGGAAATTCGCTGTAAACAACTGTAAATAAATTTCTGTGATGCTATTTGTCATTGATGTTAACATTGACATGTAAATAGGTACAAGTCATTTTGGGTCCATCTGACAGCCAAAAAAACATGGCTGCCAATGGCCATCTAGGATTTTAAAAATTGCAAAAAAATCAGGAACATATCCAGGCTGGTTTTCATACCGTTTTCGGGTTGGGTGCCCAAATTCCAGGCGCCCTAAAAAAACAAAAACAAAATTCAATTCAGGTCCCAATTCATATCATACTAGTAACACGATACATTACACAAGGAGTCTCAGATGGTGGTATCCCTGCGGAATTGTGCAGTTTTGCGTTCTCAGTATGTGCTAAACAAGAGGTGGGATGCTGTCAAAAAGCCTGGCTTGCGAACTCAATTTAGGTACTGGTCATGGGAACGAATATACCAAAAATCTTTTAAATCCGTTGACATTTGTGGAAATTAAACCTATCCAATAACTCTGCTAAAAATATCCGGCCGGACCTGGTTTGTAAACTCGTTCCAGATACTGGTCAAGTGAACTCATATACCAAATATCGTTGAAATCCGTTGATATTTGTGGAAATTGTTTACTGGTGTAGGGGCCACAATATCGGGCTCTTTTAAGTCTTTATGTGACATTTCAATTCTCCAATTCTTCAAAATAAATTCTATCGTCAACAAATCTGCTAGTATATATATATATATGGAGACTGGAGATGACCAAACTGATGGGGGTGCAAGTTTGGTGAAAGGGATATAATGCTAGTTAGAAGTTAGAACCTTAAACATGCATCAAATTAATTATGGCCAATGTAAACAATGTCAAACATGCTCATTTCGCGGAACTAAAGAAAAGGTTAGATCTATAGAAACGAATCCCGTCTAAGGTTTCGAAGCGGACCGAATCATCATGGCGGTTTCGAATCAAACCGAACCTCAAATGGTTCGCAGGGGACCACCTGCAGCCCCTTCGTTCACTACCCATATTGGGGTCGAAAGGGGCTATATACAGTGAAAGATTCAGGGATTTTTTCGGGACACCTGTTTTTGGGCATATCCTGAAGGCCTGAGCGGAGGTTAGAGAGGGGTTGACCCCCTGCTGATGGTGTGGGGGGGGGGGGGGTACATCCCCCCCCCCTGGAAAATGGAAATTTTTTGAAAAATACATTGCATTGAGAGCTAATCTAGGGCTCTTTGAGTCAGTATTTTGAATTTTACTGAGAGCTCAATTTGATCAAGTTTCTCAAGCATAATTAACTCTGGAAATTTGTTTATATATGTATGGATTGGAAATGCTTATAAGTAAATAAATAAGTTTTTGTCACATATCATTTAGTTCAATGGATTATGCATATCCTGCCTGAAATGAGACTTACCATTATCACTCTAATTCAATATAATACCTTACTCGCAGTTAAATTCGTGCAGCATTATTTTTCGCGCACCCGTCGGTGCACAAATTTAAAACTGAGCGAAAAATAGTACGACTCCTAAGTTTATACCACCATGCACCGATAAACAAGAAGGCTATATTTTGATGAGTTACGTACATGTACCATATATAGATTACTAAAGTTTGACCGAATACTAGGCTTACAGGACAATCATTTACATGCAGGCAACCAACATCAAAACCATTACTGATATGTATGATATAAGACTACAGCAACAAATCATGATATCATCATTGCTGTTGAAATAAGAAATACACATATTGCTGACTGAAGATGCACGAAAGCACGTCCCCTATTCACACCGATAACACTACACAGTGAACGAACATTCCGAGTAAGCCATGTCAACATGTCTGATGTAAGTTTTGTTTATATGCGGCTGTGGTTTTAATTCTTTCGAGTTCATTTAAATTATAATATAACTATTTCAATCAGAATAATTATTTGGAGGGTATATAATAAACAGCCGTCATCACAAGCCGTTATGTTAAATTATACGCAATGTAAAACCACCATGATGGAGTTTAATATGCACACGTATCTTCTTGACGATTAAGATCTGAAACCTTCATCAAAATTAAGCATTTTATGAAAATATTTTTGTCCGTTTTGAATCAATGTCTATTCAGTTAGTAATTACTATTAGTACTAATCTCTATGTTAATTTTTCATTTGGTGTTATGAGATCCCGTCTGATAACCAGGTTGATTTGATCACATTGTCACTGTTCCTGTACTGTATTTGATTGAAATACTGAAGTCTGATGGCTGAATGATAACAAACCTGAACTCAAACTATTTGAAGTTTTCACAGATGGAAGCTAAATAAAGCCAAACATACTTTTACAGTATGAATCCAGCTGTTAAACTTAAAATCTTTGTGTAAACTTAAATGTTTTATGTCAATATATATTAGACTGGTGTGACTCAAGAACAAACTAAAAAAATTTAGTGTCAAACTTTTCAGAATGTTTTTGGATAGAATAATCATTACTCTTCAAAATAAAAAAATGGGCCACCTTGAAAATGTCCTTGAATCCAAGATGGCTGCCAAAATCCAAGATGGCCACCATAAGCCCAATTATCCTATCTTGTATCACATTGATGGTGCTGAATTTAGATTTTATCAGCATGATACCTTAATATATGCATGACTAAACTGTTGCCAGATGATAACTTGATAAAAAACACTACTTAACAAACCAACCATATTGATGATAATTTTGATTCAAAATGGCCGCCAAAATCCAAAATGGACACCATAATGCCAATTTTCCTGTCATGTGTAATGTTGCTGGGACTGAAAGTTAGTCTTATCAGCATGAAACATTGATGTATGTATGTCTTATTTATTCTTAAATGATGAATTAATAAGAAAAACTAATATATTAATCACATTAATGATGACTGTTATTTCAAAATAGCCGCCAAATTTCAAAATGGCCACCATGAGGCCAATGTTCCTATCTTGTATCACATTGATTATTACCAGTGTTGCATTTAGGTTTTATCAGCATGAAACCTTAATACATATGCATGACTAAACTGTTGTGAGTGTTGTCAGATAATAACTTGATAAAAAATACTAACAAACCAACCATATTGATGATGATTTTGATCCAAAATGGCCACCAAAATCCAAAATGGCCGCCATAAGGCCAATTTTCCTATCATGTGTAATGTTGCTGGGATTGAAAGTTAGTCTTATTAGCATGAAACATTGATGTTTGTACATCTTAATTGTTCTTAGATGATGAATTAATAAAAGATACGAATAAATTAACCACATTAATGATTAATTTGAGTTCAAAATTTTCGCCAAAATCCAAAATGGCCGCCATAAGGGCAATTTTCTTGTCATATGTAATGTTGCTGTGAACGAAAGTTAGTCTTAGCAGTATGAAACATTGATGTATGTATGTCTTAATTGTTCTTAAATGATGAATTTATATAATAAAAAAAAAAAAAAGTTGACCACATTGATAATGAATGTTATTTCAAAATGGCCCCCAAAATCCAAAAGGGCCACCATTTGTTTAATTTTCCTATCATGTGTAATGATGCTGGGACTGAAAGTTGGCCTTATCAGCATGAAACCTTGATGAATGTATCCTTTGAGTGCCAGGTCGATTTTTGTAT
Source organism: Siphonodentalium dalli (assembly GCA_032622095.1). Lineage (NCBI taxonomy): Eukaryota > Metazoa > Mollusca > Scaphopoda > Gadilida > Siphonodentaliidae > Siphonodentalium > Siphonodentalium dalli. Next base: position 125,182,660 of record CP136063.1, read on the forward strand.
CAACCCATATACCCTGTGCCAATGCATTCTCTTATATATGCGAGTCGACCATAGGTCGCCTCGCATATATAAGAGAATGCATTGGCCTAACAATTTTTTTTTTTTTTTTTTTTTTTTTTTACAATTTTAATAATTTATTCTTATATTCTTTACAGACTTATTTTGTAGGTTTAGGGCCGATGAGATCGGCCCCTGGCACTCAAAGGGTTAATAGTTCTTAGATGGTGGATTAATATCAATAAGGGGTACGCATCTAAGATGCTTTTGTCGAGTTATTTGGCAGTCCAACCAAACTTCTGCCAATAAGGTGCACAACTTCGGGGAAAAAAGTCGGACGGTGGTATATTATTGCAATATACCAAATATCAATTGAATCTGTTAATATTTCATTGAGTTATCGCACTAACAGTGATAAAATTGTTATTAAAATAGACAAACTAAGACCCATAACTCCGCGAAAAAAATTCGGACAAACCAAGTTTTCGAACTCGTCCGAGATATTGTTGCAAGAGACACATATACCAAATATTGTTTAAATCGGTTAATATTTCATCGAGTTATCGCGCTATTATAAATGGTGATAAAATTGCTAAAAATAGACAAACTAAGACCCATAACTCCGCGAAAAACATTTGGACAAACCTGGTTTTCGAACTCGTCCGAGATATTGTTGCAGGACACTCATACACCAAATTTGTTGCGATCGGTTAATATTTCATCGAGTTATATCGCGCTAACGGTGATAACATTGCTAAAAATAGACAAACTAAGACCCATAACTCCGCGAAAAACATTTGGACAAACCTGGTTTTCAAACACGTCCGAGATATTGTTGCAAGAGTCTCATATACCAAATATTATTGAAATTGGTTACTATTTGCGTGAGTTATCGCACTATATATCGGTGAAAAACTTAACTAAAAACCATCTAAGATGGATAACTCTTGTAAAAAAGTTCGGACGTGACCCATTTTCTACAGGCAGTAAATAGTCATTGGGAGCAACTGCCATACCAAAATGTTTTTGAATCCGTTCACAAATGTCAAAGTTATAAGGCATTCTTTAGGTCCGCCTGCCGCCGCCCGCCCGCCAACCGTCCCTCATCAAACCATAAGTCGAGTTTTTGAAAAACTTGACTAAAAACCTAATAAAATGACCACATTGATAATGAATATATTGCACAATGGCTACCAACATCGAAAATGGCCACCACAAGTTCAATTTTCCTAACGTGTGTAATATTGCTGTTACTGAAAGTTAGTCTTATCGGCATGAAACATTGATGTATGTACATTGTATGTCTTCAAAATGGCCGCAAAAATGATGGATTAATAAAAACAACTAATAAATTTACCACATTAAGGATTAATGTTATTTCTAAATGGCTGCCAAAATCCAAAATGGACGCCATATGGTCAATTTTCCTATCATGTGTTATGTTGCTGGGACTTAAAGTTAGTCTTATCAGCATGTCGAAACATTGATGTATGTATGTCTTGAAGATGGTCTATCTCTTCACATAACAAGTTTTATATAGTTTCGTGGGTATAAAATGATAAATATGAATATAACACCTCTGTTCAGAGACGCTTAGAACTATCAATTAATTTTAATTCTATTTGTAATATGTTTTATGCGATGATTAAATGGGACATACATTTGTTACTATTTTAGAACAGACCGTTCAGGCGATATCAGGTAGCGATTATTCGAGTTTACCAATTGCACTGAACATAAAATGTCCCAGATTGTTTGTTTGTATTGTTGTATTCCATAGTTATAAGCGATAATGAGTCTAATTAAAGTTTATTTATGACAAAATTACACAATAAAATTTCTGGTCTCTGTTAACAGTAACCAATATTGGTGGTTGGATAAACGATTACACATGTTTATACCAGAACATATGATCAAAATATAATCAATATTAATCGATCGAAGCGTGGATCTTCAATTCATATATTATACCATGGAAACTATATAACACGTGTTTGCAAAGAGATAGACCATCTTTAATTGTTCTTAGACAATGAATTAATAAAATGAAAGTGTCAATGACACTGTAGCTCAATGTAGAGAGGGGATAATGTTATATCTTACAGTCAATGGACTCGAATGGAGCAATAAGGAATGTGGATAGTTTAAATGTTTAAGTTATACTAGATGTCAACCCAGAGAGACATCTGAAGTTTGGGATCAATGATCAATCAGATGTAAAAATAATGTTAGCTGTAGGGCAAGCCGAGGGATTTAGTCATGCACAAGGCTTATCAGGCCATCTCACACATGGTGGACGAAGTTTGACCACATGCGTTATGTCGATCAGCATACAAATAGTTTGCAGCTTCAACAGAGACGGTGTGTGCGATCATGCCGGCTTACCATAGCTTAACCGGGTGCGACACAACTTCATTCCAATATAGAATCGGGAAAATGAGTTATCTGAAGAAGATGATCAGTCATAATTAAGAAAATGGGACTGTTAAAAACCCTTGGTTCCTCGAAGACAACCTGTTCTGGTATCCGCAATGCCCAAACACTCATACATACGATGATATGTATACCTTGCGTCACAGATAACAACTCCATAACTACAACAGTGGTTTGAATGCTTAAACTGGCTCACACTATCACATTACTCTGGCTACACAAATCTCAAATCTAAATATGACAGTTTGACACCAGACAGTGTTGATTCACCCCACCAAATGGAAGAGAGAAGTCGGGGTCACATGCAGTTGCTCAGATTGATGACAGCAGCATCAGTGATGATAATGATGAAACTTTAAACACTGACAGTTCAGAGAGTAATCAACAGATAGTGAACCGATTAGTGAAATCACTCTTTTCTATTTCTGCATCGCTCAACTCACAGGTACAGAAAAGACACATTACCATTGACACTGTTAAACGGGTTCTTTCCAAAAAGGGAGGTGAATGTTCTCAGAGTCTATAAACTCATTATACTGACATGGCACAGGATGGAAGTGAAAGAAATTACTTATACAACCACATTCCACTTGTCAGTACAAAGTGTTGTATTTCATGACGTATAACCATGTATCGGTGTTCATGAGATGTTTTCTACAACATATTGTCATTACTAATTTCCACATAATGTATAAGTGGCCATCATTGGTGTAATTTTTTTCCACGATTACACGAGTTTTCAATCACAAATGCAGCAATGACGTAGCCATATGGAATCAGGGAGCTAAATGTGTTCTAGAGTCGGGGAGCGAGTACACCGTGGAACCCTAAAGGTGAAGGTAACTTAAGAATGACCTTCACCTGATACATGCGACACGTTATTAAAGGATGACATCGCGTTTATTTGATTTGTACATAATATCTAAATAATTTAAACTGGTGAATGAATGGGGGAACGGAATTTTGTGAGCGGGAAATGCATTTAACTAGCTGTTGTAGATCTGGGTTTTTCCAGATCAAATTTGGCTGTGAGATAGCCCTGTCGTACACTTCGGGATTTATTTTAAAAAGTAAACACATGACCTATGATTTTTCTTGCATTTTCGTGATCAACTGGTGTCAATCTAGCTGGGTAAACATCACTGGTATGGCCTGCAGGCTTCAATTCAGCGAATTTGGCCGAAACGTTAACACTGTCGCCTATGGGAAACCATTTAGTTCCGTGATTCCATATGGTGGCCAACTTGGATTATGGTGGCCATTTTGAGATCACTTGAATCATTAATATGGTCAGTTTATCAGTTTTTTATTATTATTTCATAATCCAAGAACAATTAAGACATACATTCATCAAAGTGGCATGCTGAAAAGACTAAATTTCAGTCCCAGCAACATTACACTTGTTAGAAAAAATGACTATATGTCACCCATTTAGAATTTTGGCAGCCACTTTGAAATAATATTCATCATTAATGTGGTCATTTGATTAGGTTTTATTAAACTAAACTCATCATCTAAGAACAATTTAGACATACAAAATTGGCCTTATGGTGGCAATAACATTCATCCTTTTTGTGGTCAATTTATTAGTTTCTTTTATTAATTCATCATCTAAGAACAATGAAGACATACATTACTAGTACATCAATGTTTCATGCTGATAAGACTAACTTTCAGTCCCAGCAACATAACACATGATAGGACGATTAACCATATGGCGTCTGTTTTGGATTTTGGCTGCCATTTTGAAATAACATTCTTCCTTTATGTGTTCAATTTATTATTTTTGTTTTATCAATTCATCATCTAATAACAATTTAGACATACAACATCAATGTTTCACTCTGATAAGACTTAACTTTCAGTCGCAGCAACATTACACAGGATTGAGGAAATTGGCCATATGGCGGCCATTTTGAAATAACATCAATCCTTAATGTGGTAAATTTATTAGTTATTTTATTAATTCATCATCCCAGAACAATTAAAAAGTACACACATCAATGTTTCATGTCGCTAAGACTAACATTCAGTCCCAGCAACAAATTGACCATATGGCATCCATTTTGGAAATTGGCAGCCATTTTGAAATAACATTCATCCTTTTTGTGGTCAATTTATTAGTTGTTTTCATTAATTCATCATCTAAGAAGTATTAATACCTACATACATCAATGTTTCATGCTTCTAAGAGTAACTTGGAGTCCCAGCAACATAACATATGATAAGAAAATTGACCATATGGCGTCCATTTTGGATTTTTTGGTGGCCATTTTGAAATAACATTCATCCATTCATCCTGAATGTGGTCAATTTATTAGTTTTTGTTATAAATTCATCATCTAATAACAATTTGGACATAAAACCTAAATGTTTCATGCTGATAAGACTAATTTCAGTTGCAGAAACATAATACACATGATTGAAAAATTTACCATATGGTGGCCATTTTGTATTTTGGCGGCCATTTTGTATTTTGGCGGCCATTTTGAAATAAAATCCATCATTAATTTGGTCAGTTTATAAGTTATTTTATTAACTCATCATTTAAGAACAATTACAACATACATATAGCATGGTTCATACATCTACCTTTGAACAAAATTCCATAACTTTTGCATACCTTTTCCAGACTTCCTGATCATTTTTTCAAGACTTTTCAATGAACAAATTCAATAACTTTCCCATACGTCACATCAGGGAATTTGGAAAAAAAATTGGGAAAGACTTTACAATTTCCTTATTTTGAAAAGGTTACTGGAATTAGTGTTCGAATTATAGGAAGATGAGTAGCTATTGTGTTTACCATCCATAAAGTCTACGCTTTTATGTTTTCATGGTTGATCACCGTGGCCTCCCCCATGTTTGCTGCAGTGATATATTATCCCTGAACAAACAGTTGCCAGTCATTTAGACATCTTGTTAGTAATCAGCACTGATATTTTATATTATTCCATGACTTTTCAAGACCTTCTCCCAGTCCCCCACCAATTTTCAAGACCTTTTCCATAACTGGGTGAGAAAAGGTCCCATTTTCCAGGGTATGGAAATCAAATTTTCGAATTCCATAACTTTTCCAGGATTCCAGACCCGCGTATGAACCCTGTATAGTGATGCTTTATGCTGATAGGACTAACTTTCAGTCCCGGCAACATTACACATGATAGGAAAATTGGCCTTATGGTGGCCATTTTGGATTTTGGCGGCCATTTTGATCAAAATCATCATCAATATGGTTGGTTTGTTAGTGCTTTTATCAAGACATCACCTGACAACAGTTTAGTCATGGATACATCAAGGTTTCATGCTGATAAAACTGAACTTTAACACCATCAATGCGACACATGATTAGAAAATTGGCCTTCTGTCGGCCATTTTCAAGGTGGCCCATTTTTTTATTTTGAATTGTGATGATCATTCTATCCAAAAACATTCTGAAAAGTTTGACACTAAATTTTTTAGATTTTCTCTGGCATGCACCTGTCTATATAAATCTATTATATATTTTGGAAGATCTGTCTGTGTGTGTGTCTGTCTGTAATCGATGGAATCGAAAACGGCCGAGCGACGTGACCTTGACATCGGGTAATTTCAAGGTCAAACACCCAAATATCACGGGATTTCGATGAAACTTGGTATGTTGGGGTACCTTCGGCCAGGGAGTCTCATAAGCCTATTCATTTGCCCGTGCGACGAGACCTTGAAATTGGGTCAATTCAAGGTCAAATCGCGAATTTTGATGGGATTTCCACGAAATTTGATACATAGGGTTACTTTTGTCCACTGAGTGTTTTGGACGGATCAATTCAAGGTAAAATCGGGTAAAACCGGATGGATTTCGACGGGCACGTTTGTCGGGTACTTTTGTCCGGGCAGTGTTTTGGACTGGTCAAATCGTGACCTCACTTGACCTTGACCTTCAAAATGGACAATTCAAGGTCAAAGCCCGGACGAAGTCGGGTCACCTAGTATAATATATAAATGTTTTGCATCTTGTTAGGCCCGCATTAAAATTAGGTTTGTTTGTCCACTCCTGACCAACTTATTTTTACCCCCCGACCCTGCTCGACCCTTGATATACATGTCAATTGAACAACAATCTTGTGAAGCTCATGTTTTATTCCTCACAAAAGAGTGTGGACATCTGCTGCCACTGCTGTGGGCCTAACTGCACAAGGGACCCTGGCATATATTTAAAGAGATACAAGGTGGTGCTGCCAGTGTGCAAGAAATGTGCAGAAATTCACAAGGAGATCCCAAAGAGAGGAGTCCAAGATAAAGTCCTAATGACAATTTTCAGCAACATAAATAGTCAAATAAAGCATGCCGAATCATGATATTTGTGATATGTTTTCAGTGAGTATATATCCATGGATTTTTTGGAGACACCTGTTTTTGGGCAATGATATGCCAAAGGCATACAGGTATCCCAAAGACATGAGCGAGGGAGGTTCGTGAGGGAGTATCTGCTGATCGTGTGGGGGGGGGGGGGGGGGTCTCCCCTGGAATTTAAAAAAAATCCAATGCATTGAGAGCTAATCTGAAGGCTCTATCCAAAATGAAAAAAGTGTAAATAGTGGCCGGAGGCTATGTCCAATTTTTTAAATATGTAAATAGCCGCCAAAGGCTGTCCAAATAGTGGCCTGGAGGCTATGTCCAAATTTATAAATATGTAAATAATGACCAGAGTATCTTTCCAAATTAAAAAATATTTGATGCTGCCAGATGCTGTCCAAAATTTAAAATGATGTAAATGAGGCCTTAAAAAAAAGACGTTTGTTTCCGCTAACCCGACCGACCCTATTTTAAACCGCCGACCCTAAACTTTTTATTTCCATTGGAACAACAAAAAATTGGACCAAAAAAAAAATAATAAAAAAAAAAAAAAAATTATTTATTTAACTTTTTTTTCTTCTTCAATTTAGGTCCCCAATTCATATCATAACAAGATGCAAAACATTTATATATATTGACATAAGAAATTTCAGTTTACAAAAAGATTTAAGTTTAACAGTTGTAATCATACTGCAAAGAATGTTTGGCTTTATCTAGCTTTTATCTGTGATCGAATCAACCTGGTTATCAGATGGGATCTCATAATACCAAATGAATAATTAATATAGAGATTAGTACTATAAATAGTAAGGCCAAAGAAAAAATATAGTATGTTTCCGATAACGAAGTGAAAAAATTAGGGTAGGTAGGTAGGGAAATTTTTATTTTTTTATTTTATTTTGATATTTTTTATCCAGCTGCAGAAATATTGAATTACCTCGACCGAAAATGACATAAAATGCCAACTTGTGTTGTGGGAAAGTATTACTTGATAAACACAGCACTAGGAAATATACATTAAGATTGATGAAAGATCAAACTTACTTCATGCTTTAATAAGGATGTTATTTATTTTTCACATACCACATTTTATAAATTTGGCTATAAACTTGGTATGAGATTGATGTCACTAACTTTTATAAGAATTTTACCCATAATACCGCCATTATACCGTATAAGCTTGTATTATGACAACAGCATCCCATTGTCTAGAGGTAGCCAGTGCACCCAACCTAGCATGCCTGGTTTTTGGAAACAGTAGCTGTACCCCTAACATATGTGGTCATAACCTACATGTATATACATGTATATATACAGATACACACACGTCTGTTTATAGTGTTCCTACCGGTACTCTCAGGCTCCAAATAAAAGTGCAGGCCCAAATAATAGTGCACAGGAAAAATTCCATTGAAAGTTAAAACAGTGCAGACCCAAATAACTCTGAGCAAAACATCAACTATAGTTACAAAATTTATAGCACATGTACATGTAGGTCAAGCATAGGAATCAACATAGTATGTGTCATGTAGCAGCCCTTTTAATTCAGATTGTTTGGCTTCGGCAATCTGCTACGGCAACCCTTTATCGTGGCCAAGTTTGCTTCAGCAAATGGCTTCGGCATTGCCGATTGCCGTAGCCAATTATGAGGGCTGCATGTAGAGTTTTATTCGATATTGACATGTTCACATGTATGCCATATACTTTTCATAGCCTCAAAATTAAAAACTTGCAGACTCAGATAAGCACTGTGCAGGGGGGGGGGGGGGGGATTTCCCAAGAAAATAATAAATGGGCATGCATGTTTATTTGGAACTCATGAATATGTTCCATAAGTCCCAAACAAGGCATAATGGTAAAGCAGGCATGAGATCAACTTGAAATTAAAATTGCAAGATTCATGCCTATCAATCCACAACCCATCACACACCTGTGGCTTTTGAGACAACTGTCACACTTCATGTCACTTATCACAGGCTTATGTTAGAAACCATGTGTTTTGCACCTAATGATTATCAATATGTATTCATGAGCATTAGCGGTAAAAACATTAAAAAAAAAAAAAAAAAAAAAAAATTTTTTAAAAAGAAAATTTTGACTTTTTCCTCAAAATATCAATAAAAAGATTAGGGTCGGCAGGTTATTTTTAGGGTCGGTCGATGTACGGAAACATAGTATCTTTTTTCTTTGGCCTAATTACTAACTTAATAGACATTGTTTCTGTACTACATGTAGTATATTATGTATGTGTCTTACTTGAATTTTATAAAATAGCCAATTATATGAATTAGAGTGATAATGGCAAGTCTCATTTCAAGCAGGATAAGCATAATCCATTGAACCAAAAGATATCTGACAATGACTTATAAGCATTTCCAATCCATACATATATAAAAAAATTCCAAAGTTATGCTTGAGAAACTTGATCAAATTGACCTCTCAGTAAAATTCAAAATACTGACTCAAAGTGCCCTAGATTAGCTCTAAATGCAATGGATTTTCAAAAAATTTCCAGGGGAGAACTCCCACCATCAGCAGGGGGTCATCCCTCCCAAATCTTTCTCCACTCAGGCCTTCAGGTTATGCCTTTGGCCAGGGGTACCGGAAGAGGGGGGCAGAGGGGGCAGCTGACCCCCCTGCCCTTGACCAAGGGGGGCGAGCGAGGACAGGACTTGCCCTTTTTCTGGAGACAGAAAATGCTTTTTTGTGTGTTTAATCTCGTGTTTTTATAGCAAAATGTGACATTTTTGGTCCAAATACCACCAATTTCACAAGGAATATTAATTTTTAGTCAATTTATCACAAAACGGCCATAAAAACTGACAAATACCTTTAAAATAGGGATTTTTGCCACAATGGTTATTTTCCCGAGTTTAAGGAGAAAATGCCATTTTTTTTGCGGAAAAGTGCCCTTTTTGTAGGCTCTGCCCCCCCCCCTGGATGCTTCCGGCACCCCTGCCTTCGGCATACCATTGCCCAAAATCAGGTGTCCCCAAAAAATACCTAGACCCTTCACTGAATGCGGAGGAGAAGGTAGTGTTGTGAAGCCATCATTAAGAGATCGGTACAAGATGGTCACTCCAATATGAGTGCAGTGGCGCTGGACTGACTCCAGTTGTCGCCAGACCATATGGGAAATATTAGGATTATCAAAGACTATATTAGTATATAGACTGGTATATATGTAAATATTAACGCATATTGTAAGATTGAATTGGAGTCGGTGTAGTTTCCAGTAATTATCTGGGGACACCTATTTATATGCCAAAGTCATATCCGAAGGCCGTAGCCCTAAGTTGGGGAGGGTATGGGGTGGCCTCCCCTTGAACTACATGTACATACTGCCATAAAATGACAATTTATTGCTTTATTTGATGATTTAGTGTTAGTTGTGTTTGTTTTCTAGTAATAATGGTAAAAAAACAAATTATCTGAGGAATGTTTCTTCTTTCTAACTGTTTTTTGGGCGCCTGGAGTTTGGGCGCCCATACCTGTTGAGTCACAGGTACCAAAACTGGCCTGGAAATTACCCTGATTGGAGTTTCTAGTTCCTCTGTCATCTGGGTTAACCTTAATGTACGCAGTCTCACGGCTAATTATGATTCAGTTTGCCATCTTATTTCATGTAGTCAAGAAAAGGGGAACAGCTGTGAAAAAAAACTGCATACACAGGTTGGAAAAAACTGTTTTCTTCGGTTTGGGTACCCCCCCCCCCCCCCCCCCCCCTGCACTGCAGTTTTTTTCCCACTGACCATTTGCCCCCTCCCCCCCCCCCCCCCCCAGAAAAAGCAAATCTACATAATAACATGTGAACATCCAGGAACTTTGGCATTTTAGAGATAATCACACAAGAAGTCACCAATTGTTTGAGAATCCTGGAGAATCACTAAGAATTTGGTTTTCTGTAGTTCACGGTGTCCATTTTTTTGTTTGGGTCATCCAACCACATTTATCGTTACATTCATGATTTAACAGATGACGAGAATCCATAATGTTTTTATTTTGAATTTTACTTTTACGTTACTTTACTCACTCCTGCTCACTCTGCTTTTAATACTGATTAAACAATGTGAAGTCTGAAATTCTTTATCATAAATTGTTACAATTCACGAGAAGGTGCTTGGTAACTTAGTTTAGAATATTATGACTAAAATGGTCATTGTCTACCAGTAGAACGCAGATTTGTACCTCGTGATGTCATGACATGTACAAACATGTATATTGGTGATCGCAACGCTTTGTATGCACTTTAAAAAATGACAACTAGTCATTACCTCGACTTTGAAAAAGATGCAAATGAGATGATGTCAGAGATACCAGCATATAACTGTTTTCTGATACCATTGGAGGAGAAATTGTTTAATACATGGGATAGTTCTGCAGTAAAAATTTGCCAGATAAGCGATCGCAGGGTAGAATTCTGCATTCAACTGGTAGACACTGACATATTCGGCATTATTAAGAGGGTTAATGGGGTCAATATCACATGTAAACCAAGACAGTGGTTATCCAAAATTGTTTTATGTGGATTGTACTACTCATGTATATATGATTTGGATATTAAGGTTAATCCATATTCTATAAAATGAGAGAAAATTGAAGTTGTGAGTCTGAAAATACATATTTGGAAAAAAACTACATGCATATTTTTTCCGACAACCCCCCCCCCCCCCCTAAATGAATAAGGAAAAAATTTACTCCTAGGTACCCCCCCCAACCCCCGGTACGTTGTGTCCCGCAGTTTTTTTCCGCCCCCCCCCCCCTGCTAATGCTCATTAAATATTGATGATCATTAGTGTGCAAAACACATGATTTCTAACATATGCCTGTGAAAAGTGACCATGAAATAACTGTTGTCTCAAAAGCCCCAGGTGTGAGATGGGTTTTGGATTGATGGGCATGAATTTTGCAATTTTAATTTCATGAGAGTGGATCTCATGCCTGCTTTACCTGTATGCCTTGTTTGGGACTTATGGAACATACTCATGGATTCCAAATAAACATTCGTGCACATTTATTATTTTCTTGGGAAATTTCCCCCCTGCACAGTGATTATTTGAGTCAGCAAGTTTATTAATTTTGAGGCTATAAAAATTGAAATCAGCACAAACTCAAGATTTCTATATCATTCTGATACCAAATTGATGAGCTTATAATTTTATCCATGTACATATTCAATTACATTATAGCATACATGTGAACATTTAAATATTGAATAAAACAGTACATGACACATACTATGTTGATTCCTATGCTTGACCTACAAGTACATGTACTATAAAATTTTAAACTACTAGTATAGTTGATGTTTTGCTCAAGAGTTTCCCCTGTGCTATTATTTGGGTCTGTACTCAGTGTACTGTTATTAAGTTCCAATGCAATTTCCCCCCTGCACTATTATTTGGGCCTGCACTTTTATTTGGATCCCGAGAGTACCGGTAGGAAGACTATCAACAGACATGGTGTGAGTGTAAAATGTATA